>CM019754.1:3151946-3622298 GCA_009761765.1 Phenacoccus solenopsis
CATGTTCAGAAGAACGATACTAGTATCATCAACCTATCTAAACTTTTAAAAATGGTGGAGTGCCACTGTGGTCCAAACTAGGGGTTGAAAAATTTTGTGCTTCTCAACTGTGATTTTCTGTTGATGCAAGTAGCAAATATGCAGAATATAAAAACTGTATCAGCAGTAGCCGGTTTTTTTTTTTTTCAAAAATATTTCTATTTGGCACCTTGTTTCAGTTTTTACGAATTTTGACTGTGGAGCACTCGAACTACAATTTTGAAAAAATTAAGTCGAAAATACATCCGAAAAAGCGATTATTATCATTAAAAAAAAAATATAGTTCTGAAAAGTCATTTTTGGAGGAAAATTAAGGGGAGAGAGGTGATGATGGTTTTTATTGGAATGCCTTTTATATGGATGTACAACATGGTAAAAAATTGTTCAAATCTATTATTTTGTGTTTACAAGAAAAATTTCTATTAAACGTTTTACTTTAGGTGCTCCCTCTCAAAAACGAGAGGGTTCAAGGGTCTAAAATTTTGGTCAAGGATATTTATTTGCCAAATGATTCCGAACAAT
This sequence comes from Phenacoccus solenopsis, assembly GCA_009761765.1. Taxonomy (NCBI): domain Eukaryota; kingdom Metazoa; phylum Arthropoda; class Insecta; order Hemiptera; family Pseudococcidae; genus Phenacoccus; species Phenacoccus solenopsis. The sequence goes on from CM019754.1 coordinate 3,152,508, forward strand.
CTGAAACCCAAAGATTTCAAGACCCCAACCTCCCACGATTCCCCTTTTCAAATCAGGTGGGCTGTAATAGCTATCGATTTATGGGAAACTCGGCTAATAAAATATGTAAGATATTCAGCAGTAGTTTCCAAACCAGGAATCTATTCTTGGCTCTTGACTGTCAAAAGTTTGAATCCAAAATTCTTAGATGTGAAAAACGAAGGGTGGAAATAGGTGTAAAGATAGTAAGGAGTCTAGTACCGAACTACCGGTATGTCCTTTAACCCTACAACACCAAACTTCTAAACGAAATTATTTCATTTTAAATTAGCTTATATGTGGACTGATGAGTACAGTAAATCATCATGAGAAAAATAGTGATTCAAATTTTCAAATGGGGGGACATAAAATATACCTTTACTAATCGATAATAGTGCTAAGAAAGTTGCAAAAAAAAAAAATAGTCCATAAATTCGACCCAGGGTAGGAAATATGGCAACATTGGATTCCTTTTCAAAAAATTAAAGCCATCATCGAAAAAGTAAAAAATAAAAAATTCGTAAAAAGTGACAATAATGATGAAATTGTATTTGCTGCCGCTTCAAAAATCGCAAATATGCAAAATTTTGGACTCGAGATTTGAAGGCGTTACTGCACTTTTCCTTAGTGATGGTGTGGAAATTTATGGTAGAGGATTGTGCAACGTTGCTTATACGCTGTGATCGTATTCCACTGTGCACAAATCTGTCGTTTCTAATTCGAGAAGCGATAAAAATGTTTCGACGATTAGTGCTGTCGTCTGTGTGTTATCGTGGTTGGGCGGTATCCAGTCGTTCAAACGTGCTAGTTTGATTGAACTTTTAACACGACGTATTATTTTATCAGTTTGCTTTTCGATATGAAAACAAAACAATATGTACGTAATGTACATATATAATTAGACGAATACATATATTCGAAGTTACCCGGACACCGTGGAGATAAGGCTATACGAATTTACTTTCCTGTTACAACTTAATATTGTTATTATTTACTCGGCGTATCGACGATGCGTGTGCGTTCTATGACGACGCGACGGTTTGTCTTGTTCCGCGAAATCGAAGCATCGATTTTAAATGTGGTAGATGGGATTTTAATTTTATGTATACCTAAAAATACGTCTTAGTTGAGGCAAAATGGTGGGTAGTAACGCGTATCGCACCAGTTATGTTTACGTTTTCTCGTTCTTATTTCAGGCAGCATTCTGTATTCGAGAAGGCGAATGTAGTTCGTTGATTTGGTTTGAATGTCGTTTACGCCATAAAAATTTCTCGACTATGGTAAACAAGCGATTAACGCTTGCATTTCGCTGCGAACACATTTCGTCGTACAGATGTACGAGAGCGCGAGAACGATGAAAAAAAATGAATAATTAATTCCGAATGTGTAAATACGCGACGCCGGCAATCTAGAGAGAGAGAAAGAGCGAGAAGGAAGAAACTAGTAGACGCGGTCCGGCCGTCGTGTACGCGATACAAATACCGAACGAAAACAATACGTAATTACGAAATATGGTGGAAATGTTGTTGTAGGCGACCGGGTACAACAACCCGTTGTAATCGTTTACTGTGTTCCGATTCCAGAATACAAAGAGAAACGTTCAGGAAAAATAACACCGACGAGCGACCAAATATGATTGACCATACGTTGTTTAGTAGGGACGATATCGAGCACCAGTATGACAGCGTTTTTGCTATCGCGCTGCTCTGCGGGGATAATTTGTGACTAAGGAAATAGGACGAAGAAACGTCTTATCTTTATTTGTCGATCTATTTTTTTTTCTCTTTAGATTCGAGTCGTCACATGGTAGGAAGCTTAGTAAATGTAACGAAAGGAAAAATGAAAAAACTGATAGTTTTCAAAAGAACGAAACGTAACGAAAACGAAAAAGAAATTCACAAAATGAAAGGAATGAAAACAAAAAAAAAAATGTTGTTTTCTGTTTTTCGTCGTTTTGTGTGTTGATATTTATTAAAATATTCGTTGTCGTATGAATATCCACTTGAAGTATTTGAGAAAGGTGCTGTGAGTTACGAACTTGAGTCTATAGACACGCTACGTAGCATTTATGAACCAGTTGATGCATCAATTTTAAATTTCGTATGAGATAAAAAATAAGGAATAATGCTTTTCAAAATAATTATTTTTTTAATACAAATCTAAAATACCGAGCCTGATGAATCTGTAAAAAAAAAATTCAAAATCATGAAACATTTAAGATTTGTGTGAAATTTTTTAACCACTTTTTCTTGAAATGAAGGATTAAAGTAATTTGAAGATTTCAATATTAATTTAGCAGAAAAAAAAATTGAAAAAATTCATTATGATAAATAAATTATAAATTAAAATTTTTAATTATATAAAATTATAAAAAATAAAAATTATTAAAAAAAAAATTTATTCATCGAGTATATCATTTGAAATTGATCAATTTAGGGCAATTTACAAACGCCAAGCCTCTATCATACCTTTCCAAACACAAATTTCCGAAATTTTCTCAACTATAAAGTTATACCCACCCGAAGTAGTATCATTTCCATCAAAAAGTATACCTCCTTGGTCGTTCCCATTAAGTATTGACCTCGAACTCTCCGAATTGCATAAAACGACCACATCAGTCCAAACATGGACAACAGCCTTCCATAGACTCATCTCCCGCTATCCTCATCACCAAAAAATTTTTACAGATGCATCCAAAACCAGTCAAGGAGTGGGAAGCGGCATCGCAACCCAAGAAATGATACTAATACGATATTCTCTTCCTATATCATTCTCAGTTTTATCAGCAGAATTATTTTCAATTCAACTAGCACTTCATGAAATAGTTACACCTAACCCAAACCCGCTTCTTAATCCTTACTGATTCCATCAACTCACTTCATGCCTTAACTCAATATAAAAGTAATAATTTACACCCCATAGCCAATCAAATTCTTCATCTATCAACCACACACAAAAACTTCACTCTAGCTTGGCTTCCCGCCCATGTAAATATATCTGGCAACATCCTCGCCGACCTAGCCGCAAAACAATCCTCTACAATGTTCCCAATTCCAAATATTCCAATACCGTCTCAAGATCTTAAAAAACATATCCAAATAGCTATCCACTCCACCTGGGAAACCACCTGGAGAAATACTTCCACAACTAACAAACTCCGGTCCATCCAAAATTCCACCTCACCTTTAACGTCACCTCAATCCTCGAGGAGGGAAGAGGTTATCCTAGCACGTCTCCGTCTAGGTCATACCCTCTTAACCCACTCCTACCTCCTGGATAGACAACCTCCGCCATATGCGCGCAATGCCAAACCCAGCTCTCAGTCTCACACATCCTAACAATATGCCCTACATACTCAAACATCCGTTCTAGACTCCAACTCCCATCTACCCTATCCGATATCCTCAATAGCCACCAGACCAACCTCCTATTCACCTTCCTGAAACAGTCAAACCTTTACCACAGAATCTAAACACTCCATACCCGCAAACGTGCCTCTGGCCTTAGCGGCAGCACACGGCACAAAAAAAAAAAAAAAAAAAAAAAAAAAAAAAAAAAAAAAACAAATTGCAGGCGCGGAGAGTACACATTTCGAACTGAGGAGGCGCTGTATGGCGGTCATGTTCTTTTATCGCTTATTACATTAGAAAATTAGTGACTTGAATTTACTGAATGAATTAAACATTATCACTCCAAGGACTACATCTAGACACCATGAAACATTTTGGATAGAAAAATTCAAAAATTAAAGCAATTATTAAAAATTTTTAACACTTTAACCCTCTAATGGCACACATAAAAGTAAATTAAATTAGAAAATAAAAATTGTGCTGAGTCACTCAAGAAATTGAAATATAATATGTTATTGCGCTCGCTGAAATGCAGAATTTCATTACAAAAAAAATAGCATAATATCAAAATTGAAGGGGCAGCGTACATAGGATAGAATAGAACAATTTTTGAAAATTTATAGCTCCTTCAATATTGAAGATAGGCAATTTGTTCTTTTATGTTTTTTCTTGCAAATCTTTCGAACTACAATATAGCATGGTTTTTTTTTCAATTTTTGCGACCTGAAAAATGCAATGAATAATTTACATAAAAATTCAGAAGTAAATCTGCCCCTTCAAAAATTGATGTATGCAACTAACGCAGATTCCCAAACTGAAGAAATTGTGGCAACGTTCAACTATGAAGGGTGCACAGGGATGAGTAGCCGGTTACGCCGGAGCGCAGCGAGGTTGTAATACCGACGGGTGAAATTCACCCATGTGTGCCAATTAAGGGTTAATTTATGAAAACAAAAACTTTTCCAACTAGAAAAAATTAATTTCACGATTACTTTCTATTTTCGTTCTATTATCGTTAGATGTAGAATCACCTATTAAAAATCATCCATCTTTGTATCACTTTCAATATCAACGAAAAACGTTGAAAAATGGCTTTGGTAGGCCTGTGAAGTTATTTACTCAAATTTAGCGATATTTTTTGGAACCAGTATCAGTTTCAACCATTTTTCAACATGGCGTACCAGAGTGAAAAATCTGAAAAAATTCCACGTGGTTCGGGGGTGAAGGGAACGTCTAGAAAATATCGATTTCATAATTGTGCCAAAGCGTTATCATGGGGAAAGAATTTAAATAAAAGTTAAAAAACGGTCTTTGATAGCGGTAAAATCATTTTGGGCGGTTGCTGATTTTTTTCCAAGGTATTCCCTATGGAAGGATACAATAATGCTTCGGAATATTGAAGTAAACTCGAATTTTGATATTTTTCTATGTTTTTGTAAATTATAATATTAAAATAATGAGAAAGAAATCGGACGAGAAAATACAATGAAAAAGTAATTGCTTTAAATATTTGGGGGGGGGGGAGCGGCAAATTTTAAGGCATTTTGGACTGGAATCCCAAAGCTTATAAATTTTCCATCTTGATATTGTGCCATTCAGAAAAGTGAGCAACTCAAATGACTTCTATTTGGTCGAGAGTTGAAGGGAAAAACTGCTTTATGAGCAGGTTCTGAATTATGAAATACCTCGAATCTTTGGTATCTTCTCATCATACAGACTAAAAAAAATGGAATTTTGTATGTAGCATCAGTTACAGGCAGAACACGAGCCCTTGAATTTGGATTGAAATAGATTTAAAACGACGGATCGTAAAAATTTGAAAAACACTGGAGAAACCTCGAATGGCTCAAAATGTGATGAATATGGGCTCATGTTAGGGCATAGATATGGTTCTCAGCCTCGTGCGAAATGTGTATCATAAACTCAGCTCTAGTAATGCGATATAGCTGCTTACATTTTTTATTTTCAATTTTTCAGTATTTTTGCTTTTGATTCTTTCACTTTTTGAATATATTTTGCGATGAGAAAATTACGAAATGAAAGTTGAAAAAATTTGGCTCCAATCTATTTGAAAAAAAAAATTGAAATATTACCGGCCAGGCCTCATTGCTTGAGCTGAATTTTTGACTAAAAATTTGTTTACATTTGAAGATAATATTCCAAGTAGCGTCTCTTTTCTTAAGGTAAGTTCACTTCATATCTAAAATATACTCAGTCATGTGGGCCCCCGGTTTGTTTTCCCATGGCTCAATTTTTACGTAAAAATGATCCGTTCAATGGTCCGCATGTCCCAATATCGAAACACATAATCTATCTAAAAAGTTGGACATATGCCATAAATGGTTACAAATGGTCTGAAACACAAAGATGTTAACCCATCTCCCCGACCTTTTATTCCTAAATTAATTACGCTGTAATAGCTATCGTTTGTAATTACAAACTCGACGCAAAAAAGTAAAATTAATCAAACGAATAAAATGATAATCACAATCGTGGCTGTTGTACAATCTACACGTTAGGCAAGCGTCGGATACCCTAGCGATTATTTATTATGCGCATTACGTTAGTAGCTGGAGATACATACACATAGTACCAGCTAGTAGCTATAGGTGCTGAGGTAACCAGTTCGTCGATACGAGAACGAAGAAATCGAACGCGCGTACGCGTTCGCACGCACGACGCAGCAGGCAAACATTAGCGGGTTGAAAGCGATAAGTAAACAATGCACGAAACGACGAACGGAAGCGCGTTCCGGTCTCTATCAATTATAATTATCGGACGACGCGCTCTTTGTGAAATAACGAACGAAGAACGATTCGTTTTCATTTAGGCATTTACGTATTGGTACAGCTACAGGTGTGAGTGTTGGATGATTTCGCGTGTATGTAGTTTTTAGTTTTTCCCTTTTTCTTCTCGCGTCGTTTGGTTGCTCGAATGAAATCGAAATGGCGAATATGGATATATGTAGAGTTGGTATCTACGATTGGGAAGCGTTTGAGATGTTTGTATTGCGTGAAATTTCGTCATACTTCAATGTCATCCTACCATTTCGTAATGGCGATAATGTCGATTTGTAACAAACGTCGTGAAGTATTATTTGGTATTATAACGAATCGGAAAGGGCGTTGAGTTGTCGTTCTAACGTTCCACCATTCGAATGAAAACTATGCGAGACAAACTCTCAACGAATTCGACCCGTTCGTCGATAGAGCTTTGAAATGAAGAGAGGAAAAAGTATGAACCCAAGTGGTAGACATTCTAAAGCAGTGACAGGTTAAAACCTCATATGATCTGTGAGCAACGAACGTAACGATGATGCGGTGGACCCAATGAAATAAAGTACATTTGCAAATCAGTCGCGAACTGGAGACCTTATAGATCGGAACATTCCGCTGTACCTTTTCATTACGATATAAAAAGCAAAAAGTATGAGGAGAAGGGGCCATTTGAAGTGCATAAGTATTTGGAAGAATCGCAGGTGTTTTTGTGGATAGCGTTGGCGGCTAGAACAGGTGTGTTTGCAGAATCGCATCGACTACGAAGAGAAGAAAAATCTTGGAACGACGTAGTAGTCGTCTGCACCGGTAAAATCGTTTTCGATTAATGAGTCAGACTAATAGTTAAATAAATTCTTCACATCTTTGAACTTCCGGTGCGATCATAATATGATCGTGGATGCTGCGATTACCTGAAAATATATGGATTTGTTGTTTAACGCTTGGGATTTGGCATCTTTGTTTTTTTTTTTCATTTTTTTTATTAGCGTTGCACAGTTTTCATCGCACGTTTGAAGTGTTGGTTACACATGTGAACGTACGGCCTGACCATGCGAGTGTACGTTATGCGTACTCGAACCAGGTTATATTCAAAAGTGTCTGTACAACTACAATTACGACCACATAGTGGCTCAGAGGTCGTGTGAATGACCCTCACCAACGCTCGAAATAATATGTCGCATCGCGTCCCATCTAATGCACTTGTCGTCGCGTTCATACGTATAACTTTACTTAAAAGTAGTTCGGACTTGCCTGCGGCTTTCAAAGCTCAGCTAAATCGCAAGCACCGGGGTTTCCACTCATCCCATGTTTCCTTTTCGAGGAAACGATTTTATCGTGTAAAAAGGTCTCTGTAGGAATCGCTTTACGAGCTCGTTTTCGAAGTACGTGTACCTTATCGTAATTATTGCTCGTTGGTTCTTTTCTTACGATTATTAGCGCTTCGTGCCGCGCTCGCTGCATTGTTAATGTGGCCGGTGTTGGACGCGAGTAATTTTCATTCTTTCCATATCACGATTTTCTTCGCGCCTTTCTAATTGAAAAAGAAAAATATGAATTCATCGCGGCGATACTAAACCTTTCAAGGTCGAGAGGCGAACCTTTCGACTTTCAGCGCGCGTTTATTATTTTTTTTCGAACCGGAGATCGAGCAAAGACGTTAAAATAAAGATTAATTAAGGCGTTCCAAATGTGTGGTACTTTATGAGCTATTGTCGATTCTGGAGGTTGTGATTATGAATTTTGTGAAGTTGTTTTATATTTTTTGAATTCACGACCAAGATATACACAACATTGGCGCCCAACGTGGGGCACAAACCATGACCTTGAAATTAAGTCGCCTGTTTTAACCACTGAGCTAGTCGGTATTGAGTCAGAGTATGTTTTGCGATGAAATTGGTGTTAATTTTTGGTATTTGCGACTGAGATATACGCAATATTGGCGCCCAACGTGGGGCTCAAGCCACGATCTTGAGATTAAATCTCTTCTTTTAACCACTGAGGTAGCCGGTATTGATTATGATTAGCTGTTGTGAAGGATTTAGTTTTTATTATTGATGTTTGCAACTTAGATACACTCACATTGGCGCCCAACGTGGGACACGAACCCACATTTCTGAGATTGAAAGTTTCGTGCTCTATTAACTGAGCTAGCTGGTATTGAGTAGAATAAAATATTCAAATTAAATCCATTAAATAATTTAAATTTTATGTAATCAACATTTATTTACATTTTATTAACGTAATTTGAATTACAATTTTCTTCTATTTTAATAAAAATAAAAAACCACATTAAAAAAAAACTAAAAAAAACTACATCATTATCAGGAGATACTCAGTCTTTTTTCATTGAGAATAAATAGCAGATATAACATATTGATGTTGGTAAAGCTATTTTGATCCTTGTAGATGTGGAAAAAAAGAAAATATCGGCAGCCATGCTGCATCACTGGAGCTGAATTTTTAATATAGGCTTGTTCAGTTTTGCAACAATCCTATTTATCTCTTGATCTACTGGTACCACAAAATCGATGTCATTGTAAATACGCACCGAAAGCAAAGGCACTTGATACTCAAAGTCTTTCTTTTTCCTCAGGTGATGCTGTATGTGTGATGACTTCGTAGGAATTTTAATGTACTTACACTCTCTTACTTTTTAAGGTGTGCAAAAATTTTGAATAACTTTTTCATCGGTATTTATGAAATGAAATAAGATTCCAACGTAAAATGTTGAAAGAATACTTTTCTCACACACAAAAAAAATTATTAAGGATGTTTTTAAACAAAAAATATACATGAGTCAATTTCATAAACTCTATGTGAAGTAAGGTTCTTGTTTAAAAATGAAATAAAGCACTTCCGAGAAATGCTTAATTTGTGAAATTTATTAAAATTTTAAAATATCTAAATTTTTGGTTATGCAAATCCTGTACAAGTACTGTATTTCGCTCCAGGGTTCTAAAAACTAACCTTCTATTTACTTTTTTTTTTGAGAAGACGGGGCAGGGGGAGATGGAATTTTTGAAATGTTACTTTGGACATTCTGTAAAAGCGCTGCATCAAGGTTAGCAAATTTTGTTGAACACTGCTGTAGCATTTTTTTGATTTCCTCGAAAATTGAATTTTGTCATGTGTTGTGTGACGTCATCATTCACACGGCGTCATATATGGTCAGAAATGGTGGTACTTGTACTTGATCCGTTTGTTTTCCATCTGTGTTGAGTACTGCACTGTCTTGGGACTCCGTAATTATACGAGATCATTATTTTTCGAATTTTAGCGATTTGAAGGTAATATTGCAATCCTTAATCAACCTCATCAGGCGGTAGATTGATTTGGTGAGGAAATGGAAGAATTTCATAGTTCAAAACTTTTTCATATCAACTTTCTTGAATTATTTTGGATATTTATTTGTGAAAAAAATAAGTCGCGAAAAAAATGCGAAGAGCATAATCAGATATTCGTGAGTTGCTGCGTTTTAAATTAACGAATTTTCGCTGTCACAAGCTGCGAATCCAATAGCACACTTGTAGGGTGTTGAATATTTCGCCATTCGTATTATTCATCAATTCTCACAATCGTTGTCATCATTTTAGTGGGACACGACGTAGTGAGACTGCAAGGGCGACGTCGACGATGACGATACTATGCAAAACGTGACTTCGTTTTGAAAGAACGTTGTGCAAATCGACAAAGTTTTTTTTTTTCTTTTTCTTTCTTCTTTTGTTTTGTATTTTTCGCGTACATATGATTGTGTCGTAGACCTTTTCTCTCGTTGGTCGTATAGGTTGACTCATCCTATGGATATACATACGAATATTTACGAGTATAGTAGAGGAGAAAAAAAAAACACGCCGTACGTGCGGGTGAAAGTAAACGTCATCGAACGAACGTACGAACTTTTCTTATTTCGAAGAAATACTCGAAATAAATCTACGACGAACGATTACTCACTCCGTCGGTTAGCCGAACGCCGCGAATTGGTGAATGTAACGAAACGTATGGCACGAATGAGCTCAGATTTTGGCCTACGAAAGCAAAAGTTCGCTATATCGCGCTCGGAGATTTCGAACGCGTGTACCTGGAGCTGTTGCGAGCGTGTAGAGAACTGGTTTAGTTGGCTATCCGGGTCCCGGTGCTGTATCGCCTTCAGCGTGCATTTTAATGCTGGTCGCGCGAAAGCGACCGGAGTCCGGGGAGGGCGAGTTGCGAATTACGGAGAACGAATTTAGCGATGAGTCATGCGGTCGGCCATGCCAGAACGTCGAACTTTTCTTCGCCGGTTATTGATGAGGTTTTTTTTTCAAGTTCGCGACCTTTGGAAATACTCGTAACGAGGTGTAATTTGTTATCGGCTTATTCTAATCGGGTTTTCGAAGTCGAAGCTGCATCGTTGAACGAGTCGAATCGGGTGTATTTGTAATGGGGTTCCTTCGGAACGTTGCGCAGGTCGAACGGTGTGAAATATGGACACCGCTACGATCCGTGTGTATTTCTATGTACTATAATAGGTAGGATGAACATCATTCTACGTTATAATTTTTTTTTCCTCTCTCTCGCTTATAGTTTCGCATTAGTCCGTTCGCTGTAACGACCATGTGCTCCAACGAATGCTAACACGTTTTCGCTGGTTCTGTTCGCAGGAAACGGCAGCGGCAGCCGCCACCGCCACCAATCCTCCAGAAGCTGGCGACGCGCCATGCACGAAATCTCAAGTATCCGCAGAAGAAGCTGAAAAACCGGCCGATGTGAGTACGGCCAGCGTGCTCAGCGACGATAAGCAAGAACCAAGTAGTCCGGCATCGCCCGACACCACGAATCCCGAAGAAAGCGGCGCAGAGAAGAAAAAGAAACCGAAGAAAAAATGGTCCTTTAGATCGTTCAGCTTTTCAAAGAAAGACAAAGTTAAACCAGCAACCAAAGATGAAAAACAAGAAACCGTACCCGAGGTGAGTTGAAGCTTTTCTCAAACGCGAATTTTAAAATTTCCATGTTGAGTCGTCAGAATATAGCAGACAGATCTTTAGCTGAGGGTGGCTATGAAGTTGCCCCCCCTCTCAAATGACAGGCTGCCTACGAACCTGATAGGAGGAAAGAGAACCAAAAATAATAAACGATTTAGGGCTCGAGTTACTTAATTTTGTATTTTAATCGATTCTCTGTCTCATATTAATTGATATGAATTCATTTTATGTGAAATCAGCGTTGCCAAGTTGATTGGAGGGAATTGTTGTTAGTGTTATGTTGAGAATTATGATTGAAAATTATTGTAAAATGAATTAATAATGGTTTCATTTCCTAATTCCATTTGGAAAAACCAAAAGAAATGAAATAATTTATAGTCCTTTTTGTATGAAAGCAATTTGCCGATTAGAGGCAACGTTGCAAAATCGTCGGGATTTTCCCTTTTTTTATGTGATTTTGATGTCAGAAAAATAATTTTGGGAAAGCGAGGAAATGTGAGAAAAAATAAGGTATTTTCATGAGTAACACTAGAAAATTTGCGAAAAGAGGGAATTTTCGAGTTTCGTCTATTCATCATCTCTAGTTCGTTTTATAAAGCTTATACTTAGGTACGCATTTTCTATCCAGCATGCTGTTCCTGTTTCATTTTAATCTTTTTTTATTCATTTCCACTCACATGAACGTGGTTTAATAGAGTTTGAAGGATTTACATTTTTTTTTTTTTTTTTCATTTACAAGTAATTGGAAATATGGCGTAATTGTTTTTGATTTTTGTGAGAGAATTTGCAAGGAAATGGTAAAATTTTTGTAGAAATAATGCTGAAAGGCGAGAACTTTCAATTCTTTCCCAATACCGCTTTGAGGTACCTAGATCATTTGAGCACAGTTTGTGCTGAAATTTCCTGGATATCAAATCTGGACGACGAATTCACTGTAACCCTTCTCCTCTTTAACTACGTGCATATGGACTGAGCTTTCCAATTGTTTGATGTAAGACCAGGTATTTTTGCCAAAGTAAATGAGCACCGATGATGCTAAAACACATCCGCGCATGCGCCAACTACATCTTTATAGCTTTTTACCTGTTTTCGATCCAACTCTGCGCTAGGTTACGCAGCTATTTAAATTTTTTTTAAATCAACGACTTGGAGATATTTGGAGTTCTTCAATTAGCAAATTAATTTGTTTCTGTTAGGAAAGAAATGGCGATTTTCGACGATTTAGACTTCCGATATGATTTCAAAATTGAAAAATCTGGCAACACCTAGAGGTATTCCATATGCCGGAGTTCTCCCTCATGTCTAGCTGGGTGAAAGCTATTTGCCAAGTACTAGATGAATGTTACTGGTGGAAATACGTGCTTCATTGACTGCTTATGTTGAGGGGGGGGGGCTGCAGAGCAGCTTTTATTTGCTAGCCACATTTCAACTACTATCTTCCTGCAAAGTACAAATCCGAGCTTTTTTTATTCTCATGATGTTTATCGGGCACGGTACGAAATTGAATTTTTGGGTACAAAAGTACGAAAATGGTGAGAAATTTGGTCAAAAATACGAAAAGGTACGAAATTTAGTATTTTGTTACTTTTGTTTTGTATGTAAATATTTGTAATGTAGTACGAAAAGCCATCTATCTTCTTTGAGAGTGGGGGAGAGGGATAATGAATTTGTTGATCTGAAACAAAATTAGGGAGCAAAAAAATTATGAAGTTTCGAATTTTTTATTTGCTAGACACCACGATTCTATGTAATTTTAGTATGGCTCATGTAGGTAAAATATTTGTTCGATTTTCTCGATCGTTATTTCGTTCCTTTCGAGTCACTTCATGTCGGAAATAGGTCACAAATGTTGACACGAGATTTTTTGTCAGTGGTATTGGATTGATTTATTTTATTTTTTTTATTTTAATTAAATTTTTAGCGTGTGGAATATTTTTTATGAGATTTTTATATTTAAAAGATTCAATGTTAGAGATGATTATTATAAATTTAATGAATAATTTTTTTTTTTTAGATTAGTTTATTAAATTAAGATTTTAAAATAGAAAAGAGTATCGAAATCTGAAGTGTTTCCTACCATTGATACGTTTTCATATTCAAATTAAAAAAGGAAAAAGAGGCGAATACAAAAATAAAGATTAAAAGTTAACCCCTTGAGTGATTTGAAAGTAGATATGCAGGTTAGCGCCGCCGAAACGACGGGAAACGGATGGGGTTGAGAAGATTGGACGTTATTAGTAGAAGGACTTTTTTCCTTTTTTTCTCTCTCTTTCTCTCTCTCCCTCTCTCTCTATCTATCTCTTCCTAATGAAAAGTTCTTATCTTAGGTACCTACGTATTTGATTTGAGTGATGGTAATTCGTGTTGACAAAAGAGGAATGAGGTGGAATGGCGGCGTTAGAGTTAGGTAAGATAACTCGACATAATAGAGAGATATCGGCGCGTCTGTAATCGTCGTCTATCAATCTACGTACATAAATATTGTACTCGATGCTAGTACGCTTGTCTATGGTCTGTGCGTATAAGTACATATACGAAATGATGTGTGGAAAGAAAGGACGAGGAAAATGGGAAAGAAAAAGGAAGTGGCGTCGTTTAATACGTTTATTCGATGAATAGACGAAAGGGCAGACGGCGATTGAACCGTGCTCATTTTTAGGGCTTTGCACGTCGGTCGTCGTGTTTGCGTGGGTGTGGTGAGTCAGACTTTTCGAAAGTGACGTGTCAAGGGGGTAGCGCGCTTCAGGTTCGCGTAGTCGAGTCTCGTGCGGTGCGCGACGTTGTCGTCGCCATCGCGAACGTACACCTCTTGCACGTTGCTCGATGTGGAGTTATTCGCGCAATAGGCTGTAATAGCGGTGTTGTTGCATCGAACTTTTCGATACGGCGTGAAACCATCTCACCATCATCGTTCGGTGGTAGTGCAGCGAACCGAATTCACGCTAGGGTATGCTAATTCTCGGCCAGAGATTAGGCAACGTTGTAGTCGCAACATAGATATCCCTCGTGCTGCTTTATAGTTGTTGTCACAGTCTCCGACTCCGTCGTCGGTTCGCCAGCTCGCTTTATTTATCGATTGATATTCACCATCGCTACTAGCCCAGTGCAGTCTCGGCTGCTGGCGTGCTGGCGCTGCATTCGTCGGTGTTGTTAACGTTACCAGGCTACGCGTATTGCTGGAACGCGAACGTTGTGAAACGTGAGCGAATCGGCCGCGGCCCACCCTGTCTGGTGCGACGCCCTTTTCGAGCGCAACTTTTTCGGCCGCAAGGTTCCGATGGTGATGCGATTTAATTTTCCGCTTCGAGGAGTCGTCCAACTACCGAATGATTTAGCTCGATGTGAAAGAATTTTTGCATGGTAGGAATTGTAATTTCTCTACGTAGTGCCACGCCCTTGGTAGTGAAAAATTTCGAAATTTTGTACGTTTGTTAGGTTAGTTCTGTGGTCCTAGGCTTTCGAATACTTTGGAATTTTGAAATGTATAATTTTTTTTTCAATTGTCTATTCAGATCTTCTGTTTTATTTTTGCGAAATTTCTCCTTTTAACCCCTCAATAGTCGCACCATTGGTCACTTCGACCGTGTATAGTAAATGAGTCGCGCCCTGGTCATTTCCACCATATACTTGGTGACTACTTGTTCCCAGCACCTAGGTGACAAAATTAGTTGAGGAAAACAATTTATCTAATGCTATTTTTTTCAAAATGAGATTCTTATTCATGAAAGAAATTGGCTAGAATAAAGTTTTGCAAAGAAATTTCTGTCTTCCTCTTCGAAATTATCTTTCTCAATGTTGGAACAGCATTATCAGTCAAGTGTGTATAAGATAAACCATTAGAAGCAACAACCAAAATAAAAAAATGGTTGAAATGACCAGGGTGCGACTATACTTGTATTATTTAACTTTGGTCCCGCGACTATAGGGGTGTTAATATTCGTGTCAGTTTTGGTTTCCTTCAATGGTACTGTTCTAGCAAAGGTTATCAAATTGCTGATGGAAGCTGCCTCAATTTATTCTCAATTATGAAAGCGAAATTCCAGGAACGATTAAGATGTTTTGAAAGAAACCGTCCGCGCTCGGCTTTTTAAAAAAATTCCATATTTGATGCACTCCATTCTATATGTGACAGCCATTCGAAAATGAAGGGGATTTAGGGGTCAGGCGTCCCACACTCAATATCTCGCTCTGTCTTCTCTTCGTCTTTCCTTACTCCTTGCTTCTTGCCCGAGGAAGCGAATTTTCCCTCACCAGGGGAAGGGGAGACAACTTTAATCCTTTTTTCTCGTTTTCAGTAATTCCTAATGTGCGTAATTGACTCCTGTAAGTCGGTGTACTGATTGTGTTTGAGTTTTTGAGTGCTGTCTCGTTCGGTAAAATTTTTTAGAAGGCTTGTTAGGAAGGTTTCATTTATGATATTATATTCATATATTGTTTTTTTTTTTTGATTTTCTCAAAATTCAATGTTTTGTTGTTTTTTGAAAATAAAAGTTTATATTTAAATTCTTAAAAAAAAAATGAAGCGAAAAATATTATATAAATAACCTCTAAATAATGAGTGGAAAATGAAATGATGAAATGAATGGAATTAAATTTCTGTATTAAACCTTTGAACTCCTTCAAATTCTGCTTGAAGAAAAAACAACAAATTATCACTTGTAGCAGTTCGCGAACTCCAATTCAGACAAAAAAAAAGTAAAAAAGAGAGTAAAACAAATGTGACCCGATTAATTTCAATCGTAATGAAAAAAAATTTTTTTTTGATAAATTTTATTATGTTTGTATTTTGGAAATATTTTCAAAGTTTTCCTTGCTCATCAAGTAACTTCGCTTGCCTGCTAAAAATGTCCCTTTACTAGTTCATTTAGAATTGTTTGATTTTCATTTTTCAAACTACGCAAAAAATGGAATTTCAGAAGGAAAATTACCTAATAGAGTGTGTCACGTCGAATATGAGTAAACAAATTAGAAAATTTTTCTGCAGTGTTATCTTCCAAAAAATTCATCAAATTTTCATTCATATTTTTGGGTGGTGTAAGGCGATCTCCAGTTGGGAAGTAGCAACCGTGGACACGGGGACCTGGACTTCCACCTGACACAGGTCCTCAGCGGACATGGGTGTCTTAACGACTTTCTCTTCGACATCAAGAGAGCACCCAGCCCGATGTGTGCACATTGTGCTCAGGAAGCAGACGATTCTGGGTACACCCTATTCAGATGTCCGGAGTGGTCCCCCTGCGCGCTAGGCTGCTGGCATCTCTGGCATTAGATGAGGACGGGTTCTCCCCGGAGACGCTAGTCCCAATAATGCTGAGGTCGCTGACATCGTGGAAGGCAATACAGGAGTTTGCCAACGATGCCATGCTGCGGAAGGAAGATGCTGAGCGAGAGCGCCAGGCGCAGGGGCGTCCAGCTGCTGCTGCCAGAATGGAAAAGAAGGGGTGAGTCACGCGAGTGGCACCTAAGCCCAAGTATCCGAACCCTGGAGATCGGGATCAGGTAGTAGTGAGGGCTTGCAGGGGCGAGGTGGGCGGCCTGTGTCACTCCTGCTGCATATGTTTCGACTTGAGGCGGTAGGTTGTTAATGTGGCACGGGTAGCGCATGCTCGATCTGATGGTGAACGACTTTAGCCGGAGGACCGGGTATGTGTCATAGTCCCAACGCTCATATGGTGGACTGAGTAGCTATATGGGTGGGACTACGACCTCCAGACCCCATGGCCGAGGCACCGAACTGATTACGGACCGCCCCTATCTTGCTTCACGGCTTGGAGTAGGGTGGAATGACGCAGACAGAAGTAGGTCCCATAGAGTGTATGACCTTTGGCCTGCCTGCGGGCCTAGTAAGCCGTAAGAGGCTGAACGACAACCGGCGGGGATCCTCGGAGAGGAGGGGAGATGCGGCGCGGGGTCAAGGCTAAAGACCATCATGCACTCGAGAAGAGCGCATTGCGCAGACATGGCCAAGGAGCAAATACTGGTACGGAAACCCACCAGAGAGAAGTACGGTATACCAGGGAAAGGACGAAACGACAGCTGAACTTCCGATGAGGAGGGCTTCTGGTGTGCAAGCCAGCACATCAGGGGGTAACTCCCGGGGGAGATGTAGGCCAGTCCCAAAGGTGCCCCTACTTGGTTGGAAGTAATGCTACAAGCGGTTCCCAATCAAGTAGTGTCGTGTGCGGTAGAAGAAATTCCCGCAAAAAAAAGCCTTTTTTTGTCACTTCTTTTTTGGCAGCACGCTAATTCTCGAAAGTTCTAAGTGCATAATTTTTTGTACCTTCTACCCACCTCTTGCCACTGTGTTTTGAGGAAAAAATCGAAGTCAACATTTTTATACAGGTTGCCGAAATTGATTTTTTCTTCTCTTTTTTTTTTCAGTTTGTATGGCAATTTTTCGATATTTTCAAACTTTCCTCCCACGTGCCCTCCACGAAAAAAGTCCCGGGAAGTAGTTCACGGTTTTGTTGAAAATGCAGTTTGAAATCACTCTTCACGTTTATTACCATAATTAAATAAACAAATTTTGAAAGATATTTTTATTCCCTGTGATTTTAATTTTAATCCGCTTAAAAAAGGAAATATTGACGTAAATATGTTTGATTAACAACTCAAGATGGCGACTGAATTCACGTTCCTTTGTAAAGCCCTAGTCAGGCCCATAGCGAGCTTGTCAGTTCAGGTAGGGTTAACCAAATCCTAGAGGGGATATGACTTCTTTTTACCTGTTGGTCGGTGCTTTACAAAATTAGTGGAGCTCAGCCTCCGCCATCGCTTCAATGATCTTTTCCATTTCTGCCTTCAAGAGTGAACCACTTTCCTTTCAAATTTCATATCCTAATTCCGTTCCAAACCCAATATGTATAGAATGCAGCGGCGACGACGCGGCGTGGCGTACACTTATCGTCGTTATCGATTAAAAGTCTCGGCCGTGTGTTCTCGATGGTCGTGGAATTTCCGGTATTGCGTGCATTTCCGTCTAGCACGATGGCGGTCGTTTTTCGCAAAAATGCCCGAATCAAAGGAAAAAGGTACGAGGTGTGTTCCACCCTGGTGGTTACAGCGTTAGATGGAATTTAGATGGCCAGCGACCACTGTATCCTTCAATGTTCTTCCTTCTCGAGCACTTCGACGAGCGATCTTTGAAACTGTAATGTGTTTTTTTCTCCTTCTTTCTTTGTTTTTGGCCAAGTCTTCGTCAGATTTCGGTCACACGCGTACTTAACCTTCATTATTTTGCTGCGAGGTATTTAGAAATGCGAAATATGCGCTCTAGTCTAGCTTATCGGTGCGCCTCCCGGTCGCGATAAGGGAAAGTGTTCGCGCCGCATAGCGGTACCCACGCGTTCTCGATACTCGACCGAATACCGTATCACATGGTTAAGCGATTAACTGGATTGTTGCGACGCATAATTGAGCTTACCGTCGGTGCAGTACCGAGAAATGAGTCAACTTCCAAGAAGTTGGAAGATGGTGTCGCGTTGCAGCGTGTAATCATCGTACGCTGACGGCCATCGGCCATCTCCGAAAGGTGTGGCGAGATTCGCGATATGGTCCGTTAATACGGTAACCACGTGAGCAGAAGGCGAGAAAAACGTTTCTTATTTCCGGTTCAGCAGAATTTCGTTCGTTAATTCTCGTTCACTTCCAGTGGCGATAATCGACAATCGCGTGGAATTCTGCCCCTACAACTTGCAAGTCCTAGTTCCACGAAACCATTTGCAAGTGCTGGTATCCAGAATACTTATATTTGTGGACAAATTTAAACCGGAATACGTTTTTTCTGTGGTGATTCTGCGCGTCGAATATCAACCGTTTGGATTCGCTACGAAACGATAAGAATTATCTTCTTTTTCTCTCGGTATCACGATTCGCTTAGCGAAATTTCGATAAGCATGCTCTTATCGTGTTTACTGGATAAATGCTCGTTCTATATTAGTTATACTCGTACTTGCACGTAGTCGGTGGGAAGGTACGAAGTACATGTAAAAAGCATTTTTTTTTCTTCGATTTTTCAGTATCAACATTTTACGAAAAAATGACGTTTTAAAAAATGGTAAATTTTTTATGTTTATTCGATTTGATGAAATGTTTTTAATGGGGAAATAGTTTAAAAAATTGTGATTAATATGTTTTTTTTTTTTTTTTTTTCATTTTGTAATTTAATCTAATCTAGTGTAAAGTGAAGTAAATTTTCAAACCGTTCGCCTGATTAATTTGAGTCCAATGCGAAACTTTGTTGTCTTTATCATTTCTCTGATGAATCAATTTGAATTCTGTAAATGAATGTAATGATTATTAATAGAATGGTATGAAAAATAATGAAAGCAAAACATCGCAAATGTGAATTAATCGTTCTCAGAAATCAATAACCCCTTCATTTCCTCACAGTGGTTCACTTATCAAAGTGATATTTTTTACGTAGCCTATCGAGTTTTAGTTTATTATTTTTGATCATTAAAATCAATTTTGATTTCTGAATAATTGGTTCCAGTAACTTTTCATGTTGCGTCTTTGATGTCCCTTAGTCATAAAATAGTGGTTCTCGTTGCGAAATGAGTCTGTTCCCGTATCGCACGCATCATTAAGTGCAGCTTCTCGAAAACAATTTTAATTTCGCGAAATAATGTGACATTTTGTAAGCAGCACGTTTTTGCAGTGCTCGCATCCAAATCAGTTGGATGCTCAATATATTCAATGATAAATTTACTTTATATTTTGTTTAATTTTTTTGAACATCAATAATGTCTTTTTATATTCATTTTACTCGAATGAAATAGTGAGACGAATCGAAAGCGAGTGATATCGATAAAACTGCTCGTTACCCTATTTTTAACATCATCGAATATTTGTATGCTTGACTAAATGCTTTGAGTATATATCTCCTGGAGTGATAGAAATGCTAGTTCAGTGGGTATAGCGTTAGAGGGCGTTTTTCAGTTGTAGTTGATGTCCGAAAGATCATCAACATTTATCATAATATAATATCATCATTGTTTTTTACCCGCGTTTTTATGTGAAAGAAATTATTTTTATTAATTAATAATGATTTACAAACGGATTTGTTTACTTTGTGGTAAAAAAGAAAATTTATTCAAGTAGGTACAGGCAGTACAGCACAATTATTATGGCAGGTAAATTGAGATAATTCATAACTATTTAATGAAAAATAATTGCAATGAATTTTGTAAATTTAGTTTCCCAAAGGATGAAAATTACAAGCATGGAGAACGCAAACGGGTAATTCTCTGAAAATGTCCATATTTCTGTAATCGATGTTTTTTTTGAAGAATTACGCTACAATTGAATTTTTTTTTTTTTCTATATTTATATGAGTATCTCCTCTAACTTTCCCATCGATTGAAATTGTCCTCCACCCCCCCTAAATGGGCTTTTTTTCAACCCAAAGGTCAAAAGTTCTTAGGCCGTGGTATGTAAATGGTCACGTTTTGAATTTTCAATGTCACATAAATGATATTAAATTAATATTTTTTTGAGGAAAAACTTAACAAAGTTGCTCAGGATAGTTGAGTGTGTATGTTAACGCTCAAAATGATGTCCAAAGTTTCCCTGCTTGACCTCCAGGAAGGTTCAAAGACCTGTAAATGGTTTATACACTCCTAGGCCGTGGCGTTTTTTGTTTGCTTCTCCTGCGGCAATGATTTTATAATTCGTTTTTCTTTGCGGTTACAATGCTTCCTTGACATCATGAGAATACACTGCCAGCATTCGAAATGTGAAATGTCATTTATTTATCACAGTCGGAAAGCAAAATTCGTAAAAATTGTTGATTCCCGGTTTTTGTGGTATTAGGCCGTGGCTTATTCTAACTCAGCCATCAAATGTCCTAGGAACCTGGAACAAAAGGGATATCGAAGATTAGTAAGTACATATAATATTCACCTATTCAATATTCTCTTAAATTAACTGTTAGAAGCTCCTTAATAAATTTTTGGCGAATTCTCTTAGGCCGTGGCTGGTTGGTTTTCATCTTAGGCCGTGGCGAAGTGTTTTTTTTTACGACCACGGCCTAGGAATTAGTGTCTTTTTGCCATTCTAAATCAATTTTAATGGGGATACACTAACAAAGATGTTATTAATTTAGGTGTTAATGGCTGTCTCTCGAAAAAAGACACTAGTTCTTAGGCCATGGTCATAAAAAGACACTTCGCCACGGCTCAAGATTAAAACCAACCAGCCACGACCTGAGAGAATTCGCCAAAAATTTACTAAGGAGCTCCTAACAGTCAGTTTAAGAGAATATTGAATAGGTGAATATTATATGTACTTACTAATCTTCGATATCCCTTTTGTTTCAAGTTCCTAGGACGTCTTACGGCTGAGTTACAATAAGCCACAAAATCGAGAATCAACAGCCACGGCCTAAGAAGTTCTTAGGTTTTGGGTAGTAAAATTTCAAAAAGTCCCCCTACCCCCCCCCCCCCAGGGGGACATGACTTGAGCCGAATGGCATAAATGACATCAAGGACACATATACTCACTATCCCAATCAAAAAAATTCCCAATATCAACTTTTTTTTCCAGAAAAATAAAGACATCGAAATATGGACATTTTCAGAGAATTACCCAAACATTCCTCATTCATTTAATTGTCGTCAAACACCTGTCACGAGTCGTGACCAAATTCAAATAAGTCAACTTATTCTATCCACTTTGATTTTGCTAAAAGAATTATATTTACCATCAAGAGGTCTCTCTATTGAAGTCATGAAAATTAAATTCAAAAATTCACATTTAGCCATTACCCTTGACGACCTTGACTTCTCAAGTTATCAAGTCAAAAGTTCAAAACATTTGAAAATGGAAATTCGAAAAAAACTTTTTGAAATCTAGAAAATGCTTGAATTTTGTTTTGTTGTTGTTTTTTTTTTTTTTCAATGTTTAAAACGTGTATCTGAAATAAAAAATAAAAAATAAAATAAACTGAAGTATCAAGTTCTGAAATAAAAATTCTCAACTTATTTATTTTAAAGCATGAATATTGAATACTTCCCGTGATTGTTTGGCCTTTGGTGAGATCGAAATATGATTAATCAATAAATACAAACTAAAATAATTATGAAAACAAGAAAATTTTGACAAATAAAAGTCTTTTCTTCTGCACTTTTGCTTCAGTTTTTAAGGATTTTTCATCAGCTTATCAAGTTATCACACTACTCCGGGCATCAACTATAACTGAACAGCGCCCTCTAACGCTATACCCTCGCATATAGCGAAATCGGCTATTTCTATCACTCCAGGAGATATATACTCAAAGACTAAAAGCTATATTAGAAACCATTTAAATCCAATGTTACGCATTCTCCCCCTCCCCCTTTTACTAAGTTGTGAAAATGAAGCCCATTAGAGGAAAACTTCGCTAGAAAGCTTGTTATCTGTGTTGATAGCTCATATCGCATGATGATTTTCTGAGCCTCTTTCCTCTAGTAGGCTAATTATTTAACGAGTGATTTGTGATAGGCAGTCTCTTGAATTATGTTTTGAATTTCCTACACCTGCTAGTGATCATGTAAAGGTAAAAAACAAAGCTTACAAAGTTTTTTCGAAGTTCACGAATGTTTTTTTTTTAAGCCTCGCACTCAACTTGGGCGATTTGAAGGGTAGATTCCAGCTCTGATACAATTTCAAATTAACTTTCTTATTTTCACATGAGTTCATTTGAATTAAAAAATTAATTTTTTCCATTAATGTGTTTTTAGCAGAGTTTATAATTGAAAGTTGAGTTATTACAGCCTACCTGATTCAGAATAGAAGGAAGGGCCGAGGGAGAGAACTTCATTTCTTTGTACGTTAAACTGTTGACCTTCGAGAACGTATGATAGATGCTCGTGAAAATCCGTCAAAATTAATCGGGATGTTCGTAGGAATCTGTAATAGAGGGTTTTCCAGATTTTCAATTCGATTTAAAATGACGATTCGCTGGGGGTTGGAAAAACCGCAACAAAACTCAAAATTACCAATCTTAGTATCGTGTGAAAAAATTAAATGAGTACACTCGTACATCCAAATTTTAGCACTTTAGGCAAGTTTTGAGTCATGGAATTTCTTAAGCTTCCAAATATGTACCTAGGAAGCTCAGAATAGATTCCTTGAACTTAGATCTCGATAAATTCAATATAGCGGATGGTCGAAATTTGAGCAAGACTTGAGAAGCTTATTTAAAAAGCGATTCCCTTTGATATAAAATCTGTTGGTATCAAAAATGAACTTAATTCATTGAGTATTTGAAATCGTAGTTTTATTTAGTATTCAAAAAAAAATACTTGAAGTAGGAAAAAGAGTATACGTTATTTTGAAACTTACGAATTGAAATATCGAGTTCTAATGGTAGTGGTTGACATTAATCATCGGTCATAAGGGCACCAGGAGATTTGTGATGGCCCCGTGGAGTTGGACTTTTCAGTGATTTGAAATGAGAAGGTAAATTTCATAAGGAAATAAAAGCTTTGAATATGATGAAGAAATTTACGATGATTATGAAACACACGTAATAGGGTGACTCGAAATGGATTTTTCCAAAAATTAAGAGACTATGGGAAGTACCTAGTTGCCAAAATATCTGTAAAAAACTTGAAAAAAATTTCAGTTCTTGAAGATGATTGGAACAACGACAGCGAACATGAAGCCTGAGTTGCCAAAAATTTCAAAATGCCGTAAAATTAATTTTTAGACTATTTTCTATAGTAAGGGAATTCAGACCATGCAGAGAAAATCAGGATCCAGGACAAGAGGAAAGAAAAAGTGGAGGTAAAAGCAGATTTTTAGCGCCGATGCGTCAAGTCGAGGGTCTTGAAAAAAAAACTCAGGTTCGAGGGAAACCTTCACTTCCCCTCTCATCTCTGCTCAGGCCTGATGGAATTCCAGAAAATGAAGGCTCCTTAAACTTTACTTTATTGTAATTCATGAAACTGTCCATGCATGAATTCCAAATAATAGTATTCGAATCGCTGGTGTAGGTCCAAGGATACAGAAATAGCACATGGAATAGTCAGCTCTAACTTGCCTTTTTTTTTTTTTTTTTTTTTTTTTTTTTTTTTTTTTTGAATTAAAAAATTGAAATAATGTGAAATAAATATCTCGTGGGAAAAAAACAAATTGAGAAAAATTTTTCTAGCTTCAAATTTGATTTTATCCAAAATTCGACTTGTAATCTGTAATTTTGTATTAGATGTCTAATTATTGAGCGGTATAGTAAATCGAAATTCTTGCTATAATCCTACAAATATGGCGGTAAAATTTCCAAAATTTCATCGAGTGTTGGAATAGAAACTTTTTCTTCAGCAAAGAGGAATTACGTCATAAAGTTGACGTTTGAACGACGTAGAAGTGTATACGATTGAAGCCTTAGCGCGTACGGATGTGTTGATAATACAGGAGCGCAGGCAAAAGGCAATTTGGTGTGCTGGAGCGTGCGTGCGCCACTAGTAGCCATTTATGTCCGGCGAACGGTTACAGTACAGTAACAATAGTCCAAGTCGTTGGTAATATGTAATACATTATTAGTTTACGCACGAACGCTGTAGCGTGCCCTTTACCGCTGGCCCGCGCGATGCCGCCATCATCATTTGATCGTTTATTAACGCGCTTCATCATCGAGTTTGTATTGGGTCGAAGACGATAGATGGGGATTGGAGGTTTTACTCGCGATGGTCTTTGTAATATTGACAGAGTATATGCTATTGAGCGGTGTATCCGCCACTTCAATTCCAGGATAAAGAGAATGCGCGGTTTTTTTTTTTTGTTGTTGTACCAGAACGACCTTGAACGTTGTACGACTACTTCGGGTTTTCATCTTCTTAACGAAAAAGAAAAAAAGTAGCGTATACGTGTATGTAGTTGAGTACATATCTGGATATACTGTAGTGGTGTACTTGTGGAGATTAGAGAACAAACGCTACCGTCGCGGTTCTCAAACAAAGATTCGTTTCACGTACAAGGCGTCGTAATGGCAACCGGTTGGAATATTTCGCTAACTCGATGCACGGTCCATGCTCCTGTTTATGATCTGCGATCGTATGCGATTTTTCGTAGCATCTGATAGATTATATTTTAATTTAATGACGAAAGCTTATTATTATTTATACAATTGTCGTTGCGTTACGAGCTCTTGAATATTTTCAGTCGCCTGGCGATGGTTTTTATTCCGAGTATTTTTTTGCCGTCGTTGTTGTTATTATTGCGCACCATACATATACACGCACGTATTGTTTTTTACGTAACAGTACGACTACTTGAAGGAATTCGATGCGATAGCATTATTGTTGGACGAACGAAAATCGCTTAGCGACTAATTTCACAATGGTACGCGCCTTATCGCGATCCAATCAGACGATCGTGATGATAAGATAGCGACGACCTAACGATATTCGTGTGTATGCTGCGTACGATGTCGATGATGTATCCTTGTTTTCGCATGTGTCTGCGAATAATGCACAATCGCTTCAACGGCGATTCCTCTTTATTGATCGGGTACTTTTCCAGATTCTTAGCATTTGGAAAATCTCTCCTCTCCTCTCATCGCAGTATCGAACCTATCGTACCACGTGGCTGTGGTGTGTGGTACAAGAGAATGACGAGGAGAACGCGTTAACAATAGATGATATAGAGTATACCCGCATATAAGTATCTACGTGTAATAATTCATAGCCCCCTCGCCTTCTTCGGCCTCCTACCTTTTCCATCGTTCAACCGCAGTAGTTGATGTGCTCGATTGAAAATTCTTATTAAGTTTATTGGCTTCGATAATTACATATTTACGTGTATATTTTTTTGTTTATTTATGGAAAATTTAATTTAATCTTTTTTTTTTTCATCTGTTTCAGGGAAATGAAAACACACAAACCGAACAGGTAACTTGGAATTTAGCCATGGTCATTTGCAAATTTGTAATAGGAAGGCTTATACTTCGAAGGCGAATAGTCATCAGTCACGTCGTTACGGTGGTGCTAAATGCGATTTCAGCTAGACAAACGTATTGCTGGGAAATGTCTCGATGACACAGTGTCATTTAAAATATAACATTTCGCTATTTACCTAGAAGAAATTTACAACTGAAAGACGCTAAAAGAAGGCTAATTGCATATTAGTTCGAGGTTGTCTTCCTTTTACTTGGACGATGGAGCTATTTCCGTGATATAATAATGAAAATTACAAACCAAATCTATTCGGGGATTTAACTTGTTTCTTATACATTTTAAGTTTTCTTAGTATCCGTATAATTTGTTGTTCTGAATATTTCTTAAGAAATTTCAAAAATAGATCGAACGATGAAATCGAAAATTGAAAAGGATAATGAGAATGATTTCCAAAAAAGAAGTGTAGTGTGAAAGTTTTTTCTAGCAATCTGATTTTTTCGAAAAATGTAGAAACGAAGGAAAAGTAGTTGCCAGACGATCGTTAAAAATAACATTTCACTTCTCGATGTTCACCATGTTATCCAAAATTTGTGAATTCATCACAACTCTAGTTCAAAATGACGTAATTTCGGTATTTTATCATGAAATAACTCATGCTTTGGAAACCCCCGAGAGGTGAAAATTGGGTGTATTTTGTCACCTCTGAATTTTACGAATGCTGAAATCGATATTTTCATTCTCAACCGTGTGGTATGTATACATAGGTTTCTCGCTTTCCGCTGCTAAATATCGCTCTTATTTTTCCTCCCTTCCTCATCATAAGTGTTTTTATGAAAGCGGCGAAGTTTTAAAATACCTAAGTATCAGTCAAAATTGTTTGTACTTATAGTAGGTTACACCACTTGACATTGAGTGAAAAATTTCAATTTTATATCTCTTGAGTGCATTGTTTACTGATGACGTTAATATGAGCAAATAAGGAGTGGTAATACCAACAGGTAATGGTGCATCACTGCACCCGTCTTGATGAGCATTGATAAAATTTCGGTCATCTCTCTTACACTGCTAAAGTGTTGAGCTCACGTGAAAATTTAGTATCTCTTATAACCCTCTGATGGCACACATAAAAGTAATCTCTTTTCTCTCTATATATTAAAATCAAAATGAAATCGGTTTTGAGGTGCGCGCGCATCCTTGTTATGAATAGCAGGTATAAAAGGTATATAAAGGATAGCAGGTATACAAAGGAGAAAAAGGTTGTAAATTTTAATAAAAGCCTTGTACATGTACAAGGATAAAGTCATAAAATTGTTTTGAGTAGCAGGTGTAAAAGGTATAGGTAAAGGATAGCAGGCATACAAAGGGAAAAAGGTAATAGGTAAATTTCAATGAAAGCTTTGCACATAGGCAAGAGCAAGGGTAAAGTTGTAGAATTGTTTGAAATGGCAGGTATATAAAGGTATAAAGGCGCGAGCCCATCCTGAAAGGATGAACTCTTGGTGGGGGGTAACAAGTAAGAATCGCAGTACTTGTCTGATAAAATAACTTTTTTTCTTCATTTAATTTTTATTACGAGCCCCGAAGGGGGCGAGGAGGCACTAGTTATATATTAAAATCAAAATGAAATCGGTTTTGAGATGCGCGCGCATCCTTGTTATGAATAACAGGTATAAAAGGTATATAAATGATAGCACGTATACAAAGGGAAAAAAAGGTTGTAAATTTCAATAAAAGCTTTGTACGTAGGCAAGAGCAAGGGTAAAGTTGTAAAATTGTTTAAAATGGTAGGTATACAAAGGTATGAAGGGGCGAGCCCATCCTGAAAGGAAGAACTCTTGGTGGGGGTAACAAATAAGAATAAATTGGGTTATGCAGTTTGGAATGTACTTATCTGATGAAATAACTGTTTTTTCTTCATTTAATTTTTATTTCGAGCCCCGAAGGGGCGAGTAGGCAGTAGTTTAAATTAGAAAATAAAAATTGTGCCGAGTCACTCAAGAAATTGAAATATAATATGTTATTGTGCTCGCTGAAATGCAGAATTTCATTACAAAAAAATTGCATAATATCAAAATTAAAGGGGCGGCATACATGGGATAAAGTAGAACAATTGTTGAAAATTTATAGCTCCTTCAATATTGAAGGTAGGCAATTCGTCCTTCTGCGTTTTTTTCTTGCAAATCGTTCGAACTTCAACATAGCATGGTTTTATTTTCAGTTTTTGCGATTTGAAAAATCCAATAAATATTACATACAAATTCATAAGTAAATCTGCCCCTTCAAAAATTGATATATACAAACATCACAGATGCCCAAATTGAAGATATTGTGGCAACGTTCAACTATAAAGGGTGCACAGAAATGAGTAATCGGTTACTCCGGAGCGCAGCTAGGTTGTATTACCGATGGGCAAAATTCACCCATGTGTGCCAGCTAAGGGTTAAGGTCATTTAGAACCAAATAACATTGTTTTCGTTAATTTTGTTGATAAGATCAAGCATTTTCAGTCATTGAACACCAATCAAAACGTTCAAATTATTTTGGTGGCCAAGACGAAGTGGTGTAATCTGCTGTAAAAGATCTCTCCACTTTGGATATCGGTAGTTTTCTCACTCATTTTCCGAAAAACGAATAAGAAATTTTGTCTGAAAAAATAATTTAATTTCACTTCGTTTCGTGCATGATGATAATTTTTCTGGCTCGAATGAATTTAATTTCGAAGTTTTTAAACTTAATACGTATATTTACAAAGTTGGATAGTGGTTTGAAATTCAACAAATAGACTCGCTTTGTATAGTAATTGGACAATGCTAACAAAATCATTTATTTTAGAAGCCTTTGAAAAATTTTCCAAGTGCGAAAATTCGGTTCTACGCTTCGTAGAGCACGACGAAAAAAAAAAACGCACGTTTCGGAAGTACATACACGCGTAACGTACGAATGTATGTTTGGTGACAGTTGTCCGGTTAAATTCGCTGTTGGGGCCGCTGTGCGTTGCCTCGTCGTTCATTACTCGGAAATTTATGTAGACAGGGAATCGAAAAAATATAGTCGTGTTGCGTGTGGGATCGCTGATGAACCGTCGATGTTTATCAAAGATGTCTAACAATGGGTTCCTAAAGTTTTGAACGACCGTTTGAAAAGATGGTTGAAGCTAGACATGTTTTTGACGAATGAGAGAAGTGCGAAAAAAAACTTCCACATTCAGGATAGGCGGTTGGAGGGAGAAAAGGGTTACATGTAGGTTGAAAATGTAAATACCGACGGCTGCTGAAAGAAAAAAAGCATATCTCGCTCCGAGTGAAAAAAAATGTTATGCATCCATTGCTCATACTTGACAGTCATGGTGGCAGATTAACGCGTCTCTTATAATTACCATCAAACGATTCTGAACTGCGATCGCTAATAGCATTATAAAGTCGCTATTGTTGTGGCCGATTAAGTGTTGGAAAGAGGGCACGTATTTGATACTATGGTTGTAAAATGTCGAGTCGCCCGTCGAGCGTGGATCATCTGTGTGGAAGAGAAACAGAGAGAAAGATTCGAGAAGTTCGGAGAATGATACGGCGAAACAAATGAGAAGAGGATGAAAACTCGTTAACGTCGAGCCGAGCGTGTGGTATACGCGTTCGTAGATTTTCGAAACAAGGCGACCGCTATTGCCAGAGGTTTGGTCCACGAGCTATGCTAATACTCGGTACGAATTCAGCTTTCAGTTGTGGAAAAACGTCGAGGTGCGATTGTAGGTCAGCTTGAGTCTAAGATCGCACAAAGAAACGCCTTCGAAGTAAAGGCCTCTCTCTCTTTATTTATACACGTGATTGTTGCGATTCGCCAATATAAATACGTAGACGCGACGAGGGACGAGCCAACGTTGTTGGTATAATAGCGAAGCTGTAGTCTCGAAACGTATAACGGGTTTTATTTCTTCTTTCTCCGCAGTTTTTTTTTTCTTTCTTTTCTTTCTTTCTCTCCACCCCCTCCCTGTGTCTCTTTGTTTATCGAGAAGTGAGACGGTATCGGTGCGATTCGTTTTGCTGAAAAATCAGCTCAGCGAATTATTCTTATCGCGCCGCATACATTGATCCTTAGCGATGGCCGCCAGTTTCAATTAATGCGTAGAAGGGATGGTTGGTAAACAAAATGGTATAATTAGAAAAACAACGTAAGCAGCCATGCTGTATTACTGGAGCTGAGTTTTCGGGTAGGGCTTGTTCAGATTAAGGAGCTATGAGAACAGGTATAATGGAGCCGCCATCTTGGCTCGTACTTAGTGTAAACAACGTGGTTTTGAATGAGGAAATTCATCGTCTTTCTCCACTGATTGCTGGAGAACAGTGAGCCTAAAGACATTTTTGATAATGACAATTTTTGTGGAGAATGTAAAGAGCTTTCGAATAGGATATTAATATTTGATATTTGATGAAAATTTTCATATGAAAAAATTGCAATTTTTTCTACACTCACGGTGTTGCCAGGTTGGGCGAGTTCTCCCAAAATGGGCGACTTCCAACATGATTTTTGCGATCGAAAATATGGAATGGCGACTACTCGCAAATTGACCGATTTCTTACTATGCCAAATATCACCCTTCTGACCAGTTTCATTTTTAGACATTTTTTGTTTTCGTGAATTTTGTACGAATCAATGAATCATCAGTTATTAATAGCTCCAAAGAACTGGATTTCCCATCGTTCAATTCAAATTTAGATGATCGTAGAAATCGCTCAGGGTTTATTTATAAGTTTGGGCGAGCTGAGTCGACGAAACTTGCGACTTCAACCATGATAAACCTGGTAATACTGACACTCTATTACAGATTATTAGTGAATTAAATTTCCATGATCGATATGTCAATGGAAAGCTCTTTACATCCTCTACGAAAAATGTTATTATCAAAATTTCCCTGGAGCCACCGTTTTGGTGTTTTTTTTTTAGCGGTAAAAAACGAGCCAAGATGGCGGCTCCATTATACCTGTTCTTATAGCGCCTTAGTTCAAATTTGTGGACATGCTGATATACTATACGTAATACTTCTTACACACCCCCCCCCCCGAATCATATGTGCCCGTCGTTTTTGAAATTTTTGCCATTTGAGGCTCCTCAAGCTTTTCTCGAGATTTGATCACCCGTCATTTTGCATCCATTTCGATTCAGATTCAAGGATTCGCATTATAGTCTCCTCCTTTCTGGGTGAATTTGGTGAGGCTATAATTATAGACCCTTGATAAATTATTTTTTGCTTCAGCTCCGCTCCAAATTCACTTCAGAGGCTGAATGTTGCTTATATTGGTGTCCTTGACGCACTATTCCATATGAGATGGTGAACAAAAAGTTTCAACTGTTTGCCCACCTCTCAGCCGTGTCTTGAAATTTGAATAAATTACCATTTTGACATGAATCAAGAATCGAAAAAAGTACATAGTTGGACATATTTCCACGTAGAGCCCTTCACCAAATTTTCAACGATTTCCAGTCATATGTGCAAGGGGAAGGGGGAATACGATGCCAAAAAAATTGTACCTTTGCCATATTTAATTACGAATGCTCGAAAGGCCAATATTTGAATTCACAGATTTACATACATATGTACCGGGGAGGAGGATACGATGCCGAAGAATTGTACCTTTCCCATATAATTACAAAAAATGGTTTGAAACTCCGAAATTTAATGGCCCCTCCCCCTCACCTCTTCTGCTGTAATAGCTTTTGTTTTTAGTGAAAAACTCAGCTAAAAAGTATACCAAATCGAAGGCATTGTCCGTCTCGTATTTAATATCGGTCGAATGCAGACATTTAGCTTACAATGTATATTTGAAGACGTGCGAGCGATATACGCCCCAGTTAGGACGCTGGTCAAATACGCAGTCTTGTAAACACAAGTAGGGCCATACGGCGCTTATCGGGTGATAACACACGTCTCGCAGTGAAAAGGGAGCTAGAATTATATTTATTCGTATCTATTTTCTTATTATAGGTTAGTTCCGAAGCAGCAGCCAATGTATCAGCAGTTCCAAGCGTAAGTATCACATTCACATGTTACAATACACTGTGTCCAACTGATCTTATAGTATGCCTTCAAATTAGAAAGTACTTTTCTTTGAAATTCAGTTTAAACTTCCCGACTTCGAATATAGAAATCATCAAATGTTGAGGTTAAAATTTTTCAAATGTTTTCTTTAATTAAAAAAAAAAAAAAAGTAGTTTTTAATAGGATCAGTTCGACACCGTGTATAGTTATTATCGAGTTACAGCAAATGCATAGCTTGTTATGTGAGAGGTGCATAATATTTTCACAATGGGTGATACTCGGTGAATGGAACAAAAAATGTCTTTTACTCGTAAGTTGAAATTCAGATGAGAGGGAACTTGGAGCAAAGAGCGTGCAGCAGGTGTAAGTTGGAAAACTGTGTATAAAACAAGTACAAGTGCAATCAAAAGGTATTCTGCATTAAATGTCTTATCTTCAAAATTGGTGGAGCTATGAACCGTCGAATATTGACAGGTCTCTTTATTGTGATAATTTTCAAGGTCACATAGCTCTTTAAATTTCAAATATAAACAATTTGTGTTGAAAGTTTTTTTTTTTTTTTTTTTTTTTTTTTTTTTTTTTTTTTTTGTTAATCTTAAAAAACACAATCTGTGTCCAGAGAACTTTTTTTTATTGTAATGATTGCGTACTATTTATTGCCATTATAATGTCTATCGCTCATGCAATACGTTGATTTGTGAAATAGGAAAGTACGAGGATGAGATATTCAGAGGTATTGGGTATGTAGAAAAGCGATGTCAGACATCGTATCGAGTATCTGATTTTATGGTGCACAGGGTCGTCTACAACTCCGCGCATCTCCACTATGTAATTAAAAAGTTGGCGTACGTGTACGCGAGGAAATTAAGTGTACTCGTATTTATGAGTAATGCATTCATCCATTAATTTTTCGGAAAATTCAGAACACAGCAGTAAAGATCACTACACTAGATACTTGGGGAAAAATATAATTCAGCGATCAAAGTATAAAAAGTTTATTAGAAGTGAAAAATCAAAATCGTGTTTACTGCCCCTCTAGAATCGCGAATATGCTAATGCGAGACAAAGAATCGCAGGCATTGAATTCTCTCTCAGAATACCAATTGTGTGACAATTATTGCCTCTTCGTGTGATATTATTGGGCTAAGAAAAATGGCTTTTTTTTCATAAAATGGGAAACCCCCATTTTATATTCTAGTTCGGTGATATATTAGCTTACTTCTTGAAATTGCAAGTATCTCGCGAATTACGCATCCTAAAAAAACCTATTGACTTGTGGAAAAGAAATTAGCCGATTTTCTGTAGTAATTTTCAAGAATAAGAGATCATAACTTGTTTCTGAAGTTAGTCCGGACGTAAGTAAGCGTTATTTAGCGTGAAGTTACGTTACTTTTCCAAACGCAGTTATTGGTGTCACTGTTGAATACATATTACCTTTGAAACTTTGAAAAGACCCAAGTCCTAGTAGCCATTCACAATTCATTGAATTCGAATTGTCGGAAATAATTTGATATGAGTGACATGATTTTATTAAATGATGCGATTTAACTCATTTGAATTCATTTGGATTGATAAACATTATAGCTTTAAGAGTTGGAAATTCATTTAACGTAAAGTAGTGTGATATAAAATAATATTAGATTTTCTTGAAACGTGATTACTCAAACAAGTCTGAGGAAATTCAACAAACTTAAAATAAAACAGATCTTTACTGTTGATGAAGATTTTTGAGCTAGTCAAATTTGGCGTATTGTTCATATGGTCATTTGAGGTCAAACTTTTTTCTTAATACGATTTTTCAAGTGCAAGTTGATGAAATAAATATCATGAAATTTTGAAGTTGAAGTCTGTCAGTCATAAAATTTACATATTTTAAAGCGAGGTCACGTTTGTTTTTTTTAACGTGATTGCTTGAGGGGTTATTTAAGTTAAGTCGACAGAGTGATTCAAATTTACGATGGATGATTGAATGAAGTCTGTTTTCGAGTCTGTCGAACAGAGGTAGTGTGATTTCTTTATTGATGATGTTACAGCAATGTTTGAAGATAGCAGGAATCGATAGAATTTGAAATTAATAGACTGTACGGTAAATTTTCGTTTGACGTCAAGTAGCGTGATTTGACATGATGATGCTTTTTATGTCGGTGTAGAATATGTGGATATTGTTTCAAAAAAAAAAAAAAAAAAAAAAAAAAAAAAAAAAAAATTATAGAATTGATAATAAAATAAAATTGATGAAAATTGATATTTATGTAAAAGTATTTAATAATTTTTGCTCCTCCCGAATTGAAATAATAATTAATAAACATGATCAAAGAAATATATTTCAAAATTGATAATATATTATGTAATAATATTATTAATAATCTCGAAAATTTACTCTAGAATGCTTCCCTAGCAGTCATATTAGCAAAGCGGTGCTGCGCTGATGGTAACACTGATTTTCTAACATAGGTTACTTATTTAGTAACTCTATCATTTTTTCACTTTTTTATGGGTTAATTAAGAACCAAAAACAAATTTACCAATTTTTTTTTTTTTTTTTTTTTTTTAATAATCTAAACATCATCGAATTAAAATTTTTATTTTGTATACTTTTTTTTATTGATGTTCGCAACATGAACGGATTTAATTTCCTTCATACTCAACTTCAGCCAAAATATTTAAAAACATCATAATTATATTGAAGGGAAAAACTATTCCTCAGACCGAGAACTTATTTTATGTTTCTTCTAACAAAACTTTGAAAGTAGAAGCTATATTCAAATGTTGAGAGCAGGATTTTACATTACTTTTATAATTTTACTATGGAAGAGTACTTTCATTTAGCGTTCACCACATGTATGCGGATTCTTTGAAAGAAGTTGTGGAGCAACTCGTGGCATAACGGTGTGATGATGGATTTCGGTGCAGAAGGTACAGAGTTCGAATCTCAGTGTGACCCTGAATTTTTTTAACGATTTTTAGATTAATTTTGTTTCCCCGTTTTTTTTTTTGTTGGATTTTTTTTTTAATATTATTTTATTTTTATTCCTACAATTTTTACATTATTAATTTATTATCATTTCATTCCACCCTTCTAACCTTCAGACCAACTTGGAACTTTCAGACCTACGTTCCTCACCTCAAAGTTAGGTTTGGTTGGGTTTAATTTATTTATTATTTTTTCCACCGTTCGAACTTTCATACTTGGAACTTACGGACTTACGCTCCTTACCTCAAAGTTGGGTTTGGTTGGGTTTAATTTATTTATTATTTTTTCTACCGTTCGAACTTTCAGACTTGGAACTTTCAGCTTCTGCAAACAAACACGACGTATTATTACCTTCATTATTGCAAACGTACGGAAAAAAATCCTGCTCTCATCATTTGGATTTAGCCTTTTGTAACTTTGAACATTAGAATACTAAAGTATTCATGAATTGCTTGCATTATTGTAATTCAAAGAATTTAAAACATTATGTAGGGGAATGTAGGAATGGATATGTATCTCATGTTGAAGGAGGTGCGTTCTAATCTATTTAACAATTTTAAAATATAGTATGTATTTGATACGCTTCTTCAAAAATTATTCTTCGTGAAAATTGAAAAAAAAAAAGAAAGATTTTTTCCACATACATTTTTGCACTTAATTGAAATTATTTTCCTCTTTCACATCTCCCCTTTAACGTGTACAATTCTTTAACCAATAATATCATATGATATGTTCTACATGCTGACGCAACTTCCATATTCGAGATATTTATTTTCGGTTTTTTTCTTTTCTTAAACAGTATATCTCACCCCTTCAATAGTTTGAATAGGCAAACATCATTATTATGACTTTATTACAGTGGACTATTCACCACACAAAAAGAAGAAGACGTTTCGCGAAAGATTCTGTTTTGAAGAGTGCTTAAGCTACATTGGCTAATATTTTTTTAGAGAAGCATTCTAGGGTTAAAAATAGATCGTTGAGTGAAATGTAAAAATAAAAAATATCTTTCACCTTCAATATGAAGTGTGGCCAAGCGATTGATGTAATTTAAATTATCATAATTATTTAAAATACGTAATGGAGGAAAAATGAAATTCATAAAAAAAATATTTTTAATTGAAGAATAAGGTCTGTAATTAATTAAATCTA
The DNA here is from genome assembly GCA_009761765.1 of Phenacoccus solenopsis. Lineage (NCBI taxonomy): Eukaryota > Metazoa > Arthropoda > Insecta > Hemiptera > Pseudococcidae > Phenacoccus > Phenacoccus solenopsis. The sequence goes on from CM019754.1 coordinate 3,188,647, forward strand.
AATTATTATTTAAACCTAAAAGATTATCTGACTTGATGTTATGAGTCGGTTCTTGAACGATTTTATTCAAGGGAAAGTGATGGTGATTAATTTTTATGAGTGAAGTTCGTTCTTGAAGTACTTTGGTATTTACCATTTTTTATATCGTAACGAAAGGAATATTGATTTTCAATAAACCTTTTGATGAACTCGAAAATCATTCCTGTACCGCACTGAACCATGACCGCCTTGAGTTGCATGGGTGTGTATTTGGAGAGTTTCGATATCCCTTACGCATTCCCTGTGGCGTCTAATTCGAATGTAATCTCGTACGAGTTGGTATTCGCTGTTCATTTATCGAAGCAAGTAGTAAGCGTAACGCGTACATGCGTGTACAGCTACGTCAAACGATCTATTTGACATGGAATTTTCGATTAGTCGTCACGTAATTACGGTTAGATTATAGTATTATGACGTCTTATCTCGGCTAATTAATAATGCGTGAAACGATCGTAGTACGCTTTTAATGGGTGAAGAATTGTCGCCTCGTCCTTTGACGGTTGCGGGTGGAATAACGATTGGCTGGGTGGTGAAACTGCGAACGAAGCAGGCGCGACGGTTTGGAAATTTCACTTACACGTAACCGGCGTCGATGCCCTCTTGCCCCGGTGACATCGTTTATGCGATTATAAAAATCAAAATTTTTTCCATCGTTTCGGTTTAATTAATCCGCGTATTAATTAAAATATGAAAATATAATATCTTTTTTTAATATACCTTAAAAAGGACCGGTTTTGCCTTAAATCTCGCCAGTATTACGCTAAGCTCGTTAATTAGAAGATATGCAGGTTGTACGCGTGGTGTTCGAGTGACTGGAAGAGGAGGTGTGCGGTGTGTGTATTTTTTTCTCCTCGCTATGCGTATGATTCGAGTTTGGTTGGACGTTTTGGAGAGCAAATAGATGAGAGAGGTTTTAATTGAACGTTTATCTGTTTGCAGGAGGAACCACCTCCATTGCCTACCAGTCCACCTCCGACTCCGGCCGATGAAACCGCTGAAACCGTCGAAAAGGAAGAAACGCCGACCATATCAGAGGTTTGTATAATGCTACGAATTTATTGAACTACTTTCTTTTAGTCTAGCCGAACGTTTCGTTTATGAAATACCCAAGGACGACGAATTGAAGTGAAAAGCGCGCAATTACCAAGTAAAACTTAGGCGACGATGATATTTCATCTAAGGGACGCTGTTAAAGTCGAGGGTACTCGAAAATTGCTCTTTTCGCTAATACCGACTTGAGTAATGTGGCGAATACTCGGGCGACGGTTCTTATTCGTTATGTAAATCTTTTTTAATTTCTGCGAAAGAGGGTCGAGCTTTTTATTTAAACTTTAACGTGGCCGATTAGTCGAGTGCTCTTTTCTTTTTGTTTTTTCGCCTCTTGTTTTCTTCGCACACTGACGTAGTTGCGCGAGTTGGAGTGCGACAGACGTGTTAGTTGATCGTGGAAAATTGGATTTTTCGAAAGCGAACGAACAGCTGGAAAAATTACGAATTTAAATCCTTTTAGAAAATAAACAAAGATGGGCGTTTCGAACGAAATATAATTTTGGTTTTTGATTTTTTCGATTTTTCTATTTCAGGGAGACGTGGACGCTAGCGGTGGCGGCGAAGGTCTAGCCGAACCGATCGAGGAAGCAGAATTGGAAGAATCGACGACACCCGCTCCAGCGGTCACCGAAGTGACGACCACTCCAGCCGAGGCGCCGGTTGCCGCCGTCGAACCACCACTCACCAACGGCGTCGCCGAACAAAATGGCGATCATAAAGGACAGAATGGTAAATTCAGCGAAGACGACGAACTCATTTCTCCAGTACACGAAAGAAAGGTAGTGACGCAATTCCCCGTCGAACGGTTTTGAAATATGATACGAATTTCTGGCCGATTTTTAATTTCCTATTTATTTACGCGTTTTGTTTTTCGTACAGCCATCTGTCGATAGTGTAACCGCTAAAATTGGTTCATTGAAATTGCAAATAGCTTCCGAAAATTCTGCCGAACCCGCGCAAAATGGCGTCTCCGATGAAGTAAGTATTCGCATTTCGTTTAATATACTCGGCGAACGAAAAGAAAAAACTCGCGTGTACTTACACTTAGTCATCGTTATCGTTTAGCGGTAGGCGAAATGTGTCTCGTATTATACCGGTAATTAAGTGATTATGATACGCGAGAATAAATTATGTGGGAGTGTGGCTGCGTTTCATAGATTGTCTCGCGAATTATCGCCACCGTACCGGTTCGTGTATGAAATACCCGTTTAATTATAATTATTTTATCGCGTCCATTAATTCGCTAATTATACGTGGTGCGACGAAGAGCGGTGATTTTCGACTCCGCACTTTTTCGCGGTTCGATTATTAAACGTCGTGTCGTGAAACGAAAACGTGATTATTGATTAAAATTAAAAATTTTTTTTAACCAATTTGTAGAAAATTTTTGGTTTTTCAATTGGTGATGAATGTAACGAGAGTGATAGAAAAACAACAAAAAAATGTTTGTAATAAAATTTATAAAAAAAAAAAATATATATAAAAAAATAAATAAAAATAATTTCTAGTAGAAAGTGGTAAATTTTTTATTTTTTCACCCAACATCTTTAAGAATTGATTTGTAAAAAATTCAATTTACCTGTTTATCTTTTTTGGTTTTTCTGATGGTAACACTGGGTGATTTTCAGTTTTTTACGAGCCGAAAGGTACTCTAAGGTTTTTGAAAACCGTTTTAAAAAAATGATGAAAAAGTAAATAATTTCCATTTTACAAAATTGTTGTATACCCTGATATTTTTTTCATAATTATTTATTAATACTAAATTGAAATGAAGAGAACGTTTTTGGTTAAACGTATCAGTATTGGAAAGGAGGGCGCTATCACATTTACAGGCGATTGGCCAACGTGATTAATATAATTATGTACGTTAACTACATTGGTATTTCGTTTATTAGTCACTTCAGAACGTTGTAGAAATACGTGGAAATTGCTGGAAATTAATCAAGATGTTCGTAGTAGAGTTTTCAGATTTTTAATGCGACTAAAAAATGCTCGTTTACGCAAATCCAAAACCTCGAAATGTTTATTGGAGGCCAGAGTTTGGCAATTTCAGCCTTCTACTTCACTTTGGAAAAGATTTCGAACAAAAAATACATTTTTGAGGAACTTTTTTTTTTTTTTTTTTTTTTTTTTTTTTTTTTTTTTTTTAACGTGCCGTGTGCTGCAGCTAGGGCCAGAGGCACGGAAGGATAGTGGGTAGGAGTCTAGATTTTCGAGAAGATATCGCAGTTTTTCAGGTAAGATAACAAGGACTGGCGCCGTTCTTCAGAAAGGACTTGGGCTAGAGTCAAGGAGCTGGATTGGGAGCCGAAAGATTGAGCGCGTTGGGGAGAGAAGTCCGGGCACTCAAGAAGGATGTGAGAGATGGTTAGTAGGGTCTGACAGGAGTTGCAGTAAGGAGGAGGTTGGCCGCCAAGTAAGTGCGAGTGAGTCAATAAGGAGTGCCCGATGCGGACTCTCGTGAGTACTACTTGTTCTCTTCTGGTGAGTGTGTGGAGAGACGGGCAGGGATAAGTTGAGGTTCTGATGGAACGGAGTTTATTGGTGAGGGAACGCTGTGCCACTGGGACTGCCATGCCGAGCGGACAGCTGTTTTGAGAAGAGGTTTAAGGTCTGAGATAGGGGATGGGAAGTCGGGAGCAGGAAAGAGAGTGGAACCTTCTTTGGCGGCGGTGTCAGCCAGGGAATTGCCGGGGATGCCAGAATGGGAAGGTATCCATGCCAGGGTGACGTCGCATGACGAGGAGTGAAGCAGACGATTTATCTGCCTGGCGAATGGATGTTGAAAGCGATCGTTAGTTTTTAGGATATTTTTAAGGGAGTGAAGAGAATCTGAAAGTATCAGATGAGGTAAGGAGGTAGCAGAATTCACAATATTTTCAATGGCAAGCTGGATGGCGAAGAGCTCAGCAGACAGGATAGAGAAGTGCCCTGGCAGGGAGGCGCGAAGGATGATTACACTGGATGTGGAGATGCCACAACCTACGCCGTCCGGAGACTTGGCGCCATCAGTGTAAATTTGGCGATGTTGGGAGTATTGGGATAACATGTCGTAGGTAGCAGATAGAAGTGTGTGAGGTTGATTTATGGAATTTCCTGAATCTTTCTTTCATATCTACCTCACCAAATCCGTTTCCGAAGTTTCGTACATTAGGCTAGTTGGAAATCATGACATGATTTCTTGAATTTGATTCGAAATGATGAATGTTTATAAGTTGAGATTGGTTTGAAGACGTTTTAAATAGCTCAGATTTCACTATGGGCTCATGTGATTGCTGGAACGACGAAATATGTCGTTCTAAATCCACTCTCGCAGGAAATGTTCGAGGGCATAAATGACATATTTTTCCCGTTGATATTATACACGTGTGCGAGTGATCTTTGAACACTTTCAAATTAAGAAGTTCTTATCGTTGAAATTTGATACAAAATTCTTGAATTTAAATATAAAATTAGTTAGATGTTCAAATATTGAACTAATTTCTTATTTCAATTTTCCCATTTTCTCCTTCATCGTTAATGTATGTAGATAGTGGTCCATGCATAGGAGGTGAATAATATTTTATCGCAGCATATTACCCACTGATTGCTGTCTAAAAATTTCCATAAGAATATAACAAAATTGAATTAGACAAAATTAAAAGCATGAAGGGTACCTTGGTACTGTTAGGAATGTTACGAAATTAAAGTGTAATGTACATAGTTCGAAATTTAGTCGGAAAAGGACAACATTTTGAAAGAGTAATTAAGGGGGGGGGGTAAAGATATAAAATTTTTTGGTTGAATGCATACAGTACACAGGCGGACATTTTTAAGACTTTCTTATATTACACATTTTTTTAATATGTGAATTTTTTTTTAAATTGGGAAACTAGATTCATTTTAATTTTTTTTGCAAAAAATTTGAAGCCTTGATTTAGAAAAAAAAAATTAATTTAAATCATATTGAATTTTTATGATGTCATTCTGCGAAAAATATTAATAGATATTTTGGGGAAAAAAAATTGAAACATCAAAATTGTGGGTAAAATACGATTTTTGCTTTATGCCCCGTTTCCAGAAAAACTATGCAACCCTTGAAGATTTTTTTGAAAAATTTTTATTTAGGAGTGCCTGGTCAATGGTTTAATGCAAGGATTTTGCTAAATTCCTATTTCATCTCAACAACTGTTCAACTTTCTCATAATTTTTGTTATGTTACTTCAGTCAGTTCCATAAAAACCACCACCAAACTAAAATTTTACAAAATTCTCCCATTAAATTATTGACAAAGTACTCCTGAATAATTTTTGTTAAAAAAGATCCTCCTTGATTGCATAGTTTTTCTAGAAACGGGGCATAAAGCAAAAATCGTATTTTTCCCAAATTTTGATGTTTCAATTTTTTGTATTGCAAAAAATCTATTAATATTTTTCGCAGAATGTCATCATAAAAATTCAATATGATTTTCTATTTTATTTTTTGAGAACTGCATGCATTTTTTTTTCAAAAATCAAGACTTCAAATTTTTTGCAAAAAAATTTAAAATGAATTTAGTTGCTCAATTTTTTAGAAAACTTCACGTGTTAAAAAAAAATGCGTAATATAAAAAGGCTTAAAAATGTCCGCCTGTGTACTGTATGCATTCAAGCAAAAATTTTTATATCCACACCCCTTGATTTAAATTTTGAATTATGGTTTTTATCAGGCTTCGAAAAAGTTACTTCTCATTTGATTTTTTTTTTGTGTCAAATTATTTTTAAACAACTCATCATATACCGATATTTTTTTTTGGACGAGAGGTAATCGTACTATTATGGTGCCATTTCAATTTCTGTACGATTGACCAATTAAAAAGTCGAATAAATAAAAACAAAAAACAAAAAAAATTATTTGCGTATGTTTTTATTCGAATAAACTTCAGAGATTCTAGCCCTGGTTGAAGATGTAAGATGAAGTTAATTTTATGGTTTCAAAAAAATATTTCAGAGGGAAAAAATGGTACAAAATTTCAGGTTTATAGTTGATATAAACTATGTGAATTAATCTTCGTTATTCATCAATCGATATTGTCTCTCGTAACGTGGGGTTGCGAAATTGCCTCATTGTAGGAATTCGGTGATTATTCCAGTAATGTATTGAATTTTTTTTTCATCACTAGATACAGGGCAAACTGGCACAGGTGTCCTCTTATTCGAGTTTTCCGACTAATTCGCGGAGAAGATTTTTTGTCGTACGGTCGGGCACTATATACCCGGAACACCCTTTTCGTCGAGCAAATCCGCGACGTTATCTGTTGTAAAATCGAACTTCGGTATGTCGAGGCGTTATACGCTTATTGAGAGTATCTGAGGTCGACGCGAAGCAATGGATAATGCGAACTCGATGGTCCGAGTAAATGGCGTTACTACTCGCGGCAGGCGTCTCCGTCGAACCATCTGCATGATTTATAGAACGAGGACGAACAACAGTAAAATTCTTCCATAAACGATTGTGTTTTTAATAAGTCGTTAACGGTCAATTAGTTGTCGTCAAGAATATTACCTATTGAACCAATTAATCGTCACATCGACTTCTACACCGGAGCGTGAAAAATTTAATTTATCCCTTGCACGGGGTTTTTTTGAGGGTACCAAGGGTGCTTCGTGGTAATACAACCGTGATGATCGTTTATGTCCGCGATCTCGATTAATTTTAAAGAACTGGCAAAATGGCTGATGAATTACGTAAATGCGTAGTCTCAGTAGCTTCTTTGTATTTCGTTATCGCCGATACGATAACGTTATTTTTGTGCTCGCTTCTGTGTGCGAGTGTATCGAACACGTTGGTATTTACGATAAATGGAAACTGAGGAGAAGGAAAAAAAATTCCTCGTATAAATATTTTTACGCCGGCATTAAAACGGCGGTAATTTTTGCGAAGAATTTAGTCGAAACGAGGTGAATAGAATGCGATGCGATAAATCGCAATCGCGAGTTGACCTCGTTTGAAGAAATTATTATTACCGGGTATTTCCTGTTTCGGTATACGAACGTTGTAGCGGCAGGAGTTTGAGATCGATGTTTTTGTCCATTATCTGTTGGGAGTAATATTTGATGGAAATACGTGTACTATGAGTCAAGCAGTAACGTAAATGAAACGATACTGTTATTGGTAATCTAACGATGATTCAGTGGGGTTCGGTAATCAAGATTAGATGGTTGAAGTATTGAAGTACTGACCGTTATGCTCTATCTTTATATACATTGTACACGTTCATTTTTATGGCCCTTGAAATTATGAAATCACTCGTTTGCGTTATTTGAAGTTCTATGCTAAGTTTCTTGCTTGATAATAACTTTTTTTTTTGTCTGCAAGAATAGGTATAAACATGTTTAAAAAATCATACTTTCTCCCCCTTATTTTCTCGTATTGTAAATCTTGAGTAGTAGGAAAAAGAATCAAACATCGATTTAACTATTCTTTTTTATTTATTCTCAAACTTCGGAAAAATTTAAAATAATAATAATTCAATATATTATTAGCTGAGTTTTTAACAAAACGATAGCTATTACAGCCTACCTGATTTGGGAAGGGAAGGTCGGGGGAGGGTGGGGTCTTCAAATCTTTGCGTTTCAGACCATTTGTAATCATCTGGCAAATGTCCAACTTTTTGGTGTATATATATATTTTTTTCCCCAAGCGTAGCGCCGGCGAGTATTCATAAAATTCGCTCAAAATTGGTGAGGAACTCTTCTTGAAAATGCGCAGAAGTGTTTTTTTTTTGTTTTTTCGAAAAATTTCAAAATGGCGGATCACTCAAATTTTGAGGGGGGCTGGAGAAGAGGCAAATAGCTCAAATTTTTCGTTTTTGATCTCATATGAAAGAGTGAGTCACGGACACCAACATATTTAAATTTCAGCTTCCTAAGTGCATTTTGAGGAGAGTTAGCAAAAACCTGTTTTTGAGAAATTGCGTTTTTTGTGTCACTCACCTTGCGCAGGCGGGTGTGGATAAAATTCGCTCAAAATTCGGTGAGGAACTCTTCTTGCAAATACGCAAAAATAGTTTTTTTGTTTTTTCGATAAATTTCAAAATGGCGGATCACTCAAATTTTGAGGGGGCTGGAGAAGGGGCAAATAGCTCAAATTTTTCGTTTTTGATTTCATATGAAAGAGTGAGTCACGGATACTAACATATCCAAATTTCAGCTTCTAAGTGCATATTGAGAGGAGTTAGATCAAAAAACGGCTTTTTGAGGAAGTTTTGAGTCATGAAATTTCTTGAATCTTCCATATCTCCCCACCAAATCAAGTTAAAGAGGTCAAATTTTGTGTGTGAGGTTAGTTGGTGACCACAATATGACCTCTTGAATTTGGATCAAAATGGATTCAAAATGGCGGATTATCAAAATTTTGAGTAGAGCTTGAGGAGCCTCAAGTTGGTAAAAATGTAATTAATATGAATTCATATGGTTATTGGGGATAAGTTGTATACTATATCCCGAATTCACTTCCATACATGATGTTGGAGGGGGAAGGCGGGGTTATCAACCTAAAATAGTGGGGGGTACAGGAGGGTCGAAAATTTTTTATTGCTGTGTCATATGATAAAATGAGCCCAAGTGACAAACGTATTTTGATTTTAGCTTCCTCAGTGATTTTGGAGGGGAGTTAGAGCAAAAAACGGCTTTTGGAGGGGAAATTGCTGCAGGAAATTTCATGAATCTTCCATATCTCATCACCAAATCGGCCTAGAATGGTCAAACTTTGTGTGTAGGATTAGTTTGTGACCAGAATATAACCACTTAAATTTGAGTCAAAATGGATCCAAAATGGCGGATTATCAAGATTTGAAGATAATTTGAGGACCCTCAAATAGTTATAATTTGAGAAATATATGTTCGCATGATTATTTCATGGCAAGAAATACTACATTTGTGCCAAATTCAACTTCTTAAGTGTTTTTGGAAAGGATAGGGTAGGGGTTTTCAGACTTGGTATTGGGTGTGGCCTGTAGTCATGAACGGTTAAGCAAGGTTATTAGTAAATCAAAACAAGCTCCAATTAAAAACTCAGCTCCAGTAATGCGGCATGGCTGCTTACGTTTTTTTGTAATATTCGTATTCTGACTGCTCTCACAAATACAAAAAATTGATTAATTTTCCGAGTTTATGGCAGTCAACAGTGGTGTTATTAATAAGCATTATCGTGTTCGATACGTTGTATCAGACTATCAGAAGCATGCGTCAAAATTGAACGAGAATGACCTCATCTTGTTAATTTTATGTTCATTTATCGGAATTTTGTACGTCTTTATTTACTCATTCGTCGATAAATTTTTTCCTCGTTGAATATTGGCGATATCATCGAAACGCTGATGCAACGTGACTCCATCTTGTGTTAAGCACAAGATTAGTGCTTGTTTGTATTGTACGTACGCTTGATTTTAATAATTCGAACGCATTTATTTGCAGACCGCACCAGTAGAATTAAATGGAATTAAAGAAAGTGATGTGCCCACCACGGAAATAGCGGCAGTCGAAAATTAATATAAGTCATTTAGCAGAATCATTCAACATCATCCTTTTCGCTGTTCATTTTTTTTCTTTTTATCGAAAAAGTTAAAAAGAGATGCTGATTATTGCTTCGCTCTGAATCGCGTGTGGTCTCCCATTTAATTTAAATTTTTTTTATTTTTTAAGACATTAATGATTTTTTTTTTATTATTATGTATTTATATACGCAAGTTTTTATATACATATTACTATACGAGTTTTGGTGTAATAAATATATATGTGTACGTTAAAATTTAATTTAAAAAAGTGTATGATGATGTGAATATACTATATAATGTACAACTACGAGCTCAATTTTATATCATTCCATTATTAATTCCATCTTATAACGCGGACCAAAAATTCATCGTTTTTTTTTTGCTCACATTGTTGTGTCCTTTTGATAATTGTTTTTCTAATCGTTCGATCGTCAGCAAATGTTTTATTTTTAATTATCATCTATTTTTATACGATAATTTTTGTACTTTTATAAAAAGTTGTTTAATTTTCTATTTCAAAAAAATTGAAATTACGAGGTTTTGATCGTTAACATATGTAATAATCGATTACATCACATTCATAGCAAAAATTCGAAACGACGCCGATTCACTTACTCGATATTAGTTGATTATTGCAAGATAAAATATTTGCTGAATTTACGCTCCCTTTTTTCTCTATTTTTTATTATATTGAATTAACATCGTGTCACGTCTTCAGTATGTTTGTGCGTCTGTGTGTGTTTTAATGAATAAGGGGGAAAAACAGTCACCAATTAATTATTTTACCGTTTATTGATGCTCCTTACGGTGCTTTTGATCTTATTACTGCGTATGTTATTTGTTTATTTAAGAGGGTATTATTGTAATAAACGCCGGCTTGTTTAGTTCTTAACGTGAATTTGACCTAAATTAGCGATGAAATGTTGATTCTGTTGACTTAGAGAGTATTTTAATTTAGAAAAAAAAATAGTAATAATGATAACGAATGAATTATTAAAAATTTTATATTTACTCAGCCATGTCACAAAACAAAGTAATTATGTTATCTTTGTCTTTTTAATTGAAACAATTATCTTTCATAATTTTAAGCTATAAACTTTATGTGATTGAAAATTTGTCTAGTCAGATGATAAAATTCTTGCTGGTGAATTGCCGTTTGGACATGAAAAAAAAAAACGCGAAAATTTTTCGTCTGATTTTTTTTTTTGTTACCCGTTGTGTTATAATGTTCAAAAATTAGCTACCCGAATGAAATAAATTGACGCACTGGTGTTTAGTATACGATTTTCATTGTTGTTATTTAAAAAAATTAGTTTACGCTTTCTGTTAACGATTTTTTTTCTATTAGCAATTAGTGGTATGTTTTTTTTTTCCAATATTATTTATGTTATTGATCTTCTCATAAATTATGGAAAGTTGTATGGTTAAGTGGTGGCTGTTTTCCATCTGAACATATTATATACTCGAATCATGTGGAAATAAATTGAATATTATACAAACTACCTACTTAAATTGGATGTTTCAGTCGTTCGAACAAATTTTTGGTATCATTTTAACGAAATATCACTCCATTTTATACATATATATTTAAGAATAAAATAAATGTTTATAAATATTTTTTCTTTTTGTACATTTTTAATTTCGCATAACGAATAGCATGTTGGGTTTATCGCGCTGGTTGCTTTCGATTCATATTAGACTTCTAAGGGGTGCCAAAATTGCTTTACTGAAATGAATGTCAATTGAGTTATTTATTCTTCCATTTTTTATTATTCTTTTACAGGTTGATTTCTTTTTTATCGAACACAAACATTTACAAGAATATATTATAATTTATAAAATCGATTACTGAAATTTACGAAATTCCATTTATAATTTTTTATTTTTTGATTTATTATTATTTAAATGTTCATAGCGTTAGTATTTTTATTTGTATATTAGTTTGCAAATATAAACTTAAAATTCGATAATGTTGTTTATTTAATATGGTATACGAATTCACCTATGTTTTGAAGAATTAAATGCAGAATGGTTTTTTGGAACCAAGCGTTGCTTAGTAACTGTCGTACGTACACAACAGTGTCTCCGTTGTCTGCTAACAGCTGAGTCACTCGGCATTTTGTTGAGTTTCATAGTGAAGTATCTGAAATGGGGTAAGTACCAAATTAAATTTCGAAATGTAGGAAATTTAAAAAAAATTCGTTATGTATGCGTTACATATGCTACGAAACCTATATTTGTAATTATTAGAACACGAATACGAAATCTGAAAGATGTTGCTATTTCTCAAAATCGTGATAAAATACTTCACAACAAAAAGACCGAAGCGGCTGAAAAAACTATAATCGTAATGGGAAGCAAAAATTGCGTGAGTATGCAATTTCAATTTCTGTGCCTTCTTGCTTATTCTCGAATATGGTATCAATATTTTAGTTTATCAAATGAAAAAATGTATTTTAGGGAAAAACAAACATCATTCATCAATTTATAGAGAAAGAGACCAGTCGCGTCGAATCGTCTTCTACATTTTTGTTAGAGTATACTTTCGCGAGGCAGTCCGGTAAAAACTTGGTATTATGGCATATTCACTAAAATCGAATCCTCTCTCGTATTGAAATGGTATTCATATACCTTAATTTCTAACACTCGAGTTGATCTATGTTTCCAGATTAAAGATGTTTGTCATATTTGGGAATTGGGAAGTGGTAGTACGTTCGTTTCTCTGTTAGATGTTATCGCAAAAGTAAAGTATAATCATTCTCTCTCAATAGTCTTAGTTCTCGATTTAACAGCGCCGGAGAGTCTATTACAGACAATAGACGTATTATTAAATGCTGCTAAAAGAGCCATTGTTGAATCTTTAAATGATCTACGAACAGATTTAACCCAAAGAATAATTATCAATGCAGAGGTATTGTTATAATTACGTTTTGTGAATTAAAAGTAGATTTATACGTTCTAAAATTTTTTTCTTTTTTAGGAAGAAGATAAGCCATTTTTAAACCCATTTCCAGTTCAACTCGCCATCATTGGAGGAAAATATGATTTATTTCAAGTAACTGTGTTTTAAAATCGAAAAAATATGCGAGGCTCATAGATAGGAAAGAAGAATGTATTATTTTCTATTTTTATAGTCTTGATCCTTCTGCTTAATTGGACTATTGGAGGCATTTATTCGAACGATATAATCTTTGTTTTTTTTTTTTTTTTGAAATAAATCATATTTTACAGAACACGGAACCATCGAAAAAACGTATAATATGTCAGTATTTAAGATGTTTAGCTCACACTCTTCAAGCAGATCTCCTATTCTATAGCAATAAAGATGCTGCATTAGTTAAAAAATCAAGGGATATTTTGTTACACTACGGATTTGGCGTTTCTATCGCGTGAGTATTTCCTTTACGAACAGATACGAAGTATCGGCATGGCATCATTCTGTAAGTATCGCGCTACCAACTCATTTATTCGATCATTTGATTGATGCAGTAGCAGCGCGATAATAACCGATTACAATAAACCGCTAAGAATACCCTCCGGCTTTGATTCTTTCCGCAACATTCAAGGAACTTCTGTGACTGCTATGAATCAATTGATGGATAAATTCAAAAACACTTTGGAGGCTCATTTTAATCAGGTTTCTGTTAATCACCATCTACATTACAGCGAAGTAAATTATTTGCCTTTAAATTCAAATTGTATTTGTATGTTTATTTTTTTTTCAATTTTTTCATAGAAAACCGATAAGCAAGATATTTTACCCGAAGATCCCGCATCTGATTTAAACTTCGAAGAAACAGCAATTGATAATTTATGCTACGAAAGAGCAGATGTATGAAACCATATCTTTAAATATGATTTATTCTATGAATTCAAAAGATACATTTCACAAATATCTATGTATTTATTCTGTATTTTGCGTTTTTTTAGGAGCTGAAGCGTTTAAAAGAACAAGCGAAGAAGTTATTAGCAATACAGTCTATGAAAAATATGACATCATAGCATCGTAATATGATTTTTCTAATAAATAATGCCGAACATGGTGCTGAAATCCTTATGAAATTTGCTGAAATAGATGATGATTTCAGCCCATTCTTTTTTCTCTTATTAGAATATTCGTTGCACAGACCACAGGGATGAACATCAGAAACGCAAAAAAACTTATGATAATTTTGGAAACTAATATCTTGGATTTTTATTGTTTACGATTCATTGAAATATAATGTTTTCTTTTTTTTTTTATTCGTTGACGAAGTTATAAATTGAACTGACATATCTTTCAACAATGAGTTCCATGGATGATTCAGACTCCTTCATCATCAAATCTTGTGTAGAACTACAAATAAAAAAAAAATGGGACAATGTGCATAATTACATTACAGAAATGGGTATACACAGAATTTTTAAGGTCAAGAAATTTGTTATACTTCGAAATCTTTTCATAATGAAGTTGAAATTGATAAACGGCAAGTTAATTTGTTAACGTTTTTAAAATCTAGCAGTAACGGTAACACTGATATTGTGAAGCTCACTCTCGCCAATCAAATTTTCAGAATTTTTTTGCATGCACGTGCGAGAAAGTTCGAATCAAATTCGATCACTCGTCAGTCGTTAGCTCGTTAGTTGGTGAATATTGCTATTTTGATTGTTTTCATTCTTATTGCAATATCGACACAGAAAAGAAAGAAATTAATCAAAAGTCATCCGCTCAACCGTAATTTACTAGTTCGAAGTTCAACTTTCAAATTGATACGCAAACAAACTATAACGTGAACGTGTTAGTGAATGATTGTATTCCATGTAATTTTAACCATGTTCTTTTCCAAAAATACTAATTTCGCGTTGAAATATCCGAAAATTGTTTGCTTAAAAATCTCCTGAAAGTATGGTATGTTTACGTGAGATAAATTTACAAGCAATTTACCCCGCCAAAGATAAAGGAAGCAGGTATCTGTTATGAATCAAATATGCGCTCTGATTAAATCTTTATTTTTAATCAGTTCAATGTTGAAGTGCTGTCGTAGAAGTTCTTTACTTTCTTGTGAACCTTTATTTTGAAAAAATTGAAACCTATGAAATGGTGAATAGTTTACAACTCTGGCGGTATAACTGGAACTGGTAAGTTGAAGATGACCGACCCTTTTTTTTTTATCTCCTTTTGCATTATAATTCATTGTATAAGTAACTCTTGTATTTATGTTGGTTGTGAAGAAACAGACAAAATCAACGTACAGGTATACGGTCATGTACAGAGTATACTTTTCCCTGAATAGCTATCCCGTTATTTTATTTGTTTAAGTAATTTGAGAATAAACCCATAAAGACCATAAAGCTGTGTTGAGGATACCATAATGCAATAGTTTACAGAATAAAGTACTGCGAAGTACGTGATTTTATCGTGTAAGTCAATTAAATTTATCATATTCCTTGTACATTTCGATCATCAGATCAGATAATAAAATTTCCACGAAGTTATCAAGCTTAGTCATTAGTTACATATTCATTTCGAAAATCAAGTATTTACGAACCACTGTCATGTCGATATTTTATTTTATCTCTATCCCTACATGCTCATATGTGTGTATTTGCCACTTGGAATGACTTATTCGATAGGTTAATATTTACCTGACAGTATTTTCGGTATTATCCTTAATTCCTTGTATCATTGTCATTATTAGGAAGGCTAAAGTTGCTTAAGCTCAGATTTTTTGAATGACTGGAAAACCTTGAATGCTGGCTTCTGAAGAATCGATGTTTGTACTTTAGCTTTGATGCTTTACGGATTGAAGGGGCGGGGGGTAAGATGTAGGCAATGCTCTCCTTAATACGTTGCGTTACCGGCCATCCGCTTCCACCACCGATATTTTTAATTTTCTTTTTCTGTCCACAAATGATTTATTAATTGTTTTACTTCAAGCTCAAGAAACTAAAAGTAGCATTGACATGTAGACCTTGGCCTCACCATGCATTTTTTGGCCTACTCTATTGCTTTACTCAACCATCCAAAACATACTTTAAGAATTGAGAAGTGATGGAAAGATGTAATTCTTCTAACATAACATTCGTCGTGTAAATTATACTGAAATTGATTTTTTGAATTGAAAAAAATTAAGTTTTTCATAATCAATTGATTATAACTTCTGCAATTGCTATGAACCATTACAAAAATTTTTTCATCTTTTAGGAATAAAGTACGTTCATAATTTTTTTGAGCATTAAAAAAATTTATGTCCCTTCAAAAAATTCCCTCATAACGATCACCTCAATTGTAAAACTACGTTTTGAAAATAATTTTCAAAACCTACCTCCCCCACCTTGATGTATTCTGGCTACGGCCCAGTACATCATTGTATGCGAGTTTATTTTTTTACCTAATACTTGAGATACCGCTTCTGTAAAATGAAAAATCTGACGCTTGCGGTAATTTTTTAAATATACTGATAACAACGTGAAGAATAAACTTATTCAGCATTTTTTCCTATTTATGTGAAAAGAATCATGTGAAACGCAAAGCTTTGAACCCTCCTCCTCGCAATAGCTATCGTTTTTAATTGAAAATTGAGCATTAAAAAATAAAGAACACTTTCATCTAGAAATCATCCATGAATGATTTCAGTTTTGCTTGAAATTTCAGCTTCCGACAGCCCTATTGCGCCGTATCATTTCCAGATCATAGTGTCACAAATGCAGTCTTCATGATGTGTGTCAACGAAAAACCCAACTACTCATCTCAATGCCAGCTTCGAAGATTCTTACTCGATAAAAATTGAAACTGTTACTGAAAGATAACGATATTTAAAAATCTCGCCACCAAGAAACCATAATAAAAGGCGCAAGTAGGCTGCGTCTGGAAATACGCTGATTTTGTGAAACGCAGTATTGTCTTACTTACTTTTATTCTTTCCGTTCGTAATAATTACAATAGCACCTTAGCACCGTTACGATGCGACGTTTATTCGTTTTCTTCGGTAGACAACGTTGGGCAATGTTATCTATTCGATAGTAAATCTTTGAGCCATTGCGCCGACTCAACGTAGTGCGCAGGGCACCGAGTGCCGTATGAAAAATGACTCCGCACTTTGTCTCCTATCCACGAATATTGGCTTTGCCCTGATTATTTCCGCTCTCTTTGACGCTGTTAGTACTAGTATAGCCTTCGTTTACGTTCGTGCGGTTTAATTTATTCGCGAACAGGTAAATTTGTGGCAATTGTTTGATAAAATATATTCGAAATCGAATGTCGTCTATTCCAAATATGACTGTTCGTACCGAAACGTCGTGTGCTCTCCGTCAACGCTGGTTTCATAGTACGTGTGTTTTTATCAGCTAATATCTAAATGTTCGAATGTTCAAATGTTTACGTCCAATCGGTCCAAGTGTGACGAAATTCCGTAGAATACCTTTATCGGTGGAGTTTGTACTTTTCTTTCGGTAGATCTCTACGATTATGATCAATTTGCTGAATTCGCAGTTTTGAATCGAAGGTAAGATGTAATGAAATTTTTTGTCTTACGTTGGATACGTTCGTGTGTTATTTCACGCGAATCACTAAAGGTTGTTGGAGACGAAGAACAACACGAACAGTGTATTTACATTTTCTTTTCGTTAACCTACACAAGTCGAACATGACTTGTTTTTGAATATCTCTCTCTTATAACTTTAATGAGAGACTTTGTGAAAAACTTCCAATCGATTTTCATAGTAGTTGTTCTTTGGTCTCATTTTTTGAGAGTTTTTATTTTACATTTTATTCGTCTACATTTTTATTGGCTACATCATTTGGATGCGAGAAAAAATACGGATTTTTTCAACTTTATAAGTAATGAAGAAGAACTG
Source organism: Phenacoccus solenopsis (assembly GCA_009761765.1). Lineage (NCBI taxonomy): Eukaryota > Metazoa > Arthropoda > Insecta > Hemiptera > Pseudococcidae > Phenacoccus > Phenacoccus solenopsis. The sequence goes on from CM019754.1 coordinate 3,206,087, forward strand.
TGGGATGACAAAAATCTTGAATACTAGAAAATTGATTAAAAAAAAAAACATTTTGAGGCATCTTCTCACAGAGTTTATATATTGATATTTTTTTGACCTTTTCTAGCGGTCATTTCGCCATAGGCATTCGCCTCTAGCTTCACTTTTTGAATACTGTCAAAAGTCACTCTACACTTCACTACGTATAATAGTGTGGGCCGAATTTCGTTTTTTTTTTTCACAACAAATGAAGGGAGTGGGGGTCACAGTTTTTGCTAAATGGCTCCAAAAGAACATTATAAAATTTTCAGTCCCCTAACTCAATCTTTAGAACTTCCAAAATTAAGTCAAAATTTTTAAAATTTTCTTCAAAAATGAATTTTTGGACAATTAAACATTTTTTTACTTTCCAAAGTCATGTTGTCGTTCAAAAACTAAAACAAATTGGTAGCCATTTTTTCAATAAATTTAGGAGGTCTAAACTATTTTTTTTTATTTTTTGTTTTTCAAAATTCTTTAGTTTTATTTATTTTCAAAAATGAACTATAAATTGGTAATTTGTTCATCATTTCCATAGCACTTCTCTTTCTTCAGAAAAAATTTGATCTGCGCCAAAAAAAATGAAATATGAATTTAAACATTCGAGTGAGTTGATTTTTAGCTGAGTTTTTAATAAAAACATAGCTATTACAGCCTACCTGATTTGGGAAGGGAAGGTCGGGGGAGGGTGGGGTCTTCAAATCTTTGCGTTTCAGACCATTTGTAATCATCTGGCAAATGTCCAACTTTTTGGTATATATATATTTTTTCCCCCACGCGTAGCGCCGGCGAGTATTCATAAAATTCGCTCAAAATTTGGTGAGGAACTCTTCTTGAAAATGCGCAGAAGTGCTTTTTTTGTTTTTTCGAAAAATTTCAAAATGGCGGATCACTCAAATTTTGAGGGAGGCTGGAGAAGAGGCAAATAGCTCAAATTTTTCGTTTTTGATCTCATATGAAATAGTGAGTCACGGACACCAACATATTTAAATTTCAGCTTCCTAAGTGCATTTTGAGGAGAGTTAGCAAAAACCTGTTTTTGAGGAAATTGCGTTTTTTGTGTCACTCGCCTTGCGCAGGCGGGTGTGGATAAAATTCGCTCAAAATTCGGTGAGGAACTCTTCTTGAAAATACGCAAAAATAGTTTTTTTGTTTTTTCGATAAATTTCAAAATGGCGGATCACTCAAATTTTGAGGGGGCTGGAGAAGGGCAAATAGCTCAAATTTTTCGTTTTTGATTTCATATGAAAGAGTGAGTCACGGATACTAACATATCCAAATTTCAGCTTCCTAAGTGCATATTGAGAGGAGTTAGATCAAAAAACGGCTTTTTGAGGAAGTTTTGAGTCATGAAATTTCTTGAATCTTCCATATCTCCCCACCAAATCAAGTTAAAGAGGTCAAATTTTGTGTGTGAGGTTAGTTGGTGACCACAATATGACCTCTTGAATTTGGATCAAAATGGATCAAAATGGCGGATTATCAAAATTTTGAGTAGAGCTTGAGGAGCCTCAAGTTGGTAAAAATGTAATTAATATGAATTCATATGGTTATTGGGGATAAGTTGTATACTATATCCCGAATTCACTTCCATACATGATGTTGGAGGGGGAAGGCGGGGTTATCAACCTAAAATAGTGGTGGGGGTACAGGAGGGGTCGAAAATTTTTTATTGCTGTGTCATATGATAAAATGAGCCCAAGTGACAAACGTATTTTGATTTTAGCTTCCTCAGTGATTTTGGAGGGGAGTTAGAGCAAAAAACGGCTTTTGGAGGGGAAATTGCTGCAGGAAATTTCATGAATCTTCCATATCTCATCACCAAATCGGCCTAGAATGGTCAAACTTTGTGTGTAGGATTAGTTTGTGACCAGAATATAAGCTCTTAAATTTGAGTCAAAATGGATCCAAAATGGCGGATTTACAAAATTTGAAGATAATTTGAGGACCCTCAAATAGTTATAATTTGAGAAATATGTGTTCGCATGATTATTTCATGGCAAGAAATACTACATTTGTGCCAAATTGAACTTTTTAAGTGTTTTTGGAAAGGATAGGGTAGGGGTTTTCAGACTTGGTATTGGATGTGGCCAGTAGTGATGAACGGTTAAGCAAGGTTATTACTAAATCAAAACAAGCCCCAGTTAAAAACTCAGCTCCAGTAATGCGGCATGGCTGCTTACGTTTTTTTTTTTTGTTTTAAAACACAAAATATCCGCAACATCTTGACTCTCCTACAACGTTCCGGCCTCCTCTTCAAAATCTAACCGTCCTAAAGGTGGCGGAATAACCAGAGCAGTTGGAAACGCCACAAAAAAAAAAGAATTTAAAATAATTATATTAAAAACATTTTGAAAATATGTATACTTATACCAAACAAATTAAGATTTTGAGAATCATGTGCAAAATTAAAAAACACGTGTGCATTGATAATTCATTTCAACGCTTACATTTCATCATGCTTCAAATAAGGCGAATTTTCGATTAGTTTTTATCGAGTGAGTCAGATTCGGATCAGACAATTTTCAGAATTGGTTTTGCTTACATAGCCCACTCCTTTCGTTATCAAGTGCTGAAAAATAATTTTTTATAACTACAGAATTTTTACTCGTATGTATCACATAACATAACCCTTTAATATGTAGTCCATTCGAGCTATGATATCTGCAGGCGAACCAAAATTCATACTTGAACGATATTAGCTCACAGAGACTATAAAACAATCGATTCGATGACAAAGTCGTATTTCTTCATCGTACCGAGTACACAAATAAGGAGTAATTTAAGTAGGAAACTAGGTCGTTATGATGGATAGTACATTGTTCAATTTAACCATAATTTGCGTATTTATCCAACGATAACGAGGAACGAGGCATCTAGTTTACGTTTTCCATGCTGCTACAGTGGATTGGGTTTTTCATTATGTACGACGAAGAATACGAATTTTGGCGCAGCTAGTACAGCGTTTAGGAAGTATACAATGTACACTGTACAGATGCTGAAACGTCGGCGAGTGGCGGCTGCATATTTTTCTGCAATTACGCGAGCCAGTCGACAAGGTAAAATAGTGTGACGGATGAGGGCGTAGAGTGGGGGGATTTAGTTCAAGAACAAAAATCGTATTTAAGCGTAAAATTAAAACGAGTAACGAATTCGAGTTCAGTCAAACGTCAAGCTGTACCTACTACAACATGATGTAAATTCTCTATTTGCGCGGGCGAGTTTATTGCTTTATAACGGGGAATGAGGCATCGTTGGGTTTTGTTTTTATGCTATATTCATCATGTAGATCTTAGAGAAGCGATGACATCGCGATCGCCGGCGAGGTTAATCGTCCCGTCGCGTCGGTCAAAGCACCGTGATTCGAGGGTTTTTTGATCTTATGACGAAACCATTCGTTGTATGGTTACACTCGATTCAATTGTGTAACGTTACGTAAGATAGTCGCATAAGTATTTGCTTAAGAGGCAGCCGTATAGCCGAAAAAATGTCTATCACAATGGCCAACGAATGCAATATGAAAGCGTAGGAATCTCGAACAGATGGTTACAACTTATAGCGATTGTAACAAAATGATGAGGAGAAAGACTACCGCCTATACGTTTTTATCCACCATATCTTCGGTACATAGACAAACTGCAGGTATGACGTCTTCACAACAACTTGCTCTACCTATACGAACACATTATACGTACACATATACACTACAATGTGCCAACATAATGCTCCATTACAGTTCACCTATTCAGTATTCGGGTAGGTGTTACGAAGACTTAAAAAGGAAGAACTGCAAACGTTCTACTAGTATTTAGGCGTAATGCCTCTCGCCTGCGAGCTTACCTGTGGTGCCCTGACGCGGATACACCGCCGTTTCCACAATTCGTACGTAATGTTTACCCCTCATCCGACATCACCACCGCAACTGCGTCGAGTTGGAGGTGATACGACGGCGATGTTTGTTGAAGAACCGCACGATAACGTGATTTTCGCGTAAATTATCCCTAATCCTAATAACAGTTAACGGTATACCAGTCAGCAGTCACCAGTGCGATGATACGAGCGTATTTTTTGCCAACACTCTTCCGCATAATTTACTTTCCGCTGGACTGGTTACGTTCACGCCTTATGCTTCTTGCGGTCCTTAGCGATCAATGTCTAATGTTTGTGAGTTTGCTTAAGGTTCTCGTTGAGACTGTGGTTGTGGTGTCGAATTCGTTCCTCAATGCGTATCATTCTTTCAGTAATTGTAATTTTAATGTTCTCCAAGAGCTATTTAATGTCGACCTATGCGTACCTTTAACTTGGAAAATTATTTGTACATTCCACCCTTTGACTGTATACCAGATGGACCGAGCTAGCAACAAGCAAATGTCAATCCATAAACGCCGATACATTACACAGATTTTCTTAAAACACTCATGACTAAATTCTAAATGCGCATGCGCAAATATAGTTGTAACGAGTATTCCGACTCTGATGCATGTAATGTTTTACCCTTTGACTATATACCACTGAACCGCTTGAACTCATTGTTTAGAATAGTACAAATTTCTGTCGATATCAAGTGAACTCTCTCAGACCAAAATGCGTCTGCGCATGCGCAAGTTCAAATTTATCGATATTATTTCAAGTTTCGAGTGCAACAAGTTCAACTGGTATCAGCTGTTCCTGTTATTATCTTTAAGTGGCGCATGCGCAGACGCATTTTGGTCTGAGAGTGTTCACTTGATGTCGACAGAATTTTTCTTTACAGTTCGAGCGGTCCAGGAGTATATAGTCGAAGATTTCACCGCAGTTTTCCTACATGTAATTCAGTATATCTAGTATGCAGTGATGTAAGAACCGTGAGCGAGCAAGAGCCCATTAGAGCCACACATTTTGGTGAGCCAGAGTAAGAGCAAGAGCTGAAAAAATGAGAATCTCAAAATTAACAGAATAGAGCAAGCCGATTAACTCTGCCAAATTATTTTAAGAGTGTTCGTCATAAGATGTGATCAACATGACGAGAGCCTGAGCGGGAACGGGAGCCAACAAATTTTCAAGGCTCTCGGCTCTTCTTTCATTTTTTCAAACTCTGCAATGTGCAGTACAAGTATGCAACATTCTGTGATTTCCATTTTCCATTTTTATGGAATATAAATGAAAGTGAAGGTTTAAGAGGATTTTCGTACATAGCGCCAGTAGAAGCAGTACACCAGTACTTATTATTTGTAAACATGTTTATTTTATACGTCATAAATACTTTTTTTACAATACTGAAATGGTTAATGAAAAAGAAAAAAACATTTTTCAAGTGAAAATTAAATCCGTTTTTGTTTGTAAGTTTTTATTTTTTACACATTGGAGTTATAGTTCGGAGTATTTAAGTTTTATGTGCTCGCTCCCACTTCTCAAAAAACTCGAAAATTCCTACTCTTCAAAAATTTTGAAGATCGGGAGCTGGTGCAAGAGCGAGAAAGAGCGTGGAAAAATCTAAAGAGAGAGCCTGGAGCAAAGAGCCACTATCTTATCTCAATATATATAAGAATCTTCATGGTTTGAGTTTTTTCTTTGTGACTTTTCACAGGCAAAACTACCCGTCCGATTTTGATGAAATTTTGGGGTCCCGTCCGAATTAACAAGAAGAAGGTCTATGCCCCAAATCCAAACCCCTAACCCCGAAATGAGGGGGAGGAGGGTCAAAATTTTGAATAGGGCTCTTCTAAATTTCAGAATTGAATTTTTTTTTTGATAATTGGATTTTAAAGTATGAATCAATTTTTTTATGTTCTTACCATTTTTCATTTTTGGAGCATCCTTACCCCTCAAAATTCACTTGAAAGTGACATCATAAAATCAAAAATCGTTGAATTTCACTTTTTCTCAGAAATAAGTGATACATTATTTGCATTGTATTGACCCAAGTATTCACGTAGATTTTCAACGGTTTTCGACCATATTTGGAAAAGGGGGTAAAGAAAAACCAATTATAAGATAAAGGAGAAGAGCCAAAGAGTGAGGGCAGTTGTAATTTGAATTTTCGAAAGAGTGAGAGAAGAGCGAGAGACTTTAATGACAGAAAGCAAAAGAGTGAGCAAGAGTGGGAGCGATGAAAACGCGGCTCTCACATCACTGCCAGTATATAGTCTAAGATTCTACCTACATATGTATAAGTACCTGTACCAGTTGGACTTCGGTACTGTCATTGCTTAAATAATCTTATGAAATGTACTCAAGTTCAGCAACATTGTACCTTCAATATTTCGAGTTAGGACTAATTCAAAGGTGCTCAGAAATATTTTAGAGTAGATACGAAGAACTCAGGTTTTTTTTAAAAAAAAAAAAAAGAAGCTCGTATGGTGCGTGAAGAATATCCAAGTTTCCAAATTTTTTACTTCAAATTTAGGAGCCAGGATGTGTCGAAGTTTCTAATTACTAAAAATTTCCCATCGAATAAATTCAGATATGAACCCCTAAGAGAGCCAAAATGCTCCAAGTGAAGGTTTGTAAATTTTAAATTTACCAGGAATCTTCCTATGTAGTATGCACATTACCTGAGAACCTTACTACAAAAATGTGAGCTTCTGAAGTTAACATAGAGGGGAGAAAAGATGGTTCAAAATTTCAAAAACTGTGTAAATTCGTGAAAGTCGTGAAAATTACGAAAAAGACGAAATGTATGTGTTACGAAGTGAAAGAAATAAAATATTTTCATCAGGAAACATTCTACAATCAAAAGAGACGCCCAGAAAGTTTACATCTTGAGAACAAACAATCTTTCGGCACGTCTAAAAAAAGAAAATTCATATTACTCGAGAGCAGAATTTTTTCTTATACGTGTATTCAAAAGAAACACTTTTTTGACTAAATTCTTGTGATTTTTTCATCATTTATAATTTCAGATCAATTAAAAATTTTTTTAAGAATTAATTTTTTCGAACCAGTATAGCAGGTTTCTTTACCTTTCTTTCAGTGGCACTTCATTTTTACCAAATTTGTATAAAATGTTGAGCTATCAAACATTTATATTTTTACATAACTTTTTTCAATCCGCTATGTACCACCATTGTGGCTAGAGACGCGCCAAAAATAGATTTATATGGAGTGGTAGAGGCCTATTTGAACTAGGAATTCAATGATACTCTTTGCAGATTGTACGCTAAGCTGAGTGGGAGGTCGGTAAGTTATTAGAAATTAAAACGAAAAATTAATATTTATGAATAAAGATAAATTTATGAAAAAAATTAATTTAATGTACTGAGAAAAAAAATGGGTGATATATACTTAGTGTTCCATTTCGATCACGCTGTCTGCGTATAGTAAAAGGAGCAACCCAAGTTACGTATATGTGCGATAGTCTGCCTACTCAAAAATCTGAAGGGGTCAAGATCATGTTATCTCGTGGTGGTAATGAACTTTGAGCAGTTTCATTTCATGAAGTATATATTACATAAATACTTATGGTGTTGATACCAACTACCAACATGTGAAACATGCGATGAAGTTTTACTGATAAAAATATGTTGTGGAAAGATGTGAGGAAATTTTTACCTAAAAACATGAAAAAATGTTAATTTTTAATTTTTTGAAAATAATTCCTTAAATTACTTAATTTAGACTTCTTTTTAAAAATTTCTAAGCTTTGAGAAATGCGTTCAGTGGTGCAAAAAGATAAGATAGCTTGAGTAACTTTCACCACTCTCTTCAAAATTATTAATATTAAAGAGGTACTTTAATTATACTTATTTTTAGTTGAGTTTTTAATAAAAACGATAGCTATTACAACATACCTAATTGGGAAGGAAGCGGTGTCAAAGTAATGTGAAGTCTTTATATCTTTACGTTTCAAGCCATTTGTAATCATCTGGCAAATGTGCAACTTTTTGGTATAATATGTACATTTTTCCAATAGGTAGCGCCGGCGTGTATTTGAAAATCGCTTAGAACTTGTTGAGAGACTCTTCTTAAACATACGAATGAAAATAAGCATCATTACGCATTATAATAGCTGGAGTAAATGGTGAAATGAAATCCGCTTTAAAAAACAAAAGTTTAATGAAAATAAAATATCTTTATCGTACTCATTACCGTGCCGAAAAACAATATTAATAAACGAGCTCGACCAACCTACGCTCTACCTACTCTTGAACCTTTCACTATGATGTTAACGATGAAACTAGAAATACACGTGTCTTGTATACCTAATACCTATCTAGATAAATCAATAAAGTTATAATGTTAATAAGCTTGTTTTACTGTTTCGTTAGTTTCTTTATTTCATTTTATTTTGTCGTATTCAGAAAACTACGAAAAGCCTTACTTATTCAAATTGTTATAATTATTTTTTATTTACTCTATAATTGATACTTAATTGTTCCATCGTGTGTCTTATGTACTCTGTATGCTAGTAAATTCAGTTCGATTGGTTTTGCATTCTATTTGAACTTTTGAAAAAGTTATTCTAGAAATATCCAGGAAGAAGCGATGACTAAGTTGATTTTTTTTTTTTCAAAAAGTGAAAAGAGATGGGATCACATTATTCGCGAAATGACCTCAAAAAGACTTCATGAAAATATCAGGCGCTCACCTAAATTTTCAGACTCTTTAAAATGAAGTTTTAAAAAAATTTAAAATTTTCTGGTGGTCAATTTCTTTTTGCATCTTGAAGTCATATTTTGTCATCCAAAGAATAAAAAAAAATTAACGGCGTATATTCTTTTTTAATTATGAATTCCAAATCTTTTTAAAATTATTTTCAAAAAATAACAATTTTGATTCTTTTCAAAATTAAGAATAAATGAGTAATTTATAAATAGTGTCCTCAGTACAAGCTTAATATAGACTCCTTCAGACTCAAAAGACGAAATATACTCGATTTTTGCTCTGCAGGGATTATCAAAGCTTTAGCTTTTTGACGCTAAGAAATCAATACGAAGTATTTTGAAGTTTTTGCGATGAAAATCGAGCATGTTTTTCTTCTTTAGTCAGAAACAACCTAAAATTGACCCAGTGCTTTGCACACGACTAAGAACTAGCCATTTATCGTTCATTTTTGAAAATAATTAAAATTGATGTTTTTCGAAAAAAATTAAAAAATTGTTTGAACCTCCTAAATGACAAAATAATTACCAACTAACATTTTTTTCAATCATTGGACGACAAAAGATGACTTTAGAACCTGAAAAAATTTTAATTAATCAAAAATTTGTTTTTTCGAAAGTTTGAGAATTTTTAAAACTTCGGCTTAATTTTTTTTTGGCGGGGGGAGGGGGAAGCGCATCAAAAAACTGAGTCAACCGGCTGAAATTTTTATGATAACCTTGTGAGGTCATTTAGGAATTATCGTGACGCCACCCCTTCAATTTTATGAAATTAAACAAAATTTGGTCACGCCTAGTGACCACTCGTTCCATTTCCATAGAGCTGCCGTTGTCCAGAAATTATTGAAAAAATATCAGTACTAATAAGAAATTAATACATCAGTAAGCTCGTAAAAAATTGACGAAAAAATCTGAAAAAAGATTTAGTACTATTTTTGAGTCCTCTATTACCCAGGAAAGGCCATAGAAGGATTTAAATTTGCTCATTTCCTCTCTATTTATTCTCGCTGATTTTCCCTACTTCATGAATATCTCGAGTCACGTATAGTTTTATAGCTCCGAAAGAGTAAATTTGGGCTTTTCACGTTGTAAAATTCACGTACGAGTACTCGAAGAAGATTTTAGACGCACTATTTAATCCTGTTTCTTTTTTCTACGCTTAGGACAGCGAGTAATTTCAAAGGGCATTATTAAATAATGTCTAGCACGAAGCAACGTCGTTTTTCTTTCAAAGACCGTTGTAACGACAGTATTCGTAAATGCTTAGTGGTTATTTGGGTGCAGCGAAAAGTCCCACGATATTTATAATGGGGAAAAATTCGCGTATTATAACTCATACACCTGCCCCCATCTGATATTTTAGGGCGATCGGGAATCCGGGTTCCGGGATACTTGCACTTGATTATATAGAGTTGGCGCAGGTATCGTAAGTTCTGATTTGGCAATTATTAGCCTCGGTCACGTACCCAATTCATTTGAACGAAATGGACGGTCGCGTATCGATCGATTCGTTAACTCGGCGAGATAATTATAGGAAGTTTCAACTTTTGCCTTTTTTTCCCGAACGGCAAGCGAAAAGAATAGCTCGCTTGTTTCGATGCCAATCACCCCATATCTCATGCACTGGTCGTTAGAGGGTTGATATATCGTACGCTATGAATGGTAATTTCGGGTCGATGTCCGTATCTAGCAGTATACGTATGCATTCGAGTTGGGGGTAGCGAGAGTGTGTATTTTTTCCACTCTCTCGATTACTTAGATCCAATTAAAGTTGCACGATTGATGTGGAAACTCGAAGAGGCTTTTAACACGTTACATTTGCGTGTTGTTTGGGCGAAAGAAAGATGTTCTTTAATTGTGAACATGTACGTATGTTCGATCCTTTCCCCGTTTTTTCGTCACGTAATGAGGACAAACCAAACAAATACTTACGTTCGAACGTCAATATCAATTAATTAACGTTTTCGAGTGTTATTTTCATAGAGGCTAATTGATAAAGAGTTTTTTTTTTTCAACAGTCGCGTACTGGTTATTAGAATTTCATTGTGTACGCGACCGATCAGTCGAAAGAAGTTCGCGACGCGACGTTTTGCGCATCGTTGCATCTTTCACCTGCTGCTATTTTAGGAACTGTTTCCCATATCCTATGCCTTTGCATGTGCGACCCTGTAATGGACGTTCTTACGGTAAGAATTACGTATTATTTATCCCTCGGCTTTATTACATTTTACCATTTCTCACAGCTACCTGAAAAGCGAAGGGCCATCATTGGGTATGGGTATTCCAATGTATAGCGGATCAGTGATACGTGTATACAGGGTGTTTTACCTTCATAAATTCTCCACCATTTCGAATTGGTTAGGTAAGCTATCGTCTTTTGTTTAATGTCATTTTTTCCCCCTTCCTTGATTTTCAAATGATACGTAGATATATGCGTAATTGCGTATATAAGTATGAGCAAGGACTAAGAAAAAGGGTCGAAGAGAATGAACTGCATAAGACGACTTGAACTTTTAAAGCTCGGAAATTTTATCTGTTAACTTTTTTTCGAGATTAAAAAATATACGTAAAAATTGAAAAATATTGTTTAATACAAAGAATTGTCAAAATAAAGTACCTAATATCCTCAAAAAAAATTTTCAGCTAAATATAATTTTTAAGTTTTGGTCTGAAATTCTTCGTATTGATTCGAAGAAAAAAAAATCTTCTCAGTTTTGGATGCAAAATAATTTCCTGTTGTGAGCTTACTGGTGGTTTTTAATGTCTCTGATTCTCATGATAAAGTGCTACTTAATTTTCACAATTCGATTTTCTGAGGTGCTTTTGCCCTAAAAATGATTCTTCGAAATTCAAATTAATTCCTAAAAAGTTTCAACTCGTGAAGATTAGATTTTCTAAAATAAAAAAAAATTGGCTATATTTATGTCTATTGAAAATTATTTTTGAAACTTCAAATTGGCTTCTAAGAAATTTTTTTTTCGAAGAAATGATTTCAACTTAATCAGGTTAACATGGAATTAAATGCTTAAAATTTTCTAAAAATAAAAAAAAAATAGAAAAAAATTATGTTTGGACAGCAGTCTTTCCCACTTGACTTTATGGAACTGTATCTCCCCCACCCCATTCAGTGATCTTAAAACCGGCACTGCTGGACAGTTTTACAATTTTTTGAGTTTTTCTTCAAAAATTCAAGAAAATTCAAGGATGGATAAATTTTTCCTGTAAATCTGAAAATCGTCATATTTCAAGTATCAGGCAAACGCCCTCATGGTCATCTAGCCCAAAAATTCGAATGAAGCACGATTTTTGGTCTACCTCTCAGTTTTACCCATTAAAAAAATATATGGATAATACATATATGTGTGTAATTTTTTCCCCTTGAAATTGCCTATAAATTGCTAGAATAAGGTGTTCGAACAAATCGATATAAAAAAAGCATCATTAAAAATCGAGACTTTTTTCAAAATGAATCAAGATCATCAAACTCGCATGTGTAATAGTAAAGTATTGCAAAGCGGATACTCTGTATTAAAATCAGAATTTTAATTTTTTAAACGTGGAAAAATATTTTTAATGGTTTAAAGAAAATAAAAAAACATTCGTGAATAGTTTTTGTTTCTTTATAATGGCGAAAAATTCTGTGAAAATTTTAGCTGAAGAAATTCGTATTTAAGTACTTTAGACTTAAATCTCAACCAATTTCGATGATTTGATCCTGAAATGGTTGTTTTAACATTTAGTAAGCGATTTTTTTTTGACTTTCTTCAATTTAAACTTTTTAAATATTGTATCAAGTTATGTACATTGACATGATTTTTGCAAATCTAAATTGAAGATTACCGACGAAAAACCTGCTACATTTCCCTTTTGACTTTCCTCCAACGCGAAAATGTTTTCAATAAAATTTAGACCATTAGTCTACTTGTGTCTTTGGTCGTCAGTTTATGGCACGTAAAAAAACTAAGTTTTTTTTTTTTATTGAAAAAATTATTATTTATTTTTTTTTTTAATTGAAAAGAAATATTTGAGTTTTTTTCATTAGGAAATAAAATTTTTTAATTTTAGAATTGATATTGAAAATGGAAAAAAAACTTTTGAATTTCATTTGAAAATTTTTTTCAAAGTAAAAAATAAATTTTGAAAAAAAAATTGAAGTTCTAGGAAAAATTTATAGATCTTTTTATTAATGAAAAAAAAACTCTCTCATGAAGAAATATAATTATTAAATATGCACATTTTTTATCCAATATGTTCAGAATAACACACACAAAAAAAGTAATAAGTAGCTAAGCCGCATTACTGCAGGTGAATTTTTAGTTGGGACTTGCTCAGATTTGCAAGTAACGTTGCTAACCACTTCAAGTCTACAAATCACAGCAAACATAAAGTCTGAAAATCTCATCCTATCGCTTCCAAAAGTACTGAAGAAGTTAAATTTGGAACAAACGTAGTATTTCTTGGTTGAAATATTCCTATGATTTCATATCTTTCAAATTCGTTGCGATTTGATGCTCCTCAGGTTACCCTAAAATTTTGAAGATGCGTCATTTAGATCTATTTTGACCCGAATTCAAGGAATCATATATTCTCATCATCATCGAATCCAACATAGAAAGTTTTGCCTCTTGATGTTGAGATGGGCAAGATACATAAAATTTCTTGTAGCTATTTTTCCTTCGAATATCGTTTTATATGTCAACTCCCCTCCACGTTCACTTGGGAAGCTGACAGAACAAATTAATCACGGAGACTCATTTTATCATATGACACCGCAATAAAAAATTTTCGACTAAAGCTTCACCCCCACCACATTTTAAGGTCTATGAACCTCTCCTTCTCCCCTCCATCGTAATGTGTGATGATGAATTTGGTATATAGTATACGTTTTATTCCGAATAATTACGTGAGTCTTTATTAGTCAAATTTTGACAATCCACCATTTTGGATTGATTTTGATCCAAATTCGATTTTTCATGTTCTTGTACTAAAGTAATCCTACGCAGAAAGCTTGCCATGTCTTGGTTGATTAGATGGGGAATATGGAAGATTGAAACATTTCACGACTCAAAAGTTTTTCAAAGAGCAGTTTTTTGTTCTAGCTCTACTCCAGATGCTCTTAAGAAGCTCCATTTTTGATATGTTGGTATTGTTGGTCTTCGTGATCATTTCTCAGCTATTTGCTTTCCTCCAGCATCCTTCAAATTTTAGTGATCCGCATTTTTGAAAGTTATCGAAAGAACAAAAATGTACCTTTTTCGTATTTCCAAGATGAGGTTCTCATCAAAATTTGAACGATTTTCATCCATACCCGTCATCACTACGCGTGGAGGGAAATTACGCAATTTGAGGACCGCACTCTCACCCCACCCTTCCTTTCCTGACTAGGTAGGTTGTAATAGGTATCGTTTTTATTGAAAACTCAGCTAAAAAATACCAACTTTTGATAAAATATATGAAAGTATACATTTCTATATTTAAAAGTTGAAAACTTTTTGAAATAGGTGACTCCGTAGCAAACTGGGTTAATCCAATGACATAAAATCATTGTAAAAATGCATAGGTATATTTGCTAGCTGCGTTGATGACATCAAAATTTTCGTGAAACAAGCGATTTGGAATAACATTACCTTCGATTTTGTCATTCGTTTCGTATGTAAATCCTGTAAAAAAAATACTTTATATTCGCTAGACATGATGTTAGCATATGAATGGGTTATTATTGGAACCATTACACGCCTGAAGAGGGTACAGAATTTTTAAATTCCTGAATAGGTATGATTCATATTAATTTTAGAGTATTTATTTCGAGCTACGAAAACAACACAGCGTATTATTTTACAATCGAAAATATCTTATTAATCGGTTTACATTTTGCGGAGCGAAAAAAAAAAGAGAAGTCGAAGTAACTTAATACAATTTTATTCTCGATTAAGTCTGCACTCGTTGTTGTAATCGATTCACCTATTTTTGCTACCTAATCCAGTCGGCTGAATTACTGTTTTGCGTGTGCATCTCGTTTTAATCGGTACTCGATCGTCTCTGTGTGCTTGTGTATCGCATACTCTAATTACCATCAGACCATGCTCGTGTACTAATTAGTAATATTACGCGCACGTATGCGAAATATTATATAATAATGCGGTGAAAAATTCTTTTAACGAGGATGATATTGCGCGTCGTCATGGTTGCGGCTGTCTCATTAAAAAGATATTCCAATAGGTAGGTTTAATGGGCGACGATTTATTTTCTAAAAAAAAAAAAAAAGTAATTATGCGTTAACGCATTATGGACGGTTATTGACGAGGTATTTCCCTTCGTATGGAGTATTCGTCGTTCGCTGATGTACTCCTTGAGGTTTGCTTGATTGGTTGATTACACGTTAGGCAGCTCTGTACAACTGTGCATCATTCCATTCTGCCATGCTAAATTTTACCGCCATTGGATTCGTATTAGTCGGTGATTAACATATTATCGTTACTTGGTTAGATTACAAGGTCACTGCTCTATTAGCCATTCGTTGTATTATTTCTATTTTATATTTCTTACCGGTTCCTTTCTCCTTTGTCGTATGATCGCGTAATTGCCTTTTGTCCGCTGATCGTGCGTTTGTTCGTATACTCGTACTTGTATTTTCAGCATTGCGTAATCGATCTAGTTGTCATGGGCGCGTAGCACTACAAGATATAAGAGCCGTGGTGAATCGCATCACGAATGAGTTTTGTTCTACTTTTAATTCCATTATTTTTTTGGACATTTTTTTAAAACAGTAAGTGTGACAAAGACTCGTGGAATTCCACTATTGTGACTCGTCGTTTGCTTAACAAACGAAAGGAATCTCCAGAAAGTCATCGGTGAAAATTTAGAAAGACCTTATTCATGAAGTAGATCACCAAATAATAATTTAATTCAATTAAAACATATAAGTACGTATTTTTCATATAAACGACTCGAATGGGAAAAATTTTTCTTTTGAATTTGGCACGCTGTCAGCTTACAGTAGTGATTCACGGATTCATAACAGTCGGTTGCGAAAGTTGAATATACTGTATGTATCGTGCAGTAATTTATGTTAATGCGTTAAGTTGGAAATTCGTGAGAACCCAGTCATCATTGGGATTTTACTATGGCTTCGACATTATCTAGCAAAGTAATCCGGTTATTTGTCCTATACATAATACTCGAGTTTTCGTAGGTATGCGATTAGGAAAAAAATATTTCGATGTCTGACGTCAGCGTCAAGTGGAATTGAAAATGTGTGTCTTGTTGAAATATCACGTTCACTTTTATAATCGTATGAGAAAGAGATTCCAAATACCGCCTTTTTTTCAGGGCCCAAGGGCAGATTATTTATGCAGGCTATTTTTGCAACAAAAAATGTTATTTACATATTTTGCCTATTTGATATATTGAAGGAGCTATTACGATATTTGAAAAATTATCAATTGTTTCTCCTTCAGTATTACAGATAGGCAAAACTTGTGTATATTCTTTTTCGTTGTAAGTATCTAGTACTGTGATAATCTAAGATTATATTTCAAATAAAAAATTATTTTAGATCCTTTAAAAAAAAAAAAAAAAAAAACGTAAGCAGCCATGCCGCATTACTGGAGCTGAGTTTTTAATTGGAGCTTGTTTTGATTTACTAATAACCTTGCTTAACCCCTTATGACTACAGGCCACACCCAATACCAAGTCTGAAAACCCCTACCCTATCCTTTCCAAAAGCACTTAAGAAGTTGAATTTGGCACAAATGTAGTATTTCTTGCCATGAAATAATCATGAACACATATTTCTCAAATTATAACTATTTGAGGGTGCTCAAATTATCTTCAAATCTTGATAATCCCCCATTTTGGATCCATTTTGACTCAAATTTAAGAGGTTATATTCTGGTCACAAACTAATCCTACACACAAAGTTTGACCATTCTAGGCCGATTTGGTGATGAGATATGGAAGATTCATGAAATTTCCTGCAGCAATTTCCCCTCCAAAAGCCGTTTTTTGCTCTAACTCCCCTCCAAAATCACTGAGGAAGCTAAAATCAAAATACGTTTGTCACTTGGGCTCATTTTATCATATGACACAGCAATAAAAAATTTTCGACCCCTCCTGTACCCCACCACTATTTTAGGTTGATAACCCCGCCTTCCCCCTCCAACATCATGTATGGAAGTGAATTCGGGATATAGTATACAACTTATCCCCAATAACCATATGAATTCATATTAATTACATTTTTACCAACTTGAGGCTCCTCAAGCTCTACTCAAAATTTTGATAATCCGCCATTTTGATCCATTTTGATCCAAATTCAAGAGGTCATATTGTGGTCACCAACTAACCTCACACACAAAATTTGACCTCTTTAACTTGATTTGGTGGGGAGATATGGAAGATTCAAGAAATTTCATGACTCAAAACTTCCTCAAAAAGCCGTTTTTTGATCTAACTCCTCTCAATATGCACTTAGAAGCTGAAATTTGGATATGTTAGTATCCGTGACTCACTCTTTCATATGAAATCAAAAACGAAAAATTTGAGCTATTTGCCCTTCTCCAGCCCCCTCAAAATTTGAGTGATCCGCCATTTTGAAATTTATCGAAAAAACAAAAAAACTATTTTTGCGTATTTTCAAGAAGAGTTCCTCACCGAATTTTGAGCGAATTTTATCCACACCCGCCTGCGCAAGGCGAGTGACACAAAAAACGAAATTTCCTCAAAAACAGGTTTTTGCTAACTCTCCTCAAAATGCACTTAGGAAGCTGAAATTTAAATATGTTGGTGTCCGTGACTCACTCTTTCATATGAGATCAAAAACGAAAAATTTGAGCTATTTGCCTCTTCTCCAGCCCCCTCAAAATTTGAGTGATCCGCCATTTTGAAATTTTTCGAAAAAACAAAAAAAGCACTTCTGCGCATTTTCAAGAAGAGTTCCTCACCAAATTTTGAGCGAATTTTATGAATACTCGCCGGCGCTACGCGTGGGGAAAAAAAAATATATATACCAAAAAGTTGGACATTTGCCAGATGATTACAAATGGTCTGAAACGCAAAGATTTGAAGACCCCACCCTCCCCGTACCTTCCCTTCCCAAATCAGGTAGGCTGTAATAGCTATCGTTTTTATTAAAAACTCAGCTAAAAAAAAATTTTCCTCTAACATCTCTCCAAGTGTGCTTAGCAAGTTGGAATTTGAGTATATTGGTATCTGTGGCCCACTCTCTCATGTGAAACCAAAAATGAAAATTTCATGCTATTTGCTCCCTCTCTAGACGCTTTCAAAATTTTACTGAACTGCCCTTCCGAAGTGGATCAAAGAACAAAAAAATAGTTTCGCAGAATTCTACAATGAGTCCTTCATCAAATTTTGCAGAACCTCTGGCAAAAAATGTACGTATAGCTTCGTACATTGTTGCATCCAAAATACTTCCTAAAGTTTGCCTCGCACAAAATCAACGCTCTTGCACTTGTTCTGGGTGTTATAGCGTATTCTTATGGAAGTGCGCTTAAATGGTTGGTAACACTGTAGTCCGTGAACGAATTTCACGTTTGGTGCAGTAATGTAAAACTGTTCATATTTTCCTGGATTTAGATAGCAAATATAATAGAAGTACATTCGAAGGCCTGGGTGTAACAAAGTATTATAAGTAGGCGCATATGTATATATATATTCCAAAAAGTTGGACATTTTCTACGTGAGTAGAAATGACGTGAAACGCTAAGAAATAGAATCCCACCTGCCCCTACTGCTCCTTCCCAATTCAAGTAGGCTGGAATAGGTATCGTTTTTAATCAAAAACTCAGCTAAAAAATTCGATTACCGCATTTTCTGGCTTCTCACTTTCAGTTCGGGAAAAATAAATTCATGTTAGCTTCTTCACCTTAAGGTTTCTTCCGACTGTTCTACTCACGAATTTACCGAGCATAACTGAGTTATTTTAGTGAAATAATCGACTCCATCTATAGCGTGTTTTTTTTTTTTTTTCTTAAAAATGACCTTCACCTAAGAAACTAGTGAAACAGCACTACCTAATAATGCGGTTAACATGCAAATTCACGAAATATTAATCGATTCGTGGTAACGACTGATATAAACGCGATGTGTTTAAATTCCTGTTGAGTGTGTACCCCAAATTTGTTAGTTGTGCTAATTATAGCCACTCCTTGATGGTGTCGTTGAAGAAAAATGAAAGAAAAATCTTAATCTGAAAGGAGGCAAATTTAATGCAATTCATCATTATTTTATTTTGTAATTAAAAAAAAATATATGTACCAGCTTTATGGTTAGGGGCTCCGCCCTCATTTATAATTCGTGATTACAGCATTATTTTAAGCTCGATCTTTTTGATATTGTGGCGTGAATATTATGTTATGTTTTGTGCTGCCTAAATTTAGAAAAAATTAATTTTAAATGTCGCTGTATAAAATATTGTTTTCAGCTCACCATTTTTTTTTTTCAAAGAAAAAAAAAAGTTAAAAATGGGCATGAATTCTAAACAAAGTGTTTATCAAAGTATATTTCAGTTGTAATCAGTCCCTTGTTAAAATTTAAGATTTTCGATTTTTTCCTCACCTTTTGCATGAATAGTTGTTGAAGGTCATTATAAAGAAAAAGTACATTTCCATTTAGGGTAATTTTCAGTTTTTTAGCTAGATTTTCAATAAAAACGATAACTTATCTTATTTGAGAAGGAGAAGTCAAGTGAGGAAAGTCTTCTTCATATTTGCGTTTCAGACCATATTTAGTCATATGGCAAATATCAAACTTTTATGCATACATTTTTTTTTCGACAATTAGTAGCGAGAAGTATTGAGCATACAATCAATCAAAATTTGGTCAGAGGCTGTTTTTGTGAAAATTTGGTTGTATTTTTTTCAAATTTTTGATCCGACTCAAAATGGCAATTTACCCGAATTTTAAGACAAGTTAGAAGAACCTTCAAAACTCGAAAATTCTCAGTGTTGATATAAGCTAAGGACACCGACATAACCTAAATTTTAGCTTCTCAAATGAATTTGAAGTAGGTTAGAACTAAAAGCTGCTGTACACAAGATAAAAAATATCAGTTTGTCACCCGTAACTCGCTAAAGGAGCACTATAACATTGCAAGAATGATTAGAAAATAACTTGTGAAATTTCTCGCAAAAAACATCTAGTTCAATTTTTTTGTAGAGCAACCTCAAACGTTTGAAATGAAAAGTAGTGTAAAAAATAAATTAAAAATCGAAGTAATAAGGACTGATGTTCGCAATTCTTGCAGTATTCTGCCAGCACAGATCTAGTATCTGTATTTCATTCATTAAAA
Organism: Phenacoccus solenopsis; assembly: GCA_009761765.1. Taxonomy (NCBI): domain Eukaryota; kingdom Metazoa; phylum Arthropoda; class Insecta; order Hemiptera; family Pseudococcidae; genus Phenacoccus; species Phenacoccus solenopsis. The sequence goes on from CM019754.1 coordinate 3,225,992, forward strand.
GGCATAATATTCTCTTTTTGGTCTTGGAGCGGGGGGGGGGGGTTTAGACTAAAATTTTTACGCTGATATATATTTTTAGTAAATTTGTTTACATTCAAAATTGAACTTGATGCGCATATGTAATTATGTATGTTGGAATTGCTCCATAAAGGCACCGAAGTTCATCTTTTGATCAAGATTGTAAACCATTGTGGCATTTTCAGTGGTATATTTTGAAACCAATCTGGTGCTCTCCAAAGTGTTTTCCAAAATTTTCAATACCATAATTACTCTCCAAAATGAAAAATTTTGGTAATAAATGGGAATTTATGTTTAGGTGTGGTAAATACTATTACACAAAGGCTTCAATGATGATTTTTCATTTTTTTTTTTTTTTTGTATGGATGGCAGGAAAAACAACTAATTTACGTATTGTATATCACGATTTAGCTTCATTTTTCAAGAATTCGAAGATGCATTATTTCGTGTCATAGCTTCTTAGGACCCTTGAAAAATGAAACTTAATGATGAAAACCGGTTATTTCAAGATTCCTAAAAATCTTGAAATTGTAGCTAAACATTAATTTCTAAAGATTTCGGCCAATATTCGTAGTCACCCAGGCTTATGCTAATCAAATCCTTGAGGGGGCTTCGAGTAATTTTTTTTCTTTATTGGTTGGTACTTTTTTTTTATTAAATACATAATTTTATTGAGCGATTCAGATTTTCCTAAAACGAACTCAGCATCCTCTACTCTTTGGCTACGGGCCTTACCTTTCCTATATTTTGGCTCATATCCACGCGAATATTGACAAAACTCATATATCTTACAAATTCGAGCTTTCAAGTTTCAGGTCTGTAATATATTGAAGGATGAAGGTCATACCTCATTACAGGAATTTCATTATAATTTGATTTTTGGTGTTTCCGCTTCCATTTTGTGGTATAAATTTGGAGTATGATCACTCATCTTCTGGATAAACATTACAAGATCCATTCCTATCAGTAATGAATTTGAACCCTAAGAATAACTTTTAGAATTATAAATTTGGTTCTCAAAATGGTGATGTTTGTTTATAACTCGTAACTTTCATGATATCCCCCTCCCCTTCTCTCCTCTCTATACCTTATTATTGTGTTATAAAATCGTTAAATATTCGTTATGTGTAAACAATTGGGTATGATACTCTACTGATTCATCATACACGATGAAACTATCAATTTGCCAAATTCTCAAAATGGTGATGTTTTTATAACTCGTAACTTTCATGATATCCCCTCCCCTTCTCTCCTCTCTATACCTTTTATTTGTGTTATAAAATCGTTAAATATTCGTTATGTGTAAACAATTGGGTATGATACTCTACTGATTCATCATACACGATGAAACTATCAATTTGCCAAATACGATAAAATTTTTTACATAGGAGGCGGTGCTTAACGGTGAAAATTGATGGTATGTTTTTTGTTGAAAATTTCACGAGCTTCTTTTTTTATAAGCACCTTTGTCACGTTTGAGTTCTCTATTAGCTAAGTATAGAAGAAAAACTCGTATTTTTGACCTTGATTCTACAATTTGGGGGCGACGTACCGCGGATATTTTTGAAGGTTATTTAGGGTATGATAAGCATAGTATCTAGATGTTGTATACCAGGCTTCAACTTGGCAGCGACTATATCCATTTGCGTCCAAAGGGTCTCTCCTGATAAGATAGTGAAAACGCCCCTTGACCCAAATTCGGTCACAAGTAGTCCTAAATGTTGCCCTCGATGAAAAAACTCCCCAAAAAAATTTTTGACGGCCCACCCCCACCCCTTCGTGAGAAATCGACTCCCATGTGTCGAAAATTCAATGTTTTTTAACTCTGGATGGGATGGATGAAAAATTTTGAAAATTTCACCATTGATAGGCATTTTATAAGTACATTTGTGGAAATTTTTTTAAATTTTACGATTCATATTTTCTCGAATTTTTTAGACTTTGAAATTTTCAAAAAATTGTAAAAATTTTTTTTGAGGGAGGTACATGGCTGAATTTTTTTCCATAATTAGCTCGTACTCTAAGGTACAACATGATAATATTTTCAAGCCCCCGAAGGGGGGTGGAAGATGGTCACAAAAAATGAAATGTGTAACAAGAGCGCCTCCTAAATTCACTTTTTTGCATTTTTTTTGCGAACAACGCGTTTTAGAGAAAAAGTAGTATAGTAATAAAATGTTTCTCATTAAATTCTCTACAAGAAAGGGTCTTATAATTTTTTTTGTATACCCATTAGTGGAAGAGATAGGGGACTACAAATTTGCTCCTAATACTAATAATTATTATGTGTTACACTATCGCAAAATCTGTAAGGACTAAACAAGAAAAAAAAATGAAAAAAAAAATAGAAAATGAACATTTTTTGGAATAAAGGCGAGTTCCTTTTCGACTATTGTGGCAAACTTCTGATTGTGGATTTCACAATGAGAATAAATAAAATTCCAAATAACGATGGTGAAGTTAAAGTAGTACCTATAATAGTCCAGTCATATTACTATAATCGAGACTAATTTGATGCCGAAGTTTTCATTGATCTGGTATACCGCTTGATAGTTTCAAAATAATTATGATATGATAGTAATTAATTATCAACTCATGAGTAGTATTGAATATGATAGTACAATTTTTTGAAAATTTCAAAGTCTAAAAAAATCGAGAAAATATGGATCGAAAAATTTGAAAAAATTTCCACAAATGTACTTATATAATGCCTATCAATGATGAAATTTTCAAAATTTTTCATCCATCCCATCCAGAGTTAAAAAATGTTGAATTTTCGACATATGAGAGTCGATTTCTCAGGAAGGGGTGGGGGTGGAGCGTCAACAATTTTTTTGGGGAGTTTTTTCATCGAGGGCAACATTTAGGACCACTTGTGACCCAATTTGGGTCAAGGGCCGTTTACACTATCTTATCAGGAGAGATCCTTTCAACCTTCATTATCTTTACTGTTTACAATTCTAAAATAAATGGAAAAATCCAGTTCAAGGAATTTTCGAAATATTTCATATCACTCGAACACGGCGACTGAGTGAAAGTGGACGCGACGACGATGACACGCTCTCAAATAGCCATTATAAATTGAAATTGCGATTCCCATGCGTCTACCTTATGTACATTGTACAATAATTTCGGTATACGTGCACTATATGTGTTACACGGTTAATTATGCGGTAATTCGGACGTAATACACGGTCATACTGGCGACCAAGTATTACAGTTCGTCAGACACCATCAATTATGTCACGTATAGATATGCTTTCGTCCTCTGTTTCGTTAACGAGAACAGCCACTGCCATCCAATCTCGTGTGGGATTATATGTAACACCTGGTCGTGGTGCGCGTATAGTTTACCAGAAGGTTCGTTCGTTCTTTCTTTATTCGTTCGATGAGGAGCGAGTTTATTTTTAAAAATATTCTCGCACATACGTCGCTTCGAGCCGACATTTTAGGAAAAACATTTCATCCACATGGAGATAGGAATTTTCGCAACATCAACCGACTCCTCCCAGTTCTCCTTGCGCCTTCGGCCAGACACGTCGAGTCGATGAAACTGAATATTCTTTAGGTTTCGGATCATCGAATCGTCTATTAAAGTCAACGAAAAAATCGACGAGACGAATTGTTCTTCATAGGTGAGAAATTATCCGGACGAAGTGGGTATAAAGAACCGGTTCCGGTACCATTTTCGATATTCTCAAGCGGGAGGTTGGCTTCTGGGTACAAACGTAGCTCGTCTGCGACTTCGTGTGTGCTCTATAGTCAACCTATTCGATGGCTAGAGAAAGGCTTCGTAGTACGTACATGCTGCGTAGCAATAACGTAATCGTAATACCTTCTACTTCTACCTTCGAGCGTACCGTTCGGTTAGTGATTCAGAATTGAGGTGCGGGTATCAGAGGCGAAGAACGGGTCGCAGGGAGGTTCTGGTATTAGATGCAGGCCCTGTCGGAATGAAAGGGGGAATTGTGCGGCTAAAATAATAGGTAGTTCGCGCAAGCGGTTTTATTATACGCGCATCTGAATGGCTTTCGTGTACCTGGCAGGTAATCCGAATGTACCTGGATCACAGACGCAAAACTATGGGTGCTAGTCGTTGTAGTAATAGATGGAAAAATTACCATTCGACCATGGTCCCAAGTATCGATATTCAGTTTAACCAGTAAATACTCGTACACCGGCTTTGCTGGTCGTTCGTGTCATACTTTGAAATTTTCGATCGATGGAAAACACAATTCGTATGGTCCCTACTTGAAATACCAATGTAATCGAAAATTCGACGACGTTCTGCTTTCTCGTATTTGTGCGATAATTAAGCCGTTTAAAAGCGTGTAAACGCCCCTCCGTTGCATTCGATGTGTTCCCACGATACAGATTAATTGATGCGGAACCCTCCATCTCGGAAAATTCGTTTAATCATTCGAAAACCTCGAGCCAATGTACGAAGCCACCGATAAAGTTCGATATCAGATTGTCAGTTAGCGCTATGTCATTTCGATAATTCGTTGAAAAAAGAACCAACGACGAGACTCGTTGTCTTTTACGGATTTAAAGTCGATGGAAATGCTTCCGGATTAAATTCATTATTAGTACACTTTACCCCTCTTACTTCCGGGATAGGTGGAGTGACGAATGCTTGCGCAGTTGTCTAAAAAGAATATTCTTCTCCCTATACGAGCGTTCGAGTAACTCGGCTCGTTCGGTTTGGTTTCACGTTGGTAGTGTGAGTGTGTTGCCCGCGTCGTTGTGTTCAACTTTCACAGTTCTCACGGTCCGAAGGTAGTACGTTAGCGTATAGTCCCATTTTGGTTTTTAACGTATTTTTTTTCCTTTCCTACTCGCTGGTACTTACGTCTAATTCGGTTTTGTAATATCATTTTCATTTCTCCGTCATATTCGTGGTGCTAACGTAAGGTGATCGCGAAGTGAGTTCGATTGATTCGCGTGTATTTTCATCTTCTATCCACCGAGTGAAGTGTGTTTATGTTTGTGTGCACGTGCGTTCTGACTGCACTCGGTATTCGGAAGCGAAAATAATATGTATTTGTTACACCGGCGATGCGTTATGCTATTCGCGATTGTTGTTTAGTTTTTCGGCTAATCACGACGACGAACGTTGATTATGTATAGCTGAGCGCGTCGTACGAGTTCGATAGTCATATTCAACGGTTGATGAGTTTCGAATTGGCGATCCATGGCCGGATGATAGTTACCGTAGCCTGTAGTGTGTACAGTTTACCTGTTTTCCTTACTAAATTCGTGCATGGTGTCAGTGTACCTTCGGTGTGTGAAATCGTTGTATTAGTGTGTTGAAAATCTTGGCAAATTCCAAATGGGCGCCACATCTAGTCATCACGAACCTTTAGATAGGAATAGACATGGCACCTCGTTTAAGAGATCCGCCAGTTTGCGACAGTCTAAATCTAAAGTAAGTCTGCCAACATTACTCTTTTTATCGATGCTCAATGGGCGTGTAGTAATGGTACGCCAGTTTTGCAGGCTGCAGTCGATTATAGATTAACATTCGTAGATATACATATTGTATTATTATTATAGTACGCTACGCTGATGTCATTTCTTTAAACGAACCTTCGCATTGTAAACTCGTATGCAATTTGAAATCGTTGCAATGAGTGTATTTTTCGTGTTGAGAAACAATTTTACGACTATAGTGTATAAGAAATAGATTCTACTTCCAAGTACCTTCTAATAAGTGATATTCTTTGTTACCTGTTTTAGCTTACTTTAAAGCGATAGCTTCTAAAGTGCTACGCATATGTCATGAAAAAAGTAATGCCAAATTAAAATAATAGATGATCAATTTCGTATTGGTATTCGCTTCTTTTTGTTCTCGAAGTAACCTAAGATTCTATTGATTTGGCAACATCGGAAAGTAATCTGGCTTTTGTTGGTCGCGCATGCGCAGTTCTCATTTTGCCTTCGATGATTCGTTGCATCGAAATTCGTACTATTGTACCTATGATTTCATTGAATTTTTCACCCGTCTGTACCTTTTTGTGAGTCAGCTGTGGCTTCTTCCTAGATTCTAGTTCTTTCTTTTCAGAACTTGAATCTTCTTAGGATTTGAATTCGGTAAATCGAATTTCTCTGATCGAAAATATCAAAGTGAAGGATAGTATGGTCAGAGGCGTACCGAGGACATTGTTCAGGGGGGGGGGGGAGAAAACCAAAAATTGCCAACTAATACCATGAAATTTTACCAACTGTTGACTTTTTTTTTTTTTTTTTGCTCCGCGAAAATAAGATGTTAAATAAGATGTCACAGTCTTTTTTGTTAATCTTCAAAAAATGTAAAAATAGCTGTAATAATACTTGCGCAAGTGGTCAAATTTACCAACTTTCCAAAAGCCAAGGGGGGAAGCTCCCCCTCCCCCCCTTTCGGTACGTCCCCGAGTATAGTATGTGATGAAAATATAATCACCTTTTCGATTAATTTTTTCATTGTACGTACTTATTTTGTTGGTGAATTTTTATTCAAATCGTAATCATTGAAACAAGAATAAAACTAAGGGATCTATAAGAAAAATATTAATTACTTTCAGTTATCACGGATTCCAGGTTTTCTATTGATAACTAGGGATTTCGTAGAGTTCTCAAATAGGTTTTCGAAAGAAAAAGAAATCAGATCTGTTGAAGGTATAATAATAATTATTGTAGATACGCTAAGTATAGGTATGTAGTTGTCTTTCCGGTGCCTTTCTTGAATATCTGAGAATTTACAGTTTTTTGTGATTTTTCGATTATTACTAGTTGGATTTGAATGAAATATGCTATGTAAATAGACTGAATGATATTTCATCGAATAATTGAGCTGGAATTTGATTAAAAATGTACCTTAGATGCGTACAAAATTATACTCCAGAAATCTTTGAAATCTTATTTTTCACTCAAATTATGATAGTTCAAACAAGCATCTTAACAAGGAGCTAGTTTGAATGCAGGGTTGCCAACCCTAGGGATAAATCCCAGGATCTAGGGATTTTTCGACATTTTTAGAAAACATGATGGGATTTTCTGGCATTTCTTGATTTCTGGGATTTTTCTTATTTTTCTGGGATTTTTTCAACTTTATAACGACGTTCTGTTAATCTGTTTACATTGTTACCGCTTACCTGGGAAAGCAAAGTGCAAAGCCACACAAGTAGTTAAGTTGTTGATTTGAATTTTAGAATTATTTTTGCATTAATGTATTTTACTATTGTCCAAGGATAGAAATAATAATCTCTTGATTTTATCTTTAATTTATTTATTATTTTTTTATAATTTATATTAATCCAATAAAAAGTATAAAGTAATTCCCCTAATTGCAGTAAGGTGTAATCTAAAATTAATAAAATTTTTCAATTATAATTTCAATTTTAATGAATATATACTTCGCAAACAAAAAAAAAAAAAAGGTCGTTCATATTTTAAAAACATGATCTGGGATTTTTTCGCCAAATTCGGGGATTTTTTTCCATTTGGGTTGGCAACACTGTTTGAATGTTTCTCGTTCAATTCAAAGTTCGTCAGTGAATTTCAGCTGAACTTGTCGTTCACTCGAAATCTCTATTTCTGCTATTGGGTTCTTTAACTCGTCTCTGAATTCGCTTAGAAGGCAAAAATTTCAATGTAATGATTCTTCAAGGGTAGGCAACGTAACTAAAAAAAAAAAAAAGAAGCAGGGAGCATGATTTCAAAGGGAAAGATAAACTCTAAACGTCAGTTTTAGTTCGAAAAATTTCATATGAAAAGTTGAAGTTTATTTGGGAGAAGGGAGAACTTGAAGTTCACCATTTGATCGAGTTTGTTTCTTAAAATTTCCACTTTCATGAACTGAAGCACTGAACGACCGAACTTCACATCCGTTGTTTGTGAGGATGCATATTTTGTTACCCTCTTATCTTTATGTTGACCTTTACGAAACTATTCATTGTATCGATCTTCGGTCCTTTGGATCCTTATTACAAATATCAAAGGTAAATAATCGCTCAAAGCATTGCTTCGCAGAATGGTAGTAATTGTGAATGATCTTTTATTTATAAAATTTCTTGTATTATTTCTTGTTTGAAAAGACTTCATACGATTGTTGGGTTTTTCAGAAAGATTGTGATAAGAAGTAATTACATTTATCAATATCGTTGTGATTGTTGCACGAGTTGACTGTATCTGGAAAGTAATGAACTAGAGAAAATAAAAATTGTTTTTTTTTTATTTTTTTTTTATTATTACTTTTTTTTTTGTTTCTAAATAGAGTTATTTGCAAAATCGGTAGCGAATATAATGAAAAAATTACGCTGTTAATGGGGAAAAAGTACATAGCATTTTAAGTTAATTATCAAAGATTCTATGGAAAGAGTCACATTTGTTAGGTTTTTTTTTTTTTTTTTTTTTTTTGACAGAATTGAAAGCACTCATTTTTTTGTATAAATTTTGTCACCATGTAACTTCAAATGTAATAAAAAAAAATTATACATATATATATATAAATATATCAAAGTCGTGATATAGTGGTGAAAAAAAATTGTTTCGCTAAATTTATTCTTGAATGGAGATTTTTAAATCACTTTGAATGGCAATTTGTTGAAGAAAAAAATTGAAATAAAAATAATGGGTTTGTATTGCGTACCCACTGAGATTTTTTTTTTTTTGAAGACGAAGAAAATACGAACTTCTTCGAAGAAAAATTACGATTAGCTTGTCCATAAATTATCTTTATCTCGCAAAAATATCGAAAAAAAAACTCATTTCTTTCGTAATCTCATTTTAGCTATTGCTTTACGCAAAATTCAAATTATTTTTGAATAATAATAAAATATGAAAAAATGTGAGATTTCCAAATCTAATTCCTAATCTTTTTACGAAAGCTGAAATAAATATCAAATAATTAAATATGCTTATTCGTAGATGAAATTCTTGGGTTGAAAGATCTCAGAAATTTGTAGAATTCGAAAAAATCTCTTAAAGTCAAAAATGCCCCATTTTGGTTAACCCTTTTTACGGAGTAATTGCGCTAAATTAACATATCAACGTTGCCTAGCGCCCTAAATAGAAAAATGGAAATTTAAAATATGATTTTCGCATCTCGCATTCGCAGTTCACGCGTACCATATGTTAAACGTCTAGCGAAAAAGTTGTAAATTTAAACGAAACGAATTCAATTCCATCGTTTTGGTTATTCGCTTCACGCACGCCGAATAACTCGACAGAAATGCCAATAACATAGCAGTAACAGTCGAGCAACGTAAACAAGCTATTTCAAAATAAAATTACGTACTGTTCGAAATGGAATCGTCCTGTGTTGAAAATTGTATTTACTGTTTACCATTTGCTATTAGATTTTCGTTCAGTTTTTCTCCTACCCTATAATCTGGCAATAGCATCCGTTACCTGTTATAACGGCGTATACGATGTAGTTTGCTTGTTCACGTGCTATCACCACTACCAGTCTGTTGACGAAGAAAAATTAAACGTTATGAATTTCTCGCAGCGAAAGTATTACGAAAGCGAAATTTATTGAAAATCGTTACCGTTAATTGCCGGAGTATCGACGTCGTGTAAATCGTATATCGAAGAAAATGTAAGTTACCCAGTCTATAACGGCTAACTACAAATGTGTTTCACAATATCACCATTACTTGGAAATACCACCTGCTGATAAAAAATGATTGATAAAATTCTTTGTTGGTATATTTATCAAAAACAGCATAATATGTATTCAATGATGTAAAATTTCCCTCCTGTGCATAATGAAGTGACATTGCGATTCAGTGGGACAAAAATCAAATTTGAAGGAGACCCTACTGAACATGAATATGTGATAATTTTTTTCTAATTTCTATTGAAAAAAAAATTTATTCGACATCAAGGTAATGAGCTTGACAGTAAATCGAATTATTTAAATAAAAGTGAAAATTTCAATTTATTCAATAAAATTAATTTAAATTATTCTGTTTTTCCTGGCGTAATTGAAAACATATTATTTAATGTTTATTTAATAAATTTAATTTAATACATTTTTTCCATTAAATTGAAAAAAAAATATGTATCGTATTTTCTTTAATTTTATATTTTTTGGTATCTCGAAGTTTTGCTTCCTTTGTAGAAAGGTAAGGTGAAAGAAACAACAAGAAAAGAGTTATTTCTACGAAAAATTCCTCTTCAAACTTACTTCCATGAAAAAAAGTGCCACGATCATTAGCCCAAGTAGTGTATTTCTAACAAAAACTTTCGTTCGTATTTCAGATGATATTTTTCACCTATAAATTTGAGACAACGAAGTACATACCTGTTACTTATTTAAAGCATACGAATGCGGTACTCAAAGAAAAAACTATAGAACTTCGGTTTTTCGATTTTTTTCATGATGAATCTTTACCAGTCTAATGTATTCAAAAAATGGTGTTTTGGCATTAATCTCAATAAATATTATATTTCAGAGTAGAGATAATGGTATGCAAAATTATTCTATTTTTAATTCTAGGCAAAAAATATCCCATGTGTTTTTGAGAATAGAGTATTTATAATGACTGGTCTAGGTTCTAATTGGTCATATGTTACGTGCGTAATGACCAATCATAACGCTAGAATGTGATAAAATGTAGGTAGTTTCATTTCTACCTTCCTAAATAATATTGTTCAGTTTTCAGGGAACGACTAAAATTCGTTTGTGATTTGAATCATCAGCTGATTTGTGTTTTTATTTCATGAGTTAGTCGAGGTAAATTTATAACATTCCAACTTGCTGATGGTTGTTACAGGCGTGACGTATGACCAATTAGAACCTAGACCAGTCATTATAAATACTCTATAAATGCTACCAAAGGCCAAAACACTATCGTTAATAAATTTTTAAAAAATGTGTATTCATTTTCGCAAATTTTTTGCATCTCGATAAATGCGAGAAAAATTGCTGTGTTGAAAATTATTTTCTTGAAAAAATGTCCTGTAAATTTTTTGTATGGGTATAATGCATTCATTCAAAGAGCAGCAAACGCACTTATTTTCTTTCAGACCTACATTATATCGACGGATTAGTTCTTACCAATGCCTGTATAAAGTTGATCAGGTTTTTTTTTTTTTTTTTCTACTCCATATACAGCTCAGGGCTAGAGGCGCGTGAGAGAAATTTTTTGAAATTATTTTATATTTAGAGAAGAGGGCAAAGTTTAGATGATTTGAGGAAAGATAAAAGGTTGATGATGTCTGAGGGACTGTTTGAAAAGATTTTCTCAGCGTTAGGGAGATATAGAGAACGTTAGATGCGGTATTTTGGGCAGTGTTTTAGTGGGTGTAATGTGAAAATGGGAGTTAGACATGTGTCACAGGGTAGGTATTGGCTGTTTGTTAAGAAGGTGAGCGTGAGTTAAGAGTGAATGGCCGGAACGCACTCTTGTCAGGATTACTTGATTTTTTTTCGGGAAAGTGTATTAGGAATGTTGAGTGGTTGGATGAAGGGTTGTATAGATTTTAATTTATTAGAGAAAAGGACCTGGTCCCAGTAGTCATGAAAAGAGTCAAAAATGTAGGATTTGAGACCGTTAGTTTCCTGCAAAAAAAAAGGTTCATTTAATTTTTTTGTCCAAGTTTACTACAGTGCCGAAAACTAACACTGTATGTAATAGATTAAAAAATTAATAGAATTTTTTTTGTTGAAAATTAAAAGCTCTTTAATTTTGGATAAGATCAGTGTTCTCATACATACCACGTTTACCGAGATAAATGCAAAAAATTGGGTAAAAAATATTTATATCCTGTAAATGATAAAGGCGACCTTGAACTGCTCCCACAAAAAATTGATTTCAGCCATTTTGTAATAAATTAGAAGTGAAATAGTTTTGTACGATATATAATCATTTTTCTCGCAATCCTCGTATTCATCGAGATAAATGTAAGAAATTTGAAAAAATAAATTCAGGAAGTTGACATTTTTTTTAAATAAAAGGCTTGGTTGGTACTTTTTCTGAAAAATATAAAGAAACTCTTTTTGTTTATAATTAAAAATACAATAATTTTGTTCATAATCATTTTTTGTCAAAGTGAAATATTTACTGAGAAAATTACAAAAAAAAAAAAACTTATTTTTCTGGTATTTCGAGTCTATATGTGAAACTTTTTATAAATGATTTACACTTCGTAATCCGGGCTGAAAAAATTTTGAATTTAAGTTCGTAAAATGTTTATTAGGGCCTATGCATAAAGAGTATTATTTTAAAGGTGTATGACTTGTAATTGTATAGTGTAATGCCCTATTTAACCACCAGTTTTTATGTATGATATTTTTATTTTACATTTACTTTGAATATTTTTCTTTACTACTCCATCATTCCATACTCTGATATTATAAAATGCGGTAAAATCTGGTCAAAATCGCAAAATGTAATGCCTAATATATTAGGCGCTGTTGCAAGTTGAATTTTATTTCGCGTCTGGCTGCTCGCTGTTCTACGTGGTGTGTTGTGTGTGTTCGCTTCGTTGCAATGAAGGTAAATAGTCGATACCGCTCCCTCCGAGCGTCAGCCTCCGTGGCGCAATCGGTTAGCGCGTTCGGCTGTTAACCGAAAGGTTGGTGGTTCAAGCCCACCCGGGGGCGTCAAATTTTGTATTCGGAATATCATTTACTTTGGATTGTCGGTTGTAATTTTTTTTTTTCAATTTATTAAATTGAAAAAAAAATTATCCGGATACTTGGGCGTTTTAAATTTAATTGAAAATTTCAAATTCACCTAAGAAATCAATATTATGTGTGATTTCGACTGAATTTAATCTCGTGTTCCTTTATTAATTCTATGATACTTATTTGTAAAAGAAAATTTGGAAAAATCGCCATTTTGGTTTGAAAACAAATTTTTTTTTTAATCCCACTATCACTCCTTGTAATAATTATTGTAATGATGTAACTTGAAAGTTTTTTTTTTTTTTTATTCGAGAATACAATTTCTAATTATTTTCATATAATTTTTAATTTAAAAATTTTCTTTTTCTCTCAAAATCAATTTTCACTAATTTTTACAAAATAATTCGTGTGAAGTTCCTCTTACGAATTTTTATTTTTATTATCTTCTATTTAAATCTTAATTCAATTGTAGTTCTTATCGTAATTACGTATTTAATACGAAAATCTCCACGTTCGTGTATTTTTTGACGCTAAACTTCAATTTATTTCAACTTATACAATCGAAGATTATTAACGTTTTTTTCGTTCATCTAAGCCACCCCTCTTTTTTTAACCGTTAAGGTACGTGTACATATTAATCAATGTAAGAATAATTTCTCACCATGCCACCCTTCGAATACCTAACTCGTTCGACGACGGTTTTCAATTCGAAGGGGAAGTTGGAAAAAGCATTTCAATTGACCGTCGTATGAATGACCTTTTTATTTGAATTACAGAGTAGGTTGTTGTCGTCGTCGTCGTCTCTGATTAAAAAGCGTTGCCACAAATAGTTAAAAAGCATTCACGCATATCGAGAGAAGAAGCGAAAGAATAGAAAGGCTTTCCTCTTCTTTCATTCTGTTAATAGCCATTAACGTAATATCGCCTTCTTTGTGTTCCAATTGGCTTAGCGTTCGGCTTATGTACGCCTCGTTTCGTCATCACGTGTACTTGAAGTAGTATATGCACGATGACGTATTGGGAAAATTAAACCAAGTAAAAATCTTCCTTCTTATTTGATGAAAAATTTCGCGATTCCGTTGCGTCTTGTTTTCTAACGCTGTATACGAATTACGAAATCGCATTTGTTTGGTATAGTGTGCGTCGACGTACGTGTGGTTTGCGAAATGATTATAACACCCGTCGCTCTGTTCGGTTACGATGACGAAGTACATAGTGTATGTAAAAATTGAGAAGAGAAACGCTCGTTGTAGTATTGTTCTCGTTGAACGGCTTCTGTGCTCTGCGTAATCTGTGTACATATAAAAGTGGGAAGTGGCGTTGCGGTGGTTGACTCGACGATTCGTCCGTGTTACACAATTTTCTCTGCGTCCTATTACTTGAGAGCTTCTATGGATATTTACAGGTTGCCTGATTTGCAAAGGACGGGTCAGAGGAGAGGGATTTCATTTATCTCTCAAATTGGTATAGGTGGTTGAGAGGGATGAATCGGCCTAAGGACTAAACTCTAAAATGAAGCGAAGTAAGGTGGCATTCATGGTAAAAATCTCGACCTTCTCAAAATCCCTCTGAATAGATAAAAATGTAAATTTTTTTGAAATTTCCTATTTTAGCATTCATTTGCGAAAAAGCTAAATTCCGACAGTTCTGTAGTGTGGGTTTTTATTGAGCTTTCAAAATATTTTCAAATAGGAGCCAAAATATAGATATTTAATGAATTTAGAGAGAAATGGAAAATAAAAAATTTTACGTAAGTTTTGTCACCGTAAGGACCAACTTTGTTCGAGTTATTCAGAATTCGAGTTGGTGACCGATTCATTATTATTGATTAACTATGAATGCACTTCAAGCAGTATGTGCATTTAAGAAAATTTCAAAGTAATTTTTTCAAATTCTTGATAAACCCCATTAAGTCTAAATTATAGTCTCGTATGGTGGAATGAGATGAGAACGTCAGTGTATTTAAATTGAAGTTTCTACTCACCTAATTTTCCTAATAAGTAAAGTTTTGAGTATAGAGTTGCTTATGGACCAGATTATACTCTCTTGAACTTAGGTCATCGTATATCAAAAATGGCTGATCATAAAAGTTCAAGAAAAGCTGGAGGAGCTTTAAATTAATCAACTTTGATGATTCATATAACTAGTGAGGCGAAAACGTATCCATATAATCATAGATTAATGTTCAAACTGTAGTATAACTGGAACTATACTATGAACTCAGGTTTGGAAATATGCCATCTTTCGTCCAATACTGTTGGATTTTTTTAAGGAGGGGGGGGGGAGGGTGGATATAAAATTTTTATGCAGTACACAGGCTGACATTTTTAAGATTTTTGTATATTACGCATTCTTTTTACATGTGGAGTTTTTTAAAAAATTGAGAAACTAGATTCATTTTAATTTTTTTTTTTTGCAAAAAATTTGAAGTCTTGATTTTTGAAAAAAAAAATGCATACAGTTCTCAAAAAAAAAAAATAGGAAATCATATTGAATTTTTATGATGACATTCTGCGAAAAATATTAATAGATTTTTTGCAAAACAAAAAATTGAAACATCAAAATTTGGGAAAAATACGATTTTTGCTTTATGTCCTCTTTGTAGAAAAACTATGCAATCAAGGAGGATCTTTTTTAATAAAAATTATTCAGGTTTGCTTGGTTAATGATTTAATGGAAAGATTTCGTGAAATTTTAGTTTGGTGGTGGTTTTTATGGAATTGACTGAAGTAACATGACAAAAATTATGAGAAAGTTGAACAGTTGTTGAGATGAAATAGGAATTTAGCAAAATCCTTGCATTAAACCATTGACCAGGCACTCCTAAATAAAAATTTTTCAAAAAAATCCTCAAAGGTTGCATAGTTTTTCTGGAAACGGGGCATAAAGCAAAAATCGTATTTTTCCTACAATTTTTATGTTTTAATTTTTTGTTTTCCAAAACATCTATTAATATTTTTCGCAGAATGACATCATAAAAATTCAATATGATTTTTTATTTTATTTTTTGAAAACTGCATGCATTTTTTTAAAAAAATCAAGACTTCAAATTTTTTGCAATAAAAATTGAAATGAATCTAGTTTCCCAATTTTAAGAAAAATTTTATAAAAAAAAATGCGTAATGTAAGAAAGTCTTAAAAACGTCCGCCTGTGTACTGTAATGCATTCAACCAAAAAATGTTATATCTCCCCCCCCCCATAACTCTTTCAAAATGTTGGACTTTTCCGACTAAATTTTAAACTATGTACATTACACTTTAATTTCGTAACATTCCTAACGGTACTAAGGTACATGAGTATAATATTCTCTAATCAGTTGAGCCTTTCAATCAAAGTTTTTTAATTTTCCTTAATGTCTACTCTGCTTTTATCCTTCTTTCAAGTTTGAACTCCTATATTCACTCCAGATTGATTTGAGCAGCTGAAATTTTGAAAGTAAGATGCCTAAATGACTCTAGAAATAAGTTATGAAGTAGCTATGATTTACCTGAGGAAAATGCGCTTAAAAGGAAAATCCAAGATAGGTAGGAGCCTTATATTCTAGTGATGGGTTACTATCGATAGTTTTGCACTATCGATACTATCGTGTCTTCAAATTTTCACTATCAATATATCCATAGTCAGCAGAGAAGGCTATCGAAGTATCGATACTATCGATATTCTATCGATAGTCTTCAAATTTGAAAAAAAATTATTTTCCAGTGTCCAAGCGTCTATGTGTAACTAATTTTAAAAAAAATAATAATAATAATAAATTGATAATTATTACTGGATATTATATAGTTTTTGTCGATTTTTTTTTAATGAAAAAATGCAACGATAAGAAAATTCTTGTAGAATATTCTCGCAAAAAAATTATTTCAGCATTTTCTCATCACTAGTTAATGTATTTAGTATTTAACTATTTAGCCGTTGGCGAGGTTTTCAACTATCGATATTTCAAGGTATTGGTATCGATACTATCGATATTTGAAATTTGTAAAACTATCGATACTACCGATAGTAATATCGATAGTGCCCATCCCTATTATATTCCTTTATTGCGTGGGGTAACGTATTATATCTTTTATTATACCCTGGCAAAGCAACCAACGATTTTGTGGTTTGGTTTGGTCCATCGTTGTTGTAGTGGGTGCACATCAGTAGTTACTTCGTCAGCAAAAGATGCTAACTTGAGGCACTTTAGAGTCAAATCTCTTAGAAGAAATATCTGTATCACCACTTCTTGTAGCCAAAATAGTTTGGCCATCTGATTCAGAAAGTTGACTATCATAAGTACGAAATTAGACCCTTATGTTTACATACAAAAAATAAAATTTTTGCGTTCATGAAAAAGACGTTGCCAAATCTCTGCAAATTGACCAGCTATTTTATGAAATCGAATTGTGATTCGCGTCAGAGGTTCGCTCATCATTCATTTTAATTATCATGTGTTGGCTAAAGAAGAGAACGATTTCGCACTTCCTTAAATAATTACATTTTTTTCAACCAAGAAACATATGGCTACCATATTTTTATCTGCATAATTATTAGTAATAAATATGGCAACAAAGTGCTTGTTAGGAGGGTCTAGTTTCGTGGACCGCACTATAACATTCTAAATTCAACCATACAGGTGATACTGGGAACGATGAGGAGGGATTACTGTGCTCAAAATGTGATGGAAATTTTTTCAGTCAACATTTAATACGATGGAGTGAGCCAAAATATTTAACATTCATTAATTTCAGCTTTCTGGGTGGAGGTAATGGGGTGTTGAAGTGAAAAACTATTGGTTGTTTGGAATCCTCAAATCGCCCGAATTTCCTCCCCAAATCCACCTGGAAGGTTCAAATTTGGTAGCTATGATTAGTTTCTGATTACATTGTGACTCCTCTGGTTTAGGTCGACATGGACTCCATCTGAAAAAAACAACAATTTTTCAAATACATGCTTAGGGTCAATAAATAGCTTCAATTCATTAAGTATTATGGTGAGTGGGGCCGGGGAAGGAGCAAGTTACGTAACATACCTCTCAAATGGTTTTGGAAGAAATAAATTGACTTTCCACATTTGGTTTAGGTGTAAAGTTTGCAAATCTGGGCATGTTTTTATAAAAAACTCGGCTTCAGTAATACGTAATGGTTGCTTACGTTTTTTTCCCCAAATCGTGCGCAATGTTCTAATTCCTGTGAGAATTGAGGCGCGTAATCGCAGCCAGCTGATACATAATTAAGTAGCGAAGGTCCTTAATGCGAGAAACAGCAGCATGTACCGTGTGGCGTATACACAGTACACAGTTATCGTGAAAAATTTCAGCACCACGCCGCATTCGAATTGTAAACACGATCGCCTTGAAAAATACCGTACGTGAAAATCGGCTCGATTCGTTTCCCGTACCTATACGATTTTATACGCTTGAAATTATGAAAATAAAAAACACCGCCTATTTATACGTAAACTATGTCGCTTTATCTGATGAAGTACGCTCTAAAATCGCGTGAATTCGTTGGCCATTCGGTGGCACGGTAATTCTCGCAGATAATGAAAACATAGTTCAATTGTCACGCGAACGTTGGTAAGTTTATTAGCTCATTATAAATCGAATTAAAACGATCGAAAGATGCGTATTCTACTATTCCGGTAACTAGGTACTTGGCAGTAGGTACGCGTGCGCGTGCGACATTATTGGCTATTCTAATTGCGCTGCGGACCACGAAGGCTATTACCCTATCGTTAAGATACGAAAGCGATATTTTTTACGCTATTTATTTTCGACCGAGCTCTACGACACGTGGGTATCGCTGATAATGGGATTTTTTGTTCGACGCCACTTATCGTGTCGTGAGAGAATATTCGTTTCGTTAAAAAATACAAACGCCTTGTATTTCCTCCCCGAATTTAATTACTGTATAAATACACGTTGTCATCGGTGAGCTTATAATACCACTTGAACGTAATGCTCGACGTGCGACGTTTTCGAAAAAAAAAAGGTGTCGTAGGTCCTCCAAAACGTGCTCCTGTGCGGTTCGAGTATAGATAAAGCTTTAAATTTCGCTTGAACGACGATTTTTTTTTTCTTCAATTCTGTCGCGCGTACTATTTATAAGGGAAGAGAGTGAGATTGAAATGAGAAACAAGCAAGGTCGGATTAAACATCAGATTAATGATACGCGTGTTTTCGATTTTTTTTTCAACGTAATTTCGTCGTTGAGGATAGGTCGTAGTCGATTTATCGCATTCGTATTTGGAAATTGCCTGCAGAGTTACGAGTCTGGTGAAGTAATTTCATCGTGTCGCAAATTTGTCGTTTTTCAAGTTTGTTTTGGAATTCTCGAGAGAGAAAACTCGAGAGCGACGCCGGAATCCTTTACTCCTCGGTGAATTGTTGTTTCTGGCATTATTTTCGTTTATTTATCGAATTTTCTTCATTCGATCGTTATTATCTTTTTCAATCGAGCCAGAACCGCTGAAAAAGAAAAACATGCCCTAGACCTTATGAAGAAATAGATTGAAATTTAGTTCACGCAGCTGGCAAACGAAGCTTGTAGTCGAAGTCCAACTTTTTTTTCTTAGGTGGCGTTGTAGGTATAATGACGTTGCCTACCATATGAGCCATGGAATACAGAGATGAATGTATGTATTATAAACTAATTAGGGTTTCACTTTACTGTGTGGTAGTCCAACTTCTCCTACATTTTGTATGGCAAAACCATCAAAATAACATAGGTTTTAAAAGATAATTAATAATACATATTTTCGCCGTAAAAAACGACAGTATATTTTTGAAAATTGCATCGATATACATTCATCAAAAATATTATTTGAAAAAAAAAAAAAAAAACAAACAACAGAACAAAATCATCGTGCTGGTTGCAAAAAAAATAATTTTCAGATTTACATGTTTAATCGCAGATTTCCACGTATTAATACTACACCAATAGTTAATTAGCTATGTACTTTAAAAATGATGCCAATTGATGTGAGCACATTCTGTCGATCGATGGGCATAACAAAAACAAAAATAAGGTGATAACCAAAGCTGATTAACTTATAACAAGTACACCACTATCTTTATTTTTTGAAGTGCATTGTTTACTGATGACGTCAATATGAGACATTGCGATTTGATAATATCAACAGCCAGTAAGGCATCAGTCTTGATCAGTATTGATGAAATTTCGATCTCTCCTCTTGCACCGCAAAAGTAATAAGTCCACGTGCATACTTAGCTGCTCATATTGACGTCATTTAGAATCAAATATTTCTTATTTTCATTGGTTGTTGTTCTCAGACTCTTGTGGCTGGGAGAACCAATAGAAATTTATTAAAATTTCTTGCCAGCCAACCGGAATGGTTTAACCTGTTATAGATCTATCAACTTTGGTGATAACGTAATACTTGGCTGTATTGAATTTTTTCCAAAAATTTCCCAATATTAGCATATGTATTGTATATAAAGTGAAAAAATTGTCATTATAGTGGTTCATTAATCGCTATGTTATCGATGGGCATAATAACGCTTAGCTGGCACACATGGGTGAATTTCACCCATCGGTAATACAAATTCGCTGCGCTCCAACGTAACCGGTTACTCATCCTTGTGCACCCCTTATAGTTGAACGCTGCCACAATTCTTTCAATTTGGGTATCTGTGTTGGTTGCATATATCCATTTTTGAAGGGGTAGATTTACTTCTGAATTTTTATGTAAATTATTTATTGCATTTTTCAGGTCGCAGAAACTGAAAATAAGACCATGCTATGTTGTAGTTCGAACCATTTGCAAGAAAAAAACATAGAAGGACGAATTGCCTATCTTCAATATTGAAGGAGCTATAAATTTTCAAAATTTGTTCTATTTTATCCTATGTATGCTGCCCCTTCAATTTTGATGTTATGCAATTTTTTTTGTAATGAAATTCGGCATTTCAGCGAGCGCAATAACATATTATATTTCAATTTCTTGAGTGACTCGGCACAATTTTTATTTTCTAATTTAAATTACTTTTATGTGTGCCATCAGAAGGATAAAAACATTACACACGAGGCTTTGATTTTATCAAATAATTCTCATATTAGCTATTGGTCTAGTATTAATATATGGAAGTCTATGTGTTTAATATATGCAATATATTTGGTAGCCGCACATTTTTAAAGCGAACGACTACGCAATCACTTATACATGATGTGACGTCAACCGTGAAAGCCTACTAGCGTTCAATCATATTATGTAGGTGTGTATGTGTAATGGACGCATCCACTCAAAGCTCAAAGTGGTTTGACCTATAACAGGTTAAACCATTCCGGCTGGCCACCAAGAAATTTCAATAAATTTCTATTGGTTCTCCCAGCCACAAGAGTCTGAGATGGTCTGAGAACAACAATCAATAAAAATGAAAAATATTTGATTCTGAATGACGTCAATATGAGCAGCTAAATGTACATGTGGACTTATCACTTTTGCGGTGTAAGAGGAGAGATTGAAATTTTATCAACACTTATTGAGACTGATGCCTTATTGGCTGTTGATATTATCAACTCACAACTCACACTTGCTCATATTGACGTCATCAGTAAACACTGCGCTTGAAAAAATAAAGTTGAAATTTTTCACGTGATTTCGAATGGTGTAACCTGTTATAGGTCAAACCACTTTGCTCAAAGCTCTACTTTTATGATGACGTCATATGAAATTTGAGAAATTAAGCTTCAGTGAAATTGAAAATTTTTTACGTGAAACGTATGGTATTTTTAAAAAGCAATTAATAATGAGCTATAAACCTTTCGTGTCTCTCCATGAAAGTGAGCTAAGGGGTTCTAAGAATTGTGGACATTTTCAAATTTCACGAATGAAGAATTTTCGCGCATAATTTTTTTTGTTACATTTTTCAAGTAATATCCATCTTATGTATCGATTATTTCAAAAGTAAAGTATTTTTTGAAAAAAAAAAAAAAAAAAATGAAAAAGTGTGAAGCGATAACTTTTTCCACATCAAATCAGAAGTACTTGAAAAGTACAACGCAAAAGATTTGTACAATTTCTGCCTAGCTGTTAAATTTAAGGGGGCTACGGTCCGTTGAAGCTTGAAATTCATTATAACTCCTTCAATTTTGAAAATAGGCATTTGTAAAGAACTATTGAGGGATTCGTACTTTCTGCTTAGTTGATTATAATTTTCCCAAATATGAAAACATTTCCGTTCTTTAGAAATGTTTTTCTTCAAATAAGTAGGATTTGGAATGTATAATAAAAAATTTCGTATAAAACTTCTGTTTGTTTCCAAAAATTAAAGAAGCTATGGTGAATTGGAAGTTTTAATGTTCTGTAACTTAATTTTTGTTGTTTTTTTTTTTTTTGAGTATTTTCGATTTCATTGAAAAAAATCAGAGGATGCAAATCGTAATTATGTGGAAAGTTAAAATATTTTAAAATTTCATAGAGTATAGATTTTAAATTTATTCAATTTATATTAAAATTTTGAAATATTGCCTATGTTTCAATTTGAAAGAATTATAGTATTTTGAGAATTTCAAAACTGTGTATTTCCTTCAATTTTAGATGTTAGCAAACATGTTATTTACTTCTTTTATTACCATGAATACGTTTGGATTTTCTATCAGTACAATAAAATAACGATTTTTGATCTAAGTAATATCTTTCCATTTTGTTCAATTTCTTACGAGTTAGATTTGTCGTAGGAGTTGGAAAAGCACCATTAGTTCATTCTTAAAGTCTTGAGTGAGAGGAGGCACTTTTTTTTTTTTTGGTTTCTCGTGCTTCTTGATTTTTATAAAATGATGATCATCCTTGAATACTTATGTAATGAGAACCGTTTTATACGTAGAGCAGAACTATAACCAAAGGAGAGGATTCAGAACCTCACTCAGGAGCTTAGGTTCTTGAATATTTATAACTGTTAAATCGTATAATTATTCTGAAATGATAGTTTTGAATTTGAAAACAATTAAAATTTACGTAATTAATTATTGTACCAAAAAGTAAATTGAATTCGATAAAGTACTTGAAAAAAGTTTTTGCTCTTTGCGCATTGAAGTGAAATTTCGATTTTGGGCATTCGCCTGTTGTCTATGTGAATCACAATTCGTAGCTTACAACGCAATCGATCTATTTCTACTCGACATAATTTCTCTCTCGTGTACCTAGTTGGGCGCCACGTTCAGAATTTCGAAATTGAAATTTTCGCCAGTACGAATTCGAGTAATGAAGTTAAATTCGACCTTGACGAATTACGTTACGTTATTAGCTCCCAACAAAGACCTGCTACACGCTGTACTCGTTACAACTTGACATTGAATAACGGCCCGAGTCTCTCGTCGAACCGATGACGTTAGGGTTTTCCATTCAACGGAGCCTCTCGATTTATCCGCTCAGACGATCGGATATCGCCAATTACAAAGACGATACTCCTCGAATTAATATTGTGAGAAGGAGGCGAGGTAGAGGTGTATGTAATTTGATGAATCCTCGATGGTATCAACCTTCGGTTAACTCCTTATCGAAGATCAGCTGACAACTTGAAATAAAATCATCGACTACGAGTATTCCCTCAAGGGTGAAATGCGTTTGTTGGTGACTACGTTTGTACGAGATGTCGCGAAATGTACTTCCGTTGTACGTACTACGCAGATGCGTAGATGTTTTTCTTCGATGAACTCGGTAACGCCTTTACCGGTAAGGTTTCCTGACGCTAATCGCAATGTAACGATAAACCTACTTCCTTTTTTTTGTATAAATCTGTCGTTTATCGTGATTGCATACTAATCATCTACCTCCATCTGTTTGCAGGGGAATCGATCATCTCCTCGTAGGATGGATAAATTACGAAGAAGCTTCCGTGACAGTTTTAGAAAACGCAAAGATACCACATTATCGGAAGCTTCTAAACCACATTTATGGCAAACTGACGAAATGGATGTTAGAGCTGGAACGTGCTTCTTTCACGTCAAAGTAAGTTGATATCGTTTAGTACTGGTCTACTGGATGTATACGTGGCGTACAATTTTTACGAATTTTTTCTCCTCTCTTCGCTGAAAATATTTGCTACATATTTTCTTTGTGAGACCTGACCAAAAAGTTTCAGTAAATTTATTACGTATTCGTCGATAATGTGATGAACTGATGAGTATTTTTACCGCGAATGTGACTATGACAATGGTGTTTACGTAGTATAATCGATATATCGTGGTTTCAAATTTAACGTCGAGTTTCTACGCTCGTGGAGGACATTGTTTCTAAGATACAGAGTGTTGAGTGTTCTATGAATGGTGGACAATGGACGATATTTCGTCAGGGGATAGAGCTCACTGAGTACCACGATGAGGTTTGAAAAAGTGGACATAAAGTTATGCATGAAAAATGAACTCACAAACGCCATAAATCAAAATACCTGATGTTTTCAACTGAAAGTGAGCTCAGTAAGTTGTGAGAGTTCTCAAAAGGTCAAAATTCGATACTCTAGTACTTCGAGATGGCCATGGGAACATCGACTTCTTCGATGAAGGGCATTTCGCAGATGAAAATAGCGCATCATTGTTCTCAATCCTGCCACTGTTCTATGAAGCACCAGCCTCCTTTAAAAATGTGAAATACTTAAGCATAATTTTTCACTAAAAATTACCAAAGAAATGTAGTTTTTGGCCACATGCAACCAAAGTACCACTCTAAATGGTATACTAGAATTTTCTCTTGTTTGGTCTCAAACGGGCCCGTAGCCAGCTGACTTGTTCGGGGAGGGGGAGGGGTTAATGAAAATTTTTTTTGGGGGGGTAAATGAATTTTTTTTTTGGGGGGGGGGTGAATGAAATTTGGGGTGGGGGCAAATTTTTTTAAATATGTTTCATTCTTTTAGTGCTACGAGAATGATACAAAAAGATAGGCAAAATAACCCAATTTATTATTAAGTATAGACTATAGATACCAATTTCGTGACTCATGTTCGGATCTTTGAATGATTGTTTTTTTTTTTATCGTGAAAATTTAAAATTGAAAATTCAATTTATTTGTCAAATAATAATATCTAGTGTATAGCTAAAAATTTTGCTTGGAGGGGCATTGCCTCCTTTGCCCCCACCTGGCTACGGGCCCGTTCTCAAACATGATCCCCAAGATAGATGAAACTTCTCCAAAAATACGTTGTTTTGTATATATCTTAGCGAGTATAGCATCTCCAGATAAAATGATTATGAATAAAATTAATCTATTTTTAATTTTGATCAAAAAAAGTGATAACCATTTTTTTAGAATCATATTTCCTAGTGTTGGGAATAATCGATTATTTAAGTAATCGATTAATCGAATTTCGATTATATTCGATTAGTCGGATCTAGATTATTGAAATAATCGATTATTAATCGATTAATCGATTTTTTTTATTGTCTATATTCTGTCGTTACAACGTTTATGGAACACGAGTGAATTAAATTGACTTTATTAAAAAAAAAAAAAAAAAAAAAAAAAGGAAAAAAAAAAATTTACACAAATCCAAATTTTTTCTATCGATTTTTTCAATCTCTTGAAATTCCTCCCCCCCCAATTTTTTGCAAACGAAAAATATTTTTAAAATTTTTTATCGATTTTTCAGCATTAGAATTTTTTTGCACCCAACATTTCTTCAGATGCTTTTTCAATTAACTTGGTACAGGATGCGCTATTTACAGTGCCGACCAAGATTTCAACACTATTCGCTTCTCCTTACCACCTACCTTCTCAGTACTCTCAGCTGAATTGTACGCAATTAAGCTATGCTTAGAGGTGACAATTCCAAATTACCCGTACATTTTAATTTTCTCAGACTCACTATCGGCCTTAAATTCCTTAAAAAAGTCCAACGATAAAGACCAACATCCCCTCGCCAAAGAGATAATCACGCTTCTTGATCAGACCTCCCGAGTAATTACTTTCGCCTGGATACCAGCGCATAAAGGCATTCAAGGAAATGAACTCGTCGATTCAGCAGCCAAGGACGCTTCACAATATTTTCCTTATCCAAATATTCCAACCCCTCTTGCAGATTTCAAAAACGCTGCCAAAAAAAGAATAATCGAAAAATGGTCAAAGATCTGGTCACAAGTTCCACCCACTAACAAACTCAAATCAATCAAGTCGGACACCAACCTCTGGAGCACTTCTCTACGCAGAAGTAGGAAAGAGGAGGTACTACTGTGCCGATTGAGAATCGGCCACTGCCACTTAACCCATTCTCACCTCCTTGCACGCGACCCAGCACCCTTCTGCAACCACTGCGATATCCAACTCTCCGTCTATCACCTCCTTGTTGAGTGTCCAAGACTTGCTTCCCTCAGACATCGACTGCATCTCCCAGATACCCTGCCACTAATCCTACAAAACGACGAAACGACCGTCCTTCGACTCCTCCATTTCATAGATACCACCGTCCTCTTCCCATTACTTTAACGCTTTAACAATAAAAACCCGTGCCTCTAGCCACTCCGCTGTACACTGCACGGTTCAAAGAAGAAAAAAAAAAAAAAAAAAAAAATTTTACACTTCATCTAATGTTTTTCAACCTAGAAATTTTTTCTTCATTTTTTTGCAACTTTGAAATTTTTTGCAAGAAAATTGTAGCGTTGAAAAATGCTTACAAAGTTCAAATAAATATTGACTTTTTGAAATAAAAAATAAATATAATTGAAAATAATTCTGAAAAAAGCATTCAAATTTGAAACAAAACTGTAAATATTTTTGGTTGAAAAAATACTGAGAAAAATTTTTGGCTCGAAATAAATTTTGAGAAAAAATTAAATAGAATAAATTTGAGAAAATCAGAAAAAGGATTTGAGTTGAAAAAAAATCTTGGGAGTTTTAAAAAAATTCGGAGAAAATTTGGAGTTGGAAAAAATATTCAGAATTTGAAAAATCCCAAATTTCATTTTTTTATGCTGTGTTCGATTATGATTAAAAAAAAAAATAAAAAGTTTTTTTTCTTCAGAAATATCGAAGCATTATGGGGAAAAAACATAAAAACTGAAAATTGGCCGATTAATCGATTACCTATTTCATAAAATAATCGATTAATCGACTCTTCCAATTATTTTTACCTATTAATCGACATTTTCGATCAATCGATTATTAATCGCCCAACACTAATATTTCCCAATGCCATAAAGACCATCAAGATTTAATATTCAATTTTTGTAATCGAGTGTTTAGATATAATTTTGTATAATATTTTTTACTTAATATATTTTATTTTTTTATTTTATTAATCTAAATTTATTTTATTTTAATTAATATTTTTTTATATAATTTAATTTTTTTTAAATTATTTGTGGTTTTATGATTCGGTTTCGAATTTATGTAATGTCTTCGTCCAACTTGGCAATTCAACTTGTTTATTTAGGTACTATTTTCGCATTCATCTTATTAAATATGACGTTTATGAGAAAAAAAATTATATACAAAATGATCGTACTTTTAATTTCCTACATAAAAGTTACAACGCATTTTACGCGTAAAATGCACTCGATGATGAAAAAACCACGCTGATTTCTCCTTTAGAGTGGAGTGGGGAAAAAATATCTTTCAATTTCGATGAAATTTCAGTATGCCCTTCACTTCATCTTGGAAATGCTTACATTAAATTTTGAGCTCCCAGCGACATTTGGAGACCAAAATGGTAGCTTAAAAAAATCATTTATTTCCGCCATTTTACCATATATGAAAAGCCAGGAGAAGTGTAAAACAACATTCGTAAAATGCTTGGATTGCCAAAAGTAGAGCATGTCTTCGTAAATCTATTCTCAAAAGCGATGTGTTGGGGGCAGGGGGGAAGAGGAATTATAGTCCTTACGCATCAAAGGTAAAAAATTTTCAGTTACTGTTTTATTTTACAAAGTAAACGTAGAAGTAAGCCTAAATTATAAAATAAGTTTTTTAAGCGAATATGACAGGAATTCAGAGCAAAAAGTGGTTTTCAGAGAAGAAATGGTCTAATTTCATGAATCGTTCACATCTCCTCGTCGTTTTTTGTAAAAATTTTTCGAAGAAGAAATTGAAAAAAAAAAATCTGTTAGAAGTGTAATAATGAATTTAAAAAAATCACGTATTAGCTAAACTTTGAGCCAAGTTTTTCATTAAAATGCTTAGCTATTACAATATACTTCATTTGGAAAGGAGAGGTGGAGAGGAGTGAGCTTCAGTATTTTTGTTTTTAATACCCTTTCGTAAAATTTTTAATGTGGCTTGAAATGGTAGTTCATTCAAATTTTGAGGAGCTAGAGTGAGCGTAAATCATTTAGAGGAAGGCGTGAAGTGTCTCAGATATAAATAAAGTTTTATGTGCTTACTGCTTAGCTGCTTACTGGAAAGAAAAAAGGTATTATTTTCAATTTTGTGCATCTAAACTTTATATTCCTATGGAACGTATTTCAGTAGTGCTAATGAATTGTTCACAATGATCAGGCAAGGCAGAAAAATTAACTTTATCTCGCTAACAACTCATCTTTCATTTTTTAATGATAACAAACGAATAAATCTTTTTTGAAATGAGTTATAAAAAATTCACCAAGCAGTACGAAGTATGTGTTTTACATCTCGAAAAATGAGTCGACCAAAAAAATAATTTATAAAAAAAAAGACACTTCTTCACATCGCGTCATTCATTACATAAGTAAGAGGTAACGAAGCCGGTGACGATATGTTCGAAGAATTCGGTGAAGTGAGACATTCTTAATACGGTAACACGATTCGACAATACGCTGAATTTACTAATTTTCACAGATTGAAGGGTGTAATTTAGCGTTGAAGAATATTAGCATCACCATCACGTATTCGCAAGGTCTGAAATTTCACGCCTCATGAATACCCTTTATAAGGGGCATGTGGTGATTTGGTTGAATTAGCTTAAATAATATAATTAACTATCACATACTACGCGTGTATAGTTTGCCGCCTTAAATTAACCATAAAAAGGTGAACTTATTAGGAATCACTGTATCGACAACATTCAACTTCGCAAATGAGATGGCGTCTTTAATTAAACGTCTTCGCGTACCATTCGGAGATTTAGTCGATTGTAATTTGTAATTGTCGATACTCGACTTATTTCGTATTCTAGTGCTGTGTAAATCGTGATTACGAAAGAACACGATAGTTTAGATACGTTCGTGACTGTTGTAATCGGTCGTTTGAATTTGACACGTAATTTGTTTTTTCTCCGCAGTATTTGGGCTGTGTTGAAGTTTTCGAATCTCGAGGGATGCAAGTTTGCGAAGAAGCTTTGAAAGTACTCAAGGTAAGTTTTAAACTAGAGAAATATTTGTTTTCGTGTTGGTCGAAAGATTTTGTTTTGAATAGAATTATCGGTATGACGTACGCATTGGTGCGGCGATGATTCATGAAGTACTATGACGCGTTTTGCTTACGAAATAACGACAATTTACATTAGTACCTTTTCATCTGGATTGGTCGTTAATTGGTTTATACGTACCAGAGGCATGCATATAATCGTTCGTGTTTTTTATTTTCGTTCGTTGATAAAATACGTGGAAAAAAATTAACGCGTAACGTTTGATTGGGAGAAAGTTTCATCGAATTATGTGAAGGGCGAGAAGGTATTACATAAATGTTATTTTCGTCGTCGTGTACGAGCGTTCCACGATGTAACAGTAATATACGTTTGGAAAAAGATGATTTCTGGCTCCTTTTTTAGCTGAGTTTTTAACTAAAAAATGACAGCTATTACAGCCTACTTGATTTGGGAAGGGAAGGTCGACGGAGGGTGGGGTCTTCAAATCTTTGCGTTTCAGACCATTTGTAATCATTTGGCAAATGTCCAACTTTTTGGTATATATATTTTTTTCCCCCACGCGTAGCGCCGGCGAGTATTCATAAAATTCGCTCAAAATTTGGTGAGGAACTCTTCTTGAAAATGCGCAGAAGTGTTTTTTTGTTTTTTCGAAAATTTCAAAATGGCGGATCACTCAAATTTTGAGGGGGGCTGGAGAAGGGGCAAATATTTCAAATTTTTCGTTTTTTGATCTCATATGAAAGAGTGAGTCACGGATACTAACACATCCAAATTTCAGCTTCCTAAGTGCATATTGAGAGGAGTTAGATCAAAAAACGGCTTTTTGAGGAAGTTTTGAGTCATGAAATTTCTTGAATCTTCCATATCTCCCCACCAAATCAAGTTAAAGAGGTCAAATTTTGTGTGTGAGGTTAGTTGGTGACCACAATATGACCTCTTGAATTTGGATCAAAATGGATCAAAATGGCGGATTATCAAAATTTTGAGTAGAGCTTGAGGAGCCTCAAGTTGGTAAAAATGTAATTAATATGAATTCATATGGTTATTGGGATAAGTTGTATACTATATCCCGAATTCACTTCCATACATGATGTTGGAGGGGGAAGGCGGGGTTATCAACCTAAAATAGTGGTGGGGGTACAGGAGGGTCGAAAATTTTTTATTGCTGTGTCATATGATAAAATGAGCCCAAGTGACAAACGTATTTTGATTTTAGCTTCCTCAGTGATTTTGGAGGGGAGTTAGAGCAAAAAACGGCTTTTGGAGGGGAAATTGCTGCAGGAAATCTCATGATTCTTCCATATCTCATCACCAAATCGTCCTAGAATGGTCAAACTTTGTGTGTAGGATTAATTTGTGACCAGAATATGACCTCTTAAATTTGAGTCAAAATGGATTCAAAATGCCGGATTATCAAGATTTGAAAATAATTTGAGGACCCTCAAATAGTTATAATTTGAGAAATATGTGTTCACATGATTATTTCATGGCAACATATACTACATTTGTGCCAAATTCAACTTCTTAAATGTTTTTGGAAAGGATAAGGTAGGGGTTTTCTGACTTGTTTCAATTTTTTTCAAACCTAATTAAATTTCTAAAATTTGTTTCTGAGCCTTTTTACAAACCACGGATCAAGGGCAATCTGCTCTCTTTGACCTTTCCTCTCATCAGCTCTAGTCACTCGAAATATTGCATTGAATATCCGCAGAATTCATAATTTGAAAAAATTTCGAATCCAAACTACCGAAGTTTTCATTAGTGAACAGTGAGCACCCATGTAGCCAATAACCAATAGAATTTTCAAAAATGGCCAGTGGTTGTATTATTTAGAAAAATACACCGTTGCTTCACCTGTAACTATGTTTGATCGATTTAACTGATTTAGGATCGATTTTGGAAATGATGCTGCTGGAGAATATTTTGAGTTGGGGAAGGGGCTGGGGGGGGGGTGCATGGAAGATAATGTAATTCTAGCGAATATCAACTTCGCTAAGTAAAATTCTCGTTAATCTCTTCATTCTGATCTTATCTGTAATCTGTATTCATGTAACCAGGGCTGTAGTTAGCATAGATCAATGAAGGGGAGAAGGGAAAGTACATTTTTTGAAAATATGCATTTTCAGTTCCTAGTCACATACGTATCATGGATAGAGGATGATTATTTTGGAATTAATACACCATTATTACTGGTACCGCTTCGGTTGGAGGGATGTAATATTTATTGCAGTTTGAATGCATATCAACTATGCCAGTTGTAAGAATTTAAAGCTTTAAACTCATCGAGAATTATCTTTAAAAATTGAATATAATGTGTACCTCTACCCATGAAGATACATCCCCTGTCCCCCTATAATAGAATTATAAAAAAAAAGAAAAATGGAATTTTTTTATTTTTTGAAACGTATCAAAGCTCCTATTATAATAGTAGCATAGATTAACCATACACACGTAGATAGCCCACCGTACGTTAAATTTTTATCACTCTAAAACTGGAACTGGAATCGTTTTTTGCCAATATCTTGGAAACAATTCAAAATAGAGGGCTCACAAATGGCTCATTTTAAGGTCCGTCCACACGTAGGATGATCAGCTTAGCTTGCTCAGCTTGGATGATGAGCCTACGCTAATCAGCTTTGGATGATCATCTGTCGACGTCCACACTTATTCGGCTTTTTGCCATCGACAGAAGGAATCGGTACATTACATTACTAGAAAATATGTGAGGAAAAAGTTAAATACTACATTTTTACGTGTTTTTGCGCGTTATTCTCCAAATAGAGTCAGTCATTATGTGGGATACGCGACAAGTACAATCGGTGGTGGGGAAAAGTAGGGTAGCATGAGTAATTTCTACCCTACCCTCACCCCCCCCCCCAAATGGTGAAAATTATGAAAAAAAATTCATTTTATAATAAAAAAAAAAAATAATATGTAATTAAATTATTAGGAATTAGTTTTGTAATCAAAAATAAATTCAGTTTTTAAATAATTCTTACTTACTTACTTACTTACTCCTTGATTAACGTGCCGTGTACTGCCGCCTAGGCCAGAGGCACGAGTAATTTTGGGGTTAGATGTTTTGAAATAAGTTTGTTATTTTGAGGAAGTGAAGGAGATGTTCAATTTTATTTTGTTGATCGGAAAGGATTTCAGAAAGGTCGCTTGTCTGGAGAATTTGGGTTCTATGAAAGTCATAAGTGGGACAGATGGCGAGTAGATGTTGGACTGTGAGAGGAGAGTTACAAGTAGGACATAATGGGATAGGTTGTTTGGAGAGGATATAGGAATGAGTAATTTTAGTGTGGCCTAGACGGAGTCTAGTGACAACTATTTCATTTTTCCGATTGTTGGAAAGTGATGTTCCCCATGGTTTTACTGTGTTTCTGATGGAGCGGAGTTTATTTATGCTTGGTACATTGAGCCATTGGTTTTGCCAGGTTTCAAGAAATCTTTGTCTGGTATAGAAATAATTCTTCAATATTCGAAATTAATGTTTTATATGAAAAAAATTTACTAAAAATAATTAAAATTATTGTAGTGTTTTTAGGTGTCAAGTTTATGAAAAAAAAAAATTTGTTACTAATAAATTGATAATACTTACTGCAAAAATATATAAATCAATGATAATTTTATTTTATGTTAAATTTTTTGTTAAATAAAATTTATTAGGGTTCACACACTGCTACTCGCACAAACACTTTAAAAAAATGTATAAATAAAAATTAGCATAATCTTTAGTAAATTTTGCGTTGTAAATAATTATTTTAATTTCAGAAAAATGGTTAGATGACCAAAAAAAGTAACTTTCTGATATTAAAATTATTATCATTCCATTGAACAATAAATTGTATGTGAAATGGCGAAAAATTATATTTGGATGAGGGAACGTGGATGACGCAGTCGCGTCCACACTGTTCATCATCCTTTGAACAGACCGACATCAAGTCGATCGAGGATGACAGGCTGCGTTTATTGATGTTGGACAGGCTGATCAGCCTCGTTCAGCAGTGTTACCAATGATACAAGAAAATTGTCATATTCTATCATATTATATAATACACTGGGCTTTGGTGGAATCCAGTGATAATTATCAATAATAATTGAAGAATGGTAACACTGGGATAATTATCCTTGATTGTCACGATCCTCTTATGCCCATTGTATCGTAGGCTGATCATCCAAACGTCCACACTACATCCATCCCAGGCTGATCATCCAGGCTGAACGAAGCTGATCATCCTCGTGTGGACGTACCTTTATAGATAATGAAATGCAAAATGATTTAATTTTTTCTTGAATTACTCTTATCGATTTAGTTTTGCAATTAATTTCGAAAAACAAGTTTTTCACTTTACTATGAATTACCTCAAAAAGTGAATTAATGACATTTATTTTTTAAAAGTGAAACATATTCAGAATTTAATGCTCTTTCGAATGAGCTACTTGTAAACTTTCCATCTATATTTTTTCTTGAGATATTCGCAAAAAACTAAGCAAAAAGTCGAATTTATTTTTAGTACAGGGGCTCATTCACAGAGGGCGCTTTGTGGAATTAGTTTTATTAAAATATCTCGAGACTCACTTCTATGGCAATAATGTTTTAAAATTGAATTATGTATAAAATGTCAAGCTCTTTCAAATGAGCTGTTTTCGAATACTCTAACTCAAATTTTATCCTAGATATTAATAAAAAACTTTCTGGCTCCTTTTTCAACATTTATGAGTGACAAATTCGTATATACCGGTGTGCTATCTATGTATGTTTAATCTATGGTAGTAGCAAAAAAGCCTAAAAAATGTATTAAAAATGTTATTCCTCAACCTTACCGAAAACATCCCACAAAATTGAAGTAAATTAAAAAGTAATGAAAAATTGCCAAAAAGATCGAATTTTTGGGCAATTGGAAATTTTTTACATGTAGAAGCTTTGTTTGATTTATGAAGGTTGAAGAAATACCAGCCATTATTTTGCTTCATATTGAAGTGTTTTTTTTTTTTTTGGAAAGACACGAATTTTGATGTATTATAAATGAGTAGTTTACGGCCTAGTTTGGGCTTAATTTCAGTTCTTAAGGACTCGAAATGAAAAATGCCAAAACTTTACAAGGGCTCCCAACTTATCACAAGTTTGCTTTAAAATGACACATATTTAGGTGTTCTATTAAAAACCTCGTCTATTGAAAATTAACATTTTTTCAAAATTTCAACCTTTACCATTAAAGTGATCATGAATCAGTGAATCTATAAGAAAAAAAACCCTCCCAATATTCCCCTAAAAAAAAATTGTTTTTCATAATTTCTTTTGCGGTCTCAAAGATAACGTGTAAATTGACTTTTTTTTTTCAGAATTCCAGACGAAAAGCAATAAGAGCAATACTATACGTTTCCGGAGACGGACTGAGAGTGGTCGAAGATGGTAACAGAGATACGGTATGTACACGTATAAATTATTAATGAACGGTTTTGCCCGATTTTTTTGTACACATTGAAAAATACGATGTATCGGCAGTTGACTGTAATACACTCTGTGCACCTGTACGTGTGCGTGTTCTTTTTTTTCACCGCACCTGCGCTTACGTTGTAATTCATTTACCATGTTCGAAGCTCTCCTATACATATTAATTATATCGAGTACGAGTAGAACGATAAGGTGCGACCGTATTGTGCAAGTGCGAGATTTCGTTACAGTAGAAACGGTCGAATTAACCAACTATTTGTTAATTTCGCAGGGGCTAATCGTTGACCAGACCATTGAAAAGGTTTCGTTTTGCGCTCCCGATAGAAACCACGAACGAGGATTTTCGTATATCTGTCGAGACGGCACGACGAGAAGATGGATGTGTCATGGCTTCTTGGCGCTGAAAGAATCGGTAAAATCTGCCTTCTATATTGAACGTTGCGTGCAAACTGAGCAGATGGAATTTACGGTCGTTTCTTTCATCGCATTCGCCAATTTTTCGATACCATAGATACTACGCCACGTTTAAGGTGTAAATGATCGGCGTTGCGGAATAGTAGCTGCGGGCTACGAGGACCAGTTTGTACAGCACTGGTCGTTGTTTCGCCTACTGGCTGATGAAGTGGAAAATTAAACGAGCTGTATTTCTCGTAATTATCGTGCAGTATGGACATTCTAGGTTTGCGAAATTTCGCATCATCTTACTTGGAAATTAATGAATCGAATTATTAGCGCGAGCTCGAAGCGAAGAAAGACGACCCGTACAATCATCTGCTCGTAATAGCGATTCGAGCTTTCGGCTCTTGTCGAGTACAGAAATCTTCGTACAAATTGGAGCTTTCGTGGACGTTATTCGTGTATGTTTCGTTAATTTACAGGGTGAACGTTTGAGTCACGCGGTTGGATGCGCGTTCGCCGTGTGCTTGGAACGAAAACAAAAACGAGATAAAGAATGCAGCGTCACCATGAATTTCGATATGTCCAATTCCACCTTCACCAGAACGGGCAGCTTTCGGCAACAAACGCTCACCGATAAATTACAAGATACCACTAACGTTAATAATAACGTTAACGCTGCTGTTACTACGGTGCCGAATACCACCATTAATACGCCGGTAATTCCGGCCGACGTTGTCAACATCAATAATTCTACCAATTATAATAGAAAAGGTAGTCGACGCTATTGTTTTAAACAATCTCCTGTGTGTAGGAGTAGTATCGAATAGCTATAGCTATAATTTTTGCACGACCGGTCTTTTTTTCCACTTATTTGAATCGATAGGAAAATTTTCAATCATATTTTTCCCAATGTAGATTACGTCATCTCGTGTAAATTTAATATTCCAAATACGTATGCGGCATGTATTGACGCATATGCCAACATTTGCAAAAGAGAAGTATATTCGATGACCCGTGCCGAATTCCTAGCCCTAATAAAAAAATATTATTTCAGTGTGAATGATTTTTATTGTAATTTCAAATGCGAATAACTCGAAAAAAAAATTAAACAGTTGCGAATGTAATATGGAAAATAATTTAAACCAATTTTTATATGTACGTACATAATTCGTTAATACGGCTGGCGTATATAGAGCTCAACTTTGGCCGCTTCACCTCAAAAATTGTCGGAAATGAAATATTCCAATGAAAATTGTTTTTATAGTGAAAAGAAAGGAAAAATAAATTGAATGTTGAAAGTTTTTCTATTTGAAAAAGATGGATATTATATTGGATATTTTTCAAATTGAAACATTTTTTTGAAGAAAATAATTGAAAATGAATTTTTTTCCATTCCAAAAAT
Organism: Phenacoccus solenopsis; assembly: GCA_009761765.1. Classification (NCBI taxonomy): domain Eukaryota; kingdom Metazoa; phylum Arthropoda; class Insecta; order Hemiptera; family Pseudococcidae; genus Phenacoccus; species Phenacoccus solenopsis. The sequence goes on from CM019754.1 coordinate 3,262,159, forward strand.
TTCTGTTTTTTTTTCAAATTCCGAAATTATTTTGTTAAAAAAAAATTAAAACAAGGAATCTTGAATTTTTTATCATTAAAAAATAATTTTTGTACTTTTGATCGGAGTTGCAGTATACAACATAATAAGAATATTGGATTCATGGTTCTGACGTCGCTTGGAAGAGTTATAAAAATGAAAGAAAAACACATGTCGTTCTCTTCGCGTATATATTTAATCTAAATCATTATCAGCACATAGGGATGGGATATCAAAATGGTAATATCGATATATATCGATGTCTTTGAATATCGATATATATCGATATCACAAAATGTATCGATATTCCAAAAAAAAAAAAAAAAAAAAAAACGCTGGAAATATTGTTGGAGTATCTGCATCAAAATCGACTTAATTTTTATCAAATTTTTTTTTTGTACCTACGTATTTTTGACGTGATTTTAGATTTGATAAAATAATTAAATAGTGAAATTTTTAATTTTTGATAATGAAAACCTTAAATTGCTATTGCACAGGTTCATGTAAATAAATGCGAAAAAATGTAGATATCGATATTGGTATATCGATATATATCGATATGTATCGCTGATATCGATATTGATATCGATATGTTTTTTTGGTCGATATTCCCATCACTATCAGCACACACAGTCTTAAGATGTAAAAATCGTATCGCAGTGTTGCCACGAGAGGATCATAACTCAACCCAGAAAATAATAATAATAATATTAATAATTTTTTCAATTAAAACATTACTTGAAAACAATGAAAAAATTATTCAAAAAAAAAAAGTAACTAAATTGTTTTTTTTTTAGACGAAGAAATTGACAAATATGCAAAGCATACGAATTTTTCTGTGTATATATTTTTATCCAAATATGCATGCAAAGTGTGTAAAGAAAATATACATTTTTCCATGCGAAACGTGCAAAAAGATGCATTTTTATATTTGTTTTGCGAAGTCAGGTCGTATCAATATGATGGAGCAAAATATGTTTAACGGGTGGTAACAAAACTTGAAAGAGAGGTCATTTCTTTATTTTTTTAATAGCTTGAAAACACAAGTTTGGAATTGTATTTTTAAAAATTTTAAATAAAAAAATTAAGACGAAGAAAAAATTATAAAATATGAAAGTATTGTTTTTTTGGGGAGGGAGAGGAGTTAGCGAAGAATAGTGTCTAGTGGTGAGATGACCCACGCCCTCCTTCTCCCCCAAAATGCGTAAAAGTGTTATAGGAAAATTTGTCGTTTCTCAAAACTTGAAAAACTTCAAAAAAATTTGTTTTTGGATAATTTGAGATTTTTTTGCATTTTGAAGTAATATTTTATCGTTTGAAGATTGAAACAATTTTCATCCTACAATTGTTCAAAATTTTAGCGGTCTAAAGCTCTTCGATTTTTTCGATAAAATGACGAATTTTATACTCGTATATTTTTAAGAATAAAAAATAAATACTTGTGTTAATTTGTGAATCGTATGCATAGTACATACTTGATTTGAATTCCTACAATATTGCTTCAAAATGTTCAATCATGAAATATTTAATTCGTACTTTGACTACAAATTTTTTTTTATGGTCAAGGGAGGGGATGGAAGGAAATCTTTCTGTAATCGCATTAGTCAGTAGCATTTAGCTTTTCAGTGATTGCTATTTTTAATAATGGTATAAATGTACAGAACGAATTATTTAGTATACTTTGTCCGAATAAAAGTAATAAATTTTTCCTCAACTAACGAAAATATCATATTGATTACAGAAAATATTCCAATTAGAAGCACGCCGAAAATAAGCACTCACGCTATAGAACGTCCACACGCCACGATATCGATGCTACAGAGACAAGGCTCGTTTCGAGGTTTGTCTCATTTAAATGGTCAAGCGTCACCGTTTAAAAGGCAGCTTTCTCTTAGAATTAGTGATTTACCGTCGAATATGGAGAGAACGAGATCGCATAGTTTGGAATACTCGATAGATCCTCGAACACCGACGTCACAGTTTCTACATATGAAAACGCCAGGTAAACATGGTGCATACTTGTTTACACACTTACTCGATTATTCATTCAGTCACGTCGTAGGTATTTACGTGAAGTTATTACGTCCGCTTTGTATATCGTCGATGTTTAATGATTTTGATGAAACTCGAACGAAAATAACGTCTTCCTCTTCATTTTTTAAATTACGTAATGGTGATATCATTGATTGATTGGACATATTCTTGTCTTTCAACCTTCATGCGTTTATTGCCTCTAAATTTGATTAATTATTGGTTTCAAATTTCTCCATTATAGGACAAACGAGGAACGATTTTGGGAAATTTTGTCAATTAAATATTGGTTTTTATTCGCGCACTTGTTACTTATTATGTTGTATTGTCATTTAACGTCTACGCTTCTGACCTTACAGTGAGCCCAATACCGGAGGTATCTCCTACTCATTCGAATGATCTTAGCTCGAATAGCGTGAACACGGTTACCGATCAGGTCAGTGCAATGTGTCAGCAGTTATCGCAAGGATTGTCCTTACTCACGAAAAATGACGACATACTCGCCTCGAAGAGTAATCAGGTAACCGACGAATCTACCTATGTATTCTAAATTTCGACTTTTAGCTGAGTTTTTAATCAAAACGATTGCTATTACCTTTCCTGATTTTTGGCAAAGAGAAATTGGAGAAAGGGTGGGTTTTCATATTGTTGTGTTTTTGATCATTTGTTGTCATATGGAAGATGTCCAACTTTTTATGCATTCATAATTGTATATTCACCTTCCCCCAAACATTATGTAGTTTGTGATATATCTTTTTTTAATCTTGGATTTAACTCAAAATGGTAGTTTATTCAAGTATTGAGAGGGCTGGAGGACGTCCATACCTTCGAAACCTTTCATCTTAATGTCTTATTATAAAGTGAAATCGAAGCATAAATGGGCAAAATCTACATTACTATGATCTTTAGATCAAAGATCATGAATTCAGTGTGGTTTGATCTCAGTTTACATAATATAATATTTCTCTGAATAATCATTAACATTAAGAAAACCTATACGTAAAACAGTTTTCTTAAGAAATTTTCCACTTGTGTTGATCTTTTTATTAGCTGAGTTTTTAACAAAACGATAGCTATTACAGCCTGCCTGATTTGGGAAGGGAAGGTCGGGGGAGGGTGGGGTCCTCAAATCTTTGCATAAAATTCGCTCAAAATTTGGTGAGGAGCTCTTCTTGAAAATGCGCAGAAGTGCTCTTTTTGTTTTTTAGAAAAATTTCAAAATGGCGGATCACTAAAATTTTGAGGGGGGCTGGAGAAGAGGCAAATAGCTCAAATTTTTCGTTTTTGATCTCATATGAAAGAGTGAGTCACGGATACTAACATATCCAAATTTCAGCTTCCTAAGTGCATATTGAGAGGAGTTAGATCAAAAAATGGCTTTTTGAGGAAGTTTTGAGTCATGAAATTTCTTGAATCTACCATATCTCCCCACCAAATCAAGTTAAAGAGGTCAAATTTTGTGTGTGAGGTTAGTTGGTGACCAAAATATGACCTCTTGAATTTGGATCAAAATGGATCCAAAATGGCGGATTATCAAAATTTTGAGTAGAGCTTGAGGAGCCTCAAGTTGGTAAAAATGTAATTAATATGAATTCATATGGTTATTGGGGATAAGTTGTATACTATATCCCGAATTCACTTCCATACATGATGTTGGAGGGGGGGGAAGGCGGGGTTATCAACCTAAAATAGTGGTGGGGGTACAGGAGGGGTCGAAAATTTTTTATTGCTGTGTCATATGATAAAATGAGCCCAAGTGACAAACGTATTTTGATTTTAGCTTCCTCAGTGATTTTGGAGGGGAGTTAGAGCAAAAAACGGCTTTTGGAGGGGAAATTGCTGCAGGAAATTTCATGAATCTTCCATATCTCATCACCAAATCGGCCTAGAATGGTCAAACTTTGTGTGTAGGATTAGTTGTGACCAGAATATGACCTCTTAAATTTGAATCAAAATGGATCCAAAATGGCGGATTATCAAGATTTGAAGATAATTTGAGCACCCTCAAATAGTTATAATTTGAGAAATATGTGTTTGCATGATTATTTCATGGCAAGAAATACTACATTTGTGCCAAATTCAACTTCTTAAGTGTTTTTGGAAAGGATAGGGTAGGGGTTTTCAGACTTGGTATTGGGTGTGGCCTGTAGTCATGAACGGTTAAGCAAGGTTATTAGTAAATCAAAACAAGCTCGAGTTAAAAACTCAGCTCCAGTAATGCGGCATGGCTGCTTACGTTTTTTTTTTTATTTATTAGAATATCAAATTTTAAGTAGTATGGAAAACTAGAAGAAACTATTACTTGAAAAAAAAAAAAAAAAAAAAGTTAAAAACATTTTTATTAGCGTTGTATTAACGAAACTTTTTTTGCATTTAGTATTCAATTTCTTAGGTGATTTTGGAAGCAATAGGCAGGTATTTCCAACCTCTTCAGCTAATGCCCTCTTTAAAAATTTAGTTCTACTAATATGCGTTGAATGCTTATGATTTTTTTGTTTATTACAAATTTACATTGGAAATGAATAAATTTGTCGACTTGAGAAAAAAAACACCAATTTGTTAATAATCCCCCCTCTCCCCCCTCAAAAAAAAACTGACAAGTTAGTGTTTTTCTTTTTTGTTACTTTCTGTAAATCGATATTTTCAGCTTATTCGCGCAATTTTATTGTTTTTTCAATTAATACATGTTTGTGTATTCGAATAAATTGTTATTATCATGATAAATTTATTATATTTAATGGACGTGAAAAAATTGTTTCCTTATTGATGTAATGTTTTACTTTTCAGCTTTCAGCTAAGGATATCTTCGCACAAAAAGTGAACAATTGTTCGCAGTTGATCGAATTACAAACAGTGCCTGTTAGTTCCTCTTTTACGCAGAAATCGTTTGCAGGTTGGTATACGTATATGTTATAAAAAGCGATAGAAAAAAGTGGCGGGTAATGGGTATATGCTGGTGAATGTACGAACATTGAATATAAATCGTTCGCGTTTTTTCTCCGGCCGCCATTACTGAGCGGAAAAGTGTTCTCGGCTTCGTATCGAACGCTAATTATTATTCGACGCTTGATGAGGAACAGGATGTCGAAATGAACGATCGTGTTCGGATTAAGTGACGGTGTTTTATGTGCGGCCTTTTTAGTCGCCATTTCGGTAGCGGAAATGTGACTCGGTGGGTGGCTGAATTAATCTGTCTGGTGTGGTGTACATTTATTCGTCCAGAAGATGGAAAAAAATTTTATAATAGAATAACAGATGTAGCTGTTTCAATGGTGTTTTATTTTTTCGCCTTTTTGTCGATTTATTTGATTATTCGCCCAAAAGGATATCAAAATTATTTTCTTTATTTACTCAAATTCATTAATAAGCTACCTCTCGCGTTAACTAGAATTTCTAATCTGATGAAAATCTTTAGTTTCAGAATCTGAGAATAAAATCGATCAGTTGTTATCACAAAACTCATTCGATATGGATACAAACGCCATCAACAACAACAGTAACCATTCGTCTCGAGACGAAGTCAGTAACAGTAGCGTTTTATCTCAACAAATGTCCACCGTGTCATCAGTTGAAAATATCCCGTTGACGCCACCGGCTACGCCTCCATTATCAAACAGCGCTCAGTTACCTAAACCCGACCAATGGCTGGGTAAAGTGGCTCAACTCACGATGAATGTATCAGAATCGTCGTCATCTCCTCCGGCCACCAAACGCATCCCGACTTTAAATTTACACACTCGAGCGTACTCGCTGAGTTCAGCGGAAACGGTTCTGCAACGTGCTACCACCAGTTCCGCAGATAAACCTGATCCGTTTGATATTGACTGGACATCGCTAGCTGTCGATCCAAAACCACCGGCCAAAAGTACCAATCCGTTCTTGACAAATAGCCCGTGCGCAACGACGTCCGCAGAAAGTGCGGTGAAAACGTTCGAGGTGCAGATGTAAGACACCTAAACGGATCGACGACACATCACATCCGAGTATCATGCTTAATAGATTATTGCTATAGAATGCGTTATTTTACTTGATTAGTGTGATACGCGTTACAACTGAGAGGTGAAATGTCTTTCATTGTTATTTATTTTTAATGTATTTTTGTCTATTTTGTTTTTGTTTTTGTTTTCGTTTTTTTTTTTCTTTTTTTTTACGTATCCTTTTCCCTTATTTGTTTGTGTAAGGCAAGATAGCGAGCGAATCGACTTTACCAATTTCTCGGACTACTTAATTAAAAATGTTGTGTTTATGTATTTACGACTGAGTGAGCTGTGATCACACGTTTTTCGTAGCATAGAAACTTTACTTATAAGTGCACCCTCTGCCTTGAAATTCGAAGTTCTACATCGACTGTCTCACGTCCAATTTTTATGTATTGCATACTGGATACATGGTGCTATTTTACAACGCGGTGTATTTGATGGCAATACCGACTGTATACGTACATATCTTTTACTAAAGTACTTAAACAATTTATACTATATTCTGTTGATCTCGAAGCGTGTAGAATAGACTAGAAATACACTCTAGTTCAATTTGAACGTTGAATTATGTATGTAAAAAAAATTATTTAATTTCTTCTATATTCTATTCTTCTTTCCTATGTAAATTCGTACGAAATAGTATTTCTTATTCTAGCGTTGTTTATGTGTTTAGATCTTTCTACATGTGGTTCGTGTACATGTATTTTTTTATCGTTTTATTTCGCTTCGCGTATTCGACTTTGGTGGTAGCGAATTAGAGATACCGATTTATTGATATGAGCGCCGGTGTTACTTGTGTACTTGAATTCAAATTTCACCACTCATGATTAAAATTCAATTTATATTATATACCTACTCGATTGAATTTGAATTACATGTGGTCTAAAATAAATCCACTAGCTAAACAATATTATCATGTTGAAAAGTAAGTTTTTGATGATTTCGGAAGGATATTTTTCATTTTGAAAATAATTTGCCTATGAAAGTTCAATTTTTTAAATGCTCATTTTAATGAATTTACACATACATATCAAGTAATTGTACGCTTCTGATTTATACTATTTTCTTATTTATTATACTATGTTCAGATAATTTGTATTTATTTAATGAAAGTGCCATTTGGAATATCATTTTTGTACTCGTTTATAAGTAGATACTGGATGTATGTTCCAACACTACGCTCTTGTTAGCTTGCTTTAACGTTTTATTGCTGATTATGTAAATTGAAAAAAAAAATCAGCCAAGTTTTGTAACCCATTTTTTTATCAGAACTCGTGAACAGCTTCAGAAAAATTAACTAGATGCTTCGAAGCTTCTCATGTCTCTTTGAGTTTTTTTTTTTCAGCGAGAGTTTATAAGGGCTGTTGTTTTTATTTTATTCTTCGGTGTGTTCGATGAATTTATTAACTGCCCACATTTTTTGAAGAAATCTTTTCATGGAAGGTGCCATAAAGTACGTTCTTTGTGTATAAGTTGGCTGAAGTACATCAATGCAAATTGTACTATACATTTAAACCTAAAGTTGATGTACTTCCATTTCCTATTGTGTCCTATACTTGTACCTATGTCGCGTTTATGTAGCCTTTGAATTTTTTTAAAGAACTTTTCTCGCATGTAGTACTAAAATTTTAGAGGTGAGAGTTATTTGAACCTCGTTATATTTTTTTTAAATTTTTGAACTGTCTAATTGAGATGAAAAAAGGTTATTAAGCGAAGATAGACAATATGCATTCAGTATCTACTTGTATATAGAGCATCGTTTGTGGAAAACTTGAAGCGAAGAATCAGTTAAATTTATCCTTTCTTCGTCGCATATCACTTATACGAGTATGTTATCGTTGCTTCGTAAAAAAATGTTAGAGTCTTCAAAGTAGTGTGATAAACAAAAAGAGCTTTTTAGTAATTATGTTTATTTAATTTTTCTTTTGTAAAGAATATATAGAATTTGTTACTATGTATACTTGTTGTACAGATAGTTTTACACAGTATTAAACATTAATTGTAATGTTTTAACGAAAATAGATATTCGTTGAAAAATATTAAAGAAGTACATGTAATTTTCTATGAAAATGTGTGTTTTTGTAATTGCTGAAATGTGCATCGCATTTTATCTTTTTATTTCATTAATTATGATTTTAAATTTCTGCCAAAAAGTTAAGGGTGGTACTACATTAGTACTGGCTGATAGTTATATCAACAAAAACTTGGGAGGTAAATGGTAAAATAATTTTTGTTATTTTCGTTACTTGTCGACTGATGTGAGATCGCTGGTTCCCAATCTCATATTTGCTGACGATATGCCTCCTCCGACAAGAAATGATTGCTGTTTTTACCGATGCATATGTTATAGAGAAGAAGAAGGCAAGTAGGCAATCACGGAAAATAAATTCGAAATCAGGAACCTATTACCTGAAAATGACACTTATTCTTATTTTAGAATCGTCAACATTTTCATCGTAAAATGCAGCGCTTTATCCATTTTATTGAAAAACATTTTGTGGTTCTAAGGATGAGGTGTTTTTGTCAGTTGAATAAGTCAAGTTCTCATCGGCTTGGAAGGTTCATCAACCTTGCTTTTTATCAATGCCTGTTTCACAACTTGTAAGCATCAACTGGGGAATTATACCGATAAATGAAAGCGGTAAATAATTATGAATTTTTTCAATACTCATTGCTCAAATAAGTCAAAAGTTGTTCACTGGCCGTGACTACCGACTTCTAATCTAACTGTCAGAACTTTTGGAGCGAATTAAATTAAGTATGCGTTGTTCTGTTCCGCTCCTATGATTTATTCAAGATGATGATTCGCTATAATATTGAAATATTTATTTTTCATGAACTGAAACTTTATCGTTTATTGTTCTTACAAACAATTTGTTCCAACCTGCAACTTGAATTCAATCTTATTAATTTCAAAATTTTTAAGGAAAATATTGTCTAGAACAGAATAAAATAATACAATTTACAAACATTGCAAGAGTATCGCGCGACCGACCTCTGGCGCGATCGCGTAGTTGTAATTTACTGCGCATGCGTTTGGCGCAGCCATTTTATCTATCCCCACCCTTCCCTGTTAGCAGCACATTGTGCGTTTACATCACAACGATACAGCTGTTCGTTCTGTTGGTTTCTTGGTGTTAGATCGTGTTTTTTCACAAAATTCACAAAGAAAAGAGTTCGATATCGTTAATCATGTACTTCCTAAACATTATTTGATTTTTAAGTAGAACAACTGATTAATCTTCCGATTTAAGAAAGTTCTTTATTATTATTGATTTGTATTAACTACCTCGAGAGTTGAAAGTATACTGTGTAGAAGTAATATGTGATAACCCTTTCTCGTTTGAAGCATATGGTACGTACGTAATTTGTTGGATAATTATTTTCGTTTGTTTTAATCATCTTAGATGCTGTAGCCAATTAGCGATATTGAGTATCACCAGTTGATTTTTATCAAAGCTTTATTTCCATAATAATCTAAAAACGATGTTGATATCTACATAGAAGACAATCTATGAGGAAGTTTTATGTAGTCATAATTTTTCGTCACTGTTTTGTTTCAAGTTGTGTCGCGTTGATTAAACACGTTTCGATGCTAGTTTGCTATGGAAGTAAACTGGTAAATTATGCTAGACCAGTATGAACTATTATTCTTTCGGTCTCGACAAAAAAATATCAGCGCTTGATTTGCGGACAAACACAATTTTCTGTGATACCGAATGAGTCGTGGGTGTATCAATAATGATAAACTTATTGTTCGCAGGTTATTAACATCTTAGCAACATGTCCGAAGAAAGTCAGCCATTGATATCCGGAGTGGATACAACCAAGATAAATGACAAGTGAGTGATTAAAAATTTTGAATCTATCGTACTTATTCTTTGTGTTTCTTCGTTACTTTACATTTACTGACCTATAAATGATAAGTGATCACGAGTTGATTATCGTACAGCCGTGGCCGTGGTTTTATAACGTTATACAACGCTTTATCTGACATGTGAAATACTTGAGATAAAGAATAAATCACGCGCTTTTATTTCCTCATGAATTATGCTATTTGATAAGGCGTGATTTGAAGGAAGTCATTTTGTTTATTCAAATTTTTCACTATCTAAAATGAAATTTTTCAATATTCCAAAGTTTAAAAAAACAACGAAGGAGTCGGAAGTGATTAATTGTTTAATTTTCAGGCCACCATCATTCCATCCTAGCGTCAGGGAGTCACCTGACACAGCATCCGTGCATATCGGCGGTGGGCCCATGGATAACGATTCGCCGGATGTACTAAGAGGCATCAAAGGTTTAGAGGATGATAGGCATATCTATAATCCTCTACTCAATCGAATTCTCGAAAATCCCACATCGTTAGTATATCCCTTGCGCCAGAATATCTTGCATTACAAGCTGAATCAGTCTTGTTGATAAAATGATTTATTTATTTTAGCAATCTCGATACTATGATACATCTTCTCAAAGGTAACATAGGTACTGGGATTTTAGCCATGCCAGATGCGTTCAGAAATGCCGGCTGGTTAGTAGGTATTTTTGGTACCATGTTCATGGCTCTTATTTGTACCCATTGTATGCACATACTAGTAAGTCGTATCAAATTGTTTCGTTTCTATAATCAAACTCTGAGTACTAGAAGCATTTTAATCTTTAAATATTTTTATTTCGTAAATTATAGGTATATTGTTCTCAAGAATTATGTCGAAGGATACGAGTTCCTACGTTAAATTTCGCTAGCGTTGCCGAAGTGGCGTTTGATACAGGACCTCCTCAGTTTCGGCGATTTTCTAAATTAGCCAGGTAATAACTTGAAATCTTACGCGATTATAAAGACCAATAAAAGAAACAAAAAAGTACATTTTTCGGTAAATACGTATTTCTGCTGGTTCAGTGTTTGATATGTCACGCTTTTAATTCTTTTAATTGTACATCAAACTTTTGTAATAATGGAACAAAATACGCCAAGCGGAAAGAAAAATTATATTATATAATCTAAAAGTTGGACTTTTGCCAAATGATAACAAGTGGTCTGAAACGTAAAGAATTGAAGATCTCATCCTCTCCTGACCCTCCCTCCCCAAATCAGGTAGGCTGTAATAGCTATCGTTTTTAACTGTAAAACTCCTTCATTTCTATAATCTCTCTTGGTTTATGAGTGTACCGAAGAGGGGTAGAGGTGTAATGGTAATTACTGAGTGATAATGCCTGGAGCCCCCACATCTTTCATTTTATGATTATAAAATTAATCAAGTGAAAGTAAGATCACGATTTGTCATTACATACATTTTCCGTAGATTTAAAGTTAAGCCATCTGCTTCTAAGTTCATTTAAAACACTATTCAAATTTTCAAAAACGTTACTTTGATTTTTGATGCAGCTTAGGAGGGGGTAATTATTTTTGGAAAAAATCAACCTTATGGTTAGGTGGCTAAGGATACAGAGTATCCCCTTTTATTTTTAACTTTGACCTCATAGGGGCACCATAATTGATCAGGGCTACCTACTGTAGAAAATCCTTGGAAATTTTCAACTTTTTTCCGTTTTCCACTTTCCTTGTTCAACATTCAGTGGATTTTTTTTTGTCTCATATCTTACATTACTGAGATTTGTTTTTATACATTCTCACAAATTTTCTCGATTTTTATGATGTAAAATTAAGATGAAAAATTTTGAGACTTTAGGAGCCTCTCTAGGCTATTGATATGGGAGCCGAGTTTTGGTCTTTGACGATTTCTTTAGTTTTTATCGTATGTATAAGTGTAAAAATATAATATGCTCTATTTGCATTTGTAGTTTTTTAGCTCTCCGATTTTAAATGCTGTTCAGTGTTCATTCGATTTAAAGTAAAAGAGATAAGGATAGAAAAGAAAGATTTTGTTTTAGTTTTCGATTTTTCCTTTTTTTTTTTTTTTTTTTTTTGAAATTCTGTCATCTTGTTTGTTTTTTGGCTACTTCTGTTAGTTGTAGATTATTTTGCTACTTCTGTTAGTTGTAGATTATTTTGGAAAAATACGGGTTTTTGGTTCCGTTCAGGTTCTCACATTACTACTATAAGCTGTCTTAGAATTTGAGTTGACCGCCATTTTGAAATAAAACAAAAATATGAAAAAAATTTCGTTACGATTTCGAGTTCAGAGTTCAAAATTTTGAGTTCGGATCCAGATACGGATGTGGTTCTGGTTCAGAGTTAAGGATTTCGATTCAGTTTTTCCATGTTTTAATGATAACTGTACTTATGAAACATGGTCGTTCTCGCTGGATTCGTTGTTCTTTTATTATTTTACGTTTACGTCCACGTACTCAATCTTCAGTTCATTCGTTCTCATGAAATGTTCTTTCCGGTCGTCCTGTTCTCATTTGTAACATCGAAAAAAACTATATAATTTTCATCATGGGATGGTATTGTTCGTATCCTCGATATTTAAATGAAAAAAAGTATTCACGTTCTGAAGTCAAATTTTATTATTTAAAAATTGAAAAAAAAATTAGAAAAAATTTAGGTTTTTAATTTTTTTTTTTTTTTTGAAATTAGATCTAAATCATTTCTAATTTTTTTTTTTTTTAAGAAATAGTTTTGATTGTTTTTAATTGCATGCTTGCTTTAAAATGACTCGTGTACATTCTTTTAAATGAAAAATCACAAACTTTAGGAATCCCTGTATCTCAAAAAGCAAGCATAACTTGCCTTTCGAATTCGAAACAGCCTAAATTAAGTCCATCAATTTTGTTTCTCATATAGATAACAACATATGGTGTATGCGAAGTTTAGTTTTATATATATATATAAAAATAATAAAAAAAAACGACGTGTGTGTGAAATATACCCTTAAGATCATTCAGCAAGTATTGTGACCGCTTAAAAAAAATACGTCATTTCGGTGTGAACCATTGGCGTAGCCAAGGGGAGGGGGCAACTGGGGTGATTGCCCCATGACCTTTTTTTTTTTAAATTTTTAAATCACAAAAAATTTACATAATAAATGAACCGGTGTGACTGGTATCGTAAACATGTGCAGTTGTACTAGTGCAAACGAATAACCGACGAGACGGGTCAAATGTGTTCGGACAGTCGAACTCGAACCTGACAAACAGCATTTCATCGCTTGTTGACATAATTATGTACGTGTAATAGAGGGGGAAGTTAAACTAAAACTCAGTAGTGGCCACTGCAGCCACAGGTGCAAAATCTGTCCACGTGATTTAACTAAATAAAAAACTATTTATATACCCATTTTTTCTGCTTCTTCATGTCTCTCATGATTTTCGTGTGGTGTTAAGCTGTTTTGTGTTTTTTCGATCCAGTTTTCACGATTACTTCATTTTAAGTCGACATGAAATGGAATTTAGATATAAGAAATTTTTTTTATGAAAAAAAAAAAAAACGCAAGTGGAATCGGAACAGTCTAACAGTGTAAGTGTAGAGACAGCAGCACTTGATAATGCAGAGGTATCTATGTCTACTGTTTTACTTCAAAATCAAACTCTAGTGAATTACATACTAAACAAACTGACGGAATAAAATCAACGTCTGACGAATTAACTTCTCTAACATGCTCATCAAAATCTTTTGACGAACATATATTTACTATGTTTTAACCCCCCCCCCTCCCACCCAGCAAGGCATGTTAAGCCACAGAAAATTTAACAAAAAACACCTATTTTTTGTTCAGGAGTTCTTGCCCCCCCCCCCCTCGACAAAATCCTGGCTACGCCACTGGTGTGAACTGTAACATACATATTATTATCTGACTTGAACATTGAAATTAAAATTTTTGAAAATGCCATCATCGACTATCAAGGTGAACAAATATTTTTCATACGTTTCTATCTCAGTCCCTTCAATGAAGGTAGACAAACTGTCATGATGAGTATCACATTGAGTATGTTTTATGGGCGTTGAAGGATTTTATATTGAAGTGAAACATTCTACATGCTATATAGAATAATGTTTCGCAATTTCTTAGTATATTATGAGAATTTTTTCCTCTCACAAATATTATATTTGAGCCTAATCATACGAATTTGTGTATTTTAGATTCCTAGTGAACGCATTTCTCGTAATCACGCAAGTGGGCTTCTGTTGCGTATATTTTGTCTTCGTCGCCGCCAACTTGCAAGAGGTGAATGAATACACTTGACACATATGAAGACAAAAAACGATGTGGAAACTGAAATTGTATTATTTTTGTGTTTCAGTTCGTTGGCCACTACTTAAAACGTTTGCATCTGATATGGTTCCTCGTTATACTTCTGTTACCATTGATATGTTTAAATTTTATAAAAAGTTTGAAATACTTGACACCCGCATCCTTAACGGCGTCTATATTAACGATATCCGGGCTGGGAATTACTTTCTTTTATTTGTTACAAGGATTACCGCGAACCTCGACTGTGAACGCTTTCGCACCCCTCTCTCAATTACCTCTATACTTCGGCACCGCTATTTACGCTTTCGAAGGAATTAGTTTGGTTTGTAAAAGATGCCATAAGGCTTCCACGTCGTCTCATATTCGTTGTTTACCAGAGTAATGAAACGCTTTCAGGTTCTTCCGTTGGAAAATAACATGGAAACTCCCCAAGACTTCGGAGGCTACACCGGCGTTTTGAATACCGGCATGGTTATCGTTGCTTGTTTATACATAGCTGTCGGATTTTTCGGTTATCTGAAATACGGAGATAAAGTGAAATTGGGCAGTATTACGTTAAATTTACCAGAAAATGATATGTAAGTTAGGCCATCGTATCGGTTGAAGGTTACTTCACGCCTGTTTCAAAGATAACCGTCATATCGCGAAATTCATTTCTGCTGGTAATTTAATTATAACGATTCGACGTATGTTTTCGTAGATTAGCGCAGTGTGTCCGAGTTTGCATGGCGATAGCGATATTCCTTTCGTACGGTTTACAATTTTACGTACCGATGAGTATCATATGGCCTACCTTATCTCAACGTTTTCCCACCGAAGCTACCAAAAAATACGGAGAATATGTGGTCAGAGTGGTTCTGGTTTTGTTCACGTGTAAGCATATTATATTCCAGCCCATTGTGAGGTATCCTCTTTAGGTGCGCTGTTGTCGTTTTTCGAAAATCTCATGCGGAGTTTTACTCCAAAATCTAACCACCTTGGTATTCGAGATCTGCTTTTTTTTTTTTTTTTTTTTTTTATTTGAGTAACGTGTAAAAACACTTGAAATATTATTCGCAAATTTTAGTTTAACCCTTAATTGGCACACATGGGTGAATTTCACCCATCGGTAATACAAACTCGCTGCGCTCCGGCGTAACCGGCTGCTCATCCCTGTGCTGCACCCTTCATAGTTGAACGTTGCCATAATTTCTTCAGTTTGGGAATCTGTGTCAGTTGCATACATCAATTTTTGAAGGGGCAGATTTACTTCTGAATTTTTATGTAAATTATTCATTGCATTTTTCAGGTCGCAAAAATTGAAAATAAAACCATGCTATGTTGTAGTTCGAACGATTGGCAAGAAAAAAACATAGAAGAACAAATTGCCTATCTTCAATATTGAAGGAGCTATAAAATTTTCAAAAATTGTTCTATTCTATCCTATGTATGCTGCCCCTTCAATTTTGATATTATGCAATTTTTTTGTAATGAAATTCTGCATTTCAGCGAGCACAATAACATATTATATTTCAATTTCTTGAGTGACTCAGCACAATTTTTATTTTCTAATTTAAATTACTTTTATGTGTGCCATTAGAGGGTTAATCGAGATTGTAGGAATAGAGAAATTTGGGTAGTTAGATGAACAAGTAACAAAGTTGGAATTTTATTTGCTAATCTGAAAGGATTGAACGATGTTTGCTTTTTTTTCAAAAATTCGTTTTGACTTATGTTTGTAGAATGGCCTTCAATTGAATTTGATAAGATTTAATATTTTTTACATCCACGAACCATGTTTAAATTACCCAATCGGTGAAAAAAATCTAGTGGTAATTCTTTTGATGTTTACCATGTTCCAATTTTTTTTTTTTTTTAATTTATTCAAAAATTCGATATTTTTTCGATTATTTATTTATTTAGTGCGCTATACATCCTATGGCTAGAAACGCGTGTATGTAAGGTTGAAGTGACTAAATTGGAGAATTTTACTCTTTTTTAAATTCATAATATGCGGTTAATTTATCGCTTGAATGAGCATTATGGGCTCTATTTTAACGCCTATGGACTTGAAAAACGTATTAAGCTCAATTTTTACTTTGCTGTAGTTCTCAGTTTAACTTTTGTTCGTCGCTGAAGTTATGTAAGACGTTTAATTCACGCCATTGAAAGTAGAATTTAGACTACTGTAAGAGCCACGGTCGACCAAAGTTGAATTTTCAAAATGAGCTGGACTAAACTTTGAACATGAATTCTTTTGAATCGAAATTAACTGAATTTAACATGCATTTTTCTACGTATTGAACTTTGAAGGTTCAGTTCATTTTAATTTATTTTATTTTCCCTAACTTCGCCTTATTTATGAATCAGTAGTGTTAATGGGTAGTTCTTGGAGAGATGGAGGAGAGGGGGAGGTTATTGTTTGAATGTTACAATGAAATAGATTGTAATTATGTAAATGTATGCGTATCTGGTGCTCTATCTAAATTCTTTACCCTTACCCCTCTTTAAAAAAAAAAAAAATGTGTTCATGTGATATAACTTATAATACATACAACGATCATAATTGATGAAAAATATACGAGTAAACATTTTTTTTTACATTTGATTGTAGTTTTGATTATCACTTTTGAAAATTCATTGCCTCAGTTGTAAGTCATGTATCGAAAAAAACCTCTAGGAAGTCCCATCGTGTTTACGCCCCTCTTAAGAATTATAAATATATTAATTTTCATACTTGCGGGAGGAAAGCGCTACTTTATTTCCCGCTCGTTAATCGCTCGGGTCTCAAACGAGCGCTTTTCTCCCGCATTCAGGAAAAATTTCGTTCACTACTCGGGAGAAAAATTGATTCTAGATTCGTGTGACTTATCACCTCCCTAGTTGTGAAATATACTGTGATAAACTTCGTCATCTTAGCAACTTGTAAATTGTAATGAACTCGTTTAATTCAAATTCAAGTTTATTTTTTTTGTATATTATGACAGTAAATCGTGAAAAATTTTAAACCCTATGAAAGCCAAAAAAATCAGTAGGCAAACTTTTTCAGTCATTAGGCAACTAAAGATAACTCTGGGACACAATAAAACTTCAAATCGTTCAAAATTCAATTTTTGGAAAATTTTTAAAAATCCACGATATTTTTAAACTTTTATTTGAAATTTTTTTTTGAATTTCATTCTTTCAGTTAGTTGTTCTATTTTCATCTTCAAAACATGTCGAAATGATTTCAAATAATGAAATAATCTTCGGTGTGGGTGGTGGGTGGAGATATGGAGGTGAAAAAAGCTGTTGAGATTTGTTTGAAAACGTAAATAACTAAATATACTCGTTTGCAACATTACCTATCAGTTTCCTTCTGTAAGTCAGCAAAAACGTTAAAATTTGAGATTGAATCGACTTAAGTTTATTGGTATTCCGCTTTTAGTCACTTCCGGAAATATTCATTTGTATATCAGTCACTTTGTGGATACTTCACAATGCATTTGCGACGCTTTCTTCTCGTATCATTGTACCATAATTAACGTGTCTATATTAAATTTTAGTTCTACTCGCCGCCGCTATTCCAAATCTGAGTTCAGTTATTTCGCTGGTCGGATCGGTTAGTAGTTCGATGTTGGCATTGATCTTCCCGCCGTTCATAGAATTGGCTACATTTTGGGAACACGGTATTTCCAAGTACACGATAGCCAAAGATATATTCATCGCTGTTTTCGGATTAATTGGATTCTTTGCCGGATCGTATACCAGTATTTTGAAAATAGTCAGTGGGAACGATTGAATGTGATTTCGTCGGTGTGAATGTTAATCGATTAGAAGAGCCACGTATGTGGAGGGTTGTAACCAACATGGCGCAAATCATTCTTGTGAATATTCGTAATGGTTGGATGTTGCGAGCACTGTTTGAGTTCGATGATCGCTAACATGAAGAAGCTTCCGTTATGTTTTCCATTTTGAAAAATTGACTCGAATATTTTAATGTATTTTACTTACAACTTGCCACCAAGAAACAACTATTTTTCTTAGCTTTTACATTCCAAGTATTGTCTTCGTGCCAAAAAAAAAAAAATTCGTAATTACATTGACAATAATGGTCCATTTTATCAAATGTTTTGTTTAGTTAATGTTTCCTATATTATATCTAGTCTTATTACACATCCTTGTGTATGCGAGTGGATTTTTTTCGAATTAAGAGATCTTATTTTTGATTCTATGATCTTATGTACCTTACTGTTTTTATTTATCATTTCCTTAGTATTGTTTAAGGGAAATGGCGCTTTTTGTGTTACTTATTTCAATTGATATTCTTAACGACTTGTTTGGTTTCCTAGTTAAATTTAAAAAAATATGGTATTTGTAATTTTCATACGAAAATCAAAATATACTTCATTTACTGTGATGTAGTAAAATTGAAAATTACGATGTGTTCTTGGAAGTTTTTATTCAAGTACAAACATTAACTGGTACTTACACGGTAAGTAATAAATGGTAATAGTAAAAATGAACAAAGATATTATTAAAAATTGAGTCAGCATAAATATTACTTCGGAGCACCATAAGCATCAGGCATTCTTTCAATCGTATATCTGTAATATAACAAGACACGTGTAAAAATTAACGCATAATGTGATAAAATTATTACATATGTATGTAATATTTTTACCTTCTATGTGAAATATACATAATCGGTACACCGGGTATCTTTCTGATTCTTCGTTTCAAGTCTTTATCACAGGTGGCAACGATAAAACATTTGTGCTGAAAGAAATAATAATTTCATTACATCAATGAAATACGTCCGAATGACCGAATGAGAGTTTTAACGAATTTTTACTCACTTGAGTTACTCTTTCTACCAAACAATCATCAGCGTATGTACCAGAATGCATGCACTGGATTCTTTCAAATCTAGGATCTCTAACGATCCTTAAAGCTATCTTGTACTTTTGGCCAAGTTTTTCCAACTCGCCAATTACGCAGTCCGTAATATAAGGTATACCTGAGAAACGTGTTTCACAATACATTATCACGTTTTCATGTAAATCAATAACGACGAGTTTACCTACATTTCGCGTACAAACAATCCATCATATTTTGAATAACATCCAATTTATACTTGACGGAAAAATTTATAAAATTTGTATCGACTAGTATATGAAACGGTGGGCCTAGTTGTGTGTTGTATTGAAAGAATAAGGCTGAAGATATTTGAGGTCTGTAAACAATAAGGATTAACCAACATACAAATGACGAACAGTTATATTACAGAGCAAATAACTCCACTTACGCGTTATGAACTTTCATTTCTTGCAACTGATTTTTCTTTTTCTTCGTTTTAGGAGGTTTTCTTTCGCTTTCTTTTCTGCAAGAAAAATATATCGGTGAGATACATAACAACTGTATTTAACTGAGTAAAGTAAAAATTAATACAAACGTACAGTCTGGAGTCTCTGGCACTCATCATTTTCTTCATTTTAGAAAATTTGTTTGCTTGTTTTCTCAGTTGTTTCGCTTTACCCTGTTGGGAAAAAATAATAATTATTAATATACCACCATAGACAATGAATTTAGGAGATAAATAAAGAATTACCATTTTTATGATATACGAATTAACACTAATGAATAGGAAATATACTACATTAATCAATAAAATTTTATTCACAGTTTCTTAGTTTATTATCTATCATTCAAATTCAAACTTCACGTGAGAACAGAGTCCTGAGATAGGTAAATGATCAAGAATATGGCACCCTAGACTCGACTCCAACAAAGTAACGAAAGATGACAAAATTTTCACATTAAAAAGCAGAGCTGAGCAAAATCATTCAATATCAATAGGTACGTTCATACATAGCAACGTAACAAGTAACGAGAAAGGATAACTGGACTGGATAACCCACGACCTCCTATTTTCATTGGCAGTGTTTTTCTCAAAAATAACGCATCAAAATCATTTAAAATTACAATATATTGTTTTAGAGACTTTGTTTGAGGGCATTTAGCATATATTTTTCCAATTTTTTCATTTTTTAATTTTAAAATCAACTTTTTCGCAATTACCTACTTATTTTCCGAAGCACCACCTTAAAATAAGCCAGATGAATTTTCATAAATAAAATACTGAAATTTTTGGAATTGCCAACTTTTGGAATTCGAGTATTTACCAACTTTCACTTCTAAAATCTGTTTTAATATAAAACGCGTAATTCCCTTGGCGTATCGAGTTTGCCAATTTTTATTAACAGCTGGATACACCACAGCTTCCAATGAACGAAACTTTAGCTCCTTGAAGCTTATTAAAAATTTATTAAGGAATAGGATGAAGGACGATAGATTAGAATATCTACTACTACTTTTTTCAGAAAATGACTTTACCGATAATTTAAATTTTGATTCTTGTATTAAAAAATGGCAAATATTGAAAAAAAGAAGAATAGATTTATAATATATTCACAATATGCAGTTTTAATTTACTATTTACTTAAGTATCTAAAATGTCTTTTTATTGTAAAAAAAGTACAATAAGTTGGAAAAAATCGCGCAAAAAGTTGGTAATTTTTGGTTTCCCCCCCCCCCTTGATAAGTCGTTCGGTATGTCCCTGAACTTGTGCGATTACAACACTCACCTACGGCTCGTGCTACAAATTGTACTAGTTTGTTATCACTCACCTAACACCCTTGTTGCGTAATATAAGGTTTGTTCTTTTCATCACACTTTTCACACTAGTGTAAGCAGTGTACCATTCTAGTGTTCTCTTCAAAAAGTGTACAAATCAGTGTAACAAGTTCCGTGTTCTTTTCATTCCAGTGTACCCCATTGGTGTAAATAGTGTACACCAAATTGTACACTTTCTTACCCTGCTCGCGAGGTGGTGTGGCTGGTGTAGTGTAAGAAGTAAGATAAGATTCAACCATTTCAACGTGAACGTTGGAATCAGTATTGAACTCGGTCGAAGAAAGTTTTAATACTATATTCGACCGGTTACATAAGTAAGCCTTTTGTTGGTAAATTTCCAAGTGATTGAGACTCGTTAAAATTAATTTGTTTCTTTTTTCGGCATTTCAGTCTAGCTGAGGTGAGAATAGAAAAACCAGACGGTAGTTTACAAACTGCCATTATCATCGGACTCGATGATTATGGATTTTTAAAGGTTCGCGGAGAGAAAGGAGAACCTTTTCAAATTGCAATCGCAACATTTGAAATTTCAAATTCAACCAAAAAAAAGTGCAAATTCGCAGTATTGTGAATAGTGATAAAAAAAATGGGAATGAAAAGAACATCGCGAAATTAGTGTACACCACCACGCACACGAGGGTGTACACTGAGAACACCAGTGTACTCTAACAAACATCACTGGTGTACACCAAAGTTGCACCAGTGTGCGAAGTGTATATGAAAAGAACAAACCTATAGTAATACTTTGTTTTCACTCACCTATGCATAACATCCCATGTTGCTGATAAATTTAACCCAGTTAATTACATTTAGTATGAGTTCTCATTCTTTCTTTGGGGTTTGTTTCTCGTTGTGGATGTTGCATAAAAAGTCTTTTGAAGGCAGAAATTCTGCTTTGTCAAAGTTGCATAATGGCGAAATTGAAGGAATATTTTATCTACATAAAGCATGGAAATTAGAAACTATGTAAGTTGGGTGACCGAGAGTATCTCTCGAAGGCAGCTTTACTGCATTTATTTCTGTGGCATATCTTCGCAAATGATAGCACATGTCATTTTTTAGATGACAGTTGAAAAAAAAATAAATAATAGTAAAAACACATATGTACATTTATTTACAAAAAAAAAAAACACAATTAATTCCAAACACAACTCGACCATCACTACGATTCCTGTCGACTGACCGCATGATGATGTGTTATCTGTTTTAGAATCCAAAACAAAATGATTTTTATGTTGTAATAGTGACAATTACGAAGAACTAGTTAAGCTTGCCATTAAAAGTTCCATTTTATTTAGAAAATTTTTGCCTTCCATTTTATCCCAACGCACTTCTTTAAAAGGACCACCTAGATTCTCCCATTTCCTCTCCTTCACTAGTTGACCGCTGAAGAAATCCTTGCGAGGCGAATGAGCTATACTTACATGAACTTTCCCTTGAGGCTCGCATCTAATCGCGATTAACCTGTTGAACGAAAAACGATTATTTATATCGTACACTTTTTCGACGCTAATTTCGTAATTAAAAAAATATATAAATCGTACCTATCTCCGAGAGGCGAGGCTAAGATACAAGAGCTAGCATTTCCTAAAGGTTCTACATTGCCAATACCCAAATGCGGAGTACTGGTAAGCAACTGCCAACCCATGCTTTTGGCGATATTTTGAACACCGACCATTTGATGATGATAAATCTGCAGAACACAAAAAATAAGTTCCAACGAAATTTTTTCACGAATACCGTAACACTAGAGATCAACTAACTTGACATAAAATTAGATCGCGTAGTTCTTGAGGTTCGTAAGATAAATTCATCACTTTGCCGTCTTTGCAAACACACCGGAAGGATTTTTGAAGCACTTGAATCATCAGCGAAGTTCTACACTGGAAGTCGAATCCTTGCGAAATAATGGTTACTCGGACGCAAGATTGTGTGGGCGTATTGAAAGAATTCCAATGTGAAATTATCATTGGATCTTTTATCTGAACACAAAATTTTAAAATTTTCTTTAAAAATAAATAAATAAATAATAATAATAATTTGTATTCAATATTTTTAATGATTCATATTTTCAATTTTTAGATTTCACTCAGTTTATATCTAATGCAAAGTTGAACAATTTATCATTCATACCTGCTTCGCAATGGTATCTAGCACTTGCTCTGCTCTAATTCTCATGAAAAAATGCTGAGCTTGTTCGATAATTTGTTCCAACAAAGTAGGACTGAAAAAAAATAAATAAATAAAAACCGATAAGGTTGTTTATTCATATTTACTAAACAATTTTTACCTTTTTGTCATTGTTAACAGCTCGTAACGATCGGCAGCATTAGGCCCAGCTAAATATCGCTTCTTACTGGGTCCTAATGGGCCAGAGCTCGGATGTGGAAAAGGATGATGAGTGTTTTTATGATGAACTTCGCGCAGTAACTGATGCAACGAATGTTCCAATACATGATCGTGATTTGATTTCGGTGGTACCGACTTATTTGAACTACTTGCTTGTTTATTCTCATTGCCTGAACTATGGCAAAGGCCGATAATTAATTGAATGCCGGGCAATACCTGGAATAGCACATTAAATAAATATGAACTTTTAAAACTTCGAAAAATTCAGATGATATAAAAACTTACTGTGGCGGTAATTTGGTTTCCAATCACCATATGAGGTATCGGTGCTTGTAATTGAACAGCTTCTTTGGCCAACTGATTAAATAATTCTTTACAAAATAGCACATTTTGAGCGGCTTCTAATTTTTGTTGCCAATGCATATCTGGATTCGAAGAGGCGGCCGGCGAACTTAATAAATTAATGGAAGTATTGAATAGTTTTTCATCGTCTAAAAAAAATAATTACAACGATGATAAACGAATAAATGTCATTACAAATGACAAATTGACACTGGAAAAAATGTGAACAGCTACGAAGTATTGGAGCTGAGTTTTTAATTTGTTCATACTGTCCTATATTATTGTTAACTTCTTCATGCTCATACACAGTTGAAAAGTTGAAAATCTCCACCCATAACCCGTCAAAATAACTTTACAACTTCAAATTGAGGTATGTAGTACTTGTTCATACGAATCAGACAAGTCTATTTTTATCACATTTCAGTCATTCAAGGCGCAATTCATGACGATCCGCCATTTTAGATGCATTACAAATGATGTAAAATGCAAACTCATGAAAACATCATTTGTTTCCGCCATCGAAATCATATAGGCTGTAATAGCTATCCAATATAATTAAAAACTCAGCTGAGAAAGTAAAAACTTCATTCGCTGCAAATCCATTCTTCACCTTTTTGACAAAGCACCATAATGTAAGCAACTCCTTGCAATTCAGTAGGAATCGTAACCCGTAAAGCGGACTGTTGTGCGGGAGAACTTAAACTCGGTGACTGCGGCGGTGACCCAGTACCGTTCGTAGATTCGTCATCAGCTTTGGTTACTTCGAACATACCAGTTTGAGGAAATTTCGAACCGGCTATAAAAATATGAGAAATTATTCACGTCTAATATTATTAGAATGCTACTTCAATCAAACTTTTTGGCACCTGTTCTATAACTGAGATCACCGATAATAGAATTGGAAACTTTCTTCAATCTCCAATTTTGCCGGAGTCTCAGCAATTCGATATGGAAATCAGCGGTACTTCTGGCTCGATTAGTTTCACTTTGACTGGCTCGTAAACGCTCTGCTGCCGATGTTAACATAGCGGCTGCCTGAGCTAAGCCCTAAATAAAAACCAATGCATTATTAAAGTTTGATTTCGAATACCTCGGCATATATTCGAATTAAATCGACGTACTTTTTTCCTAGAATAAATCACAGCCATAGGTTTAGTTTCAACAGGATCCTGAGGTACAGGATCGAACACCATGTAGTGTTTTTCACGTGTAATATTCAGCACATCGATTAAAACACTAACTTCGGTGGCTGCATTTCTGTAAAATTCATACTATTAAAAACCGGTACAATGTACAAATATACAATACACTGAAGCCGAATGATCGTATGCATACCTAATCTTAGAAGCGATTGATTCCCATGGTAGATTTGAAGAAACAGTTGTAAGAGCAGATTCCGGGGCTACTTCGTCAGTCTTATCGCCATCGATCGATTCAGATTGTATATCATCGTTGAAAGGCTTCGAAAAATCGATTTTCTGAGCTAATCTGATCAAGTTTTCAGACATGGACAAGGGTCTGTTGATCAGAGGAAACAAGAAATGATAAATCCAGATACGAATGATTTTCTGTACATTCATTTAGGAGGAAAAATTGTAATTGGAATTACTCACGGTTGATATATCTCTTGTCCATCGTACGTGATTTCTTGAATGACGCTTTCCGCCGGAGTTTCAACGGAAACATTTACGTTCATTGCGTACGCCATGTTCGCTTTTGAACCAACAAATGAATTAATTCAGATTTATCATGAGTTCATGACTTACCGGCAACTACATGTGATTTAACTAAGATTCTATCAAATCGAATATGAATAAATACTCCATGTAGATGAAAAAGTATTTATTTTATCTCGCGTTTATCTTCGTTGTATATCACAAAACATAGTGTAGGACCTGGTGTTTGATTTCTTTTTCGTTCTTTCTTCAGAAGTAATTCAAAACATCACATATAGGGAGCGCTACACCAACTGCTGATTTAATTTTAATAATATTACTTAAAAATTTAAAATTAGATTAAAGAAAGCAAAATATTAATAATTATTTTAGTGAATCATGACTGTATTGAAGTACCGTGCGCCTAATTCACCCAATTCATTTATTACATACCAGCACAAAAACTCACAAAAACCATATTTATGTAATTTTGAAATAACGTTATAACTTGAAAGTGTGGATTAATTTATAGTTCTAATCAATTTTATAGTATAATTTGATGAGAAATTGGAGTAAAAGATAATTCTATATACTTTAAAATATTATTTCGAAATCATGTAAAATGAATTAAGTTTATAATATGCTTTAAACTGAAATATTTCAAGAACTATCAGTGCTAAATTGATGTAGTAAGCGAGAGGAATATTTAGAATTCAATTTTCTATCGATTGATGTAATAAGTTTGAAAAAAAAAATGTTTGAAAATTTTACACTTGCGTTTATAGGTCGCCAAAAAATCCGAGTTTATGCATAATAATTATATTAAAAGAATTTTGAAGTTTTGAGGAAAAAACGTTGACCCTCCAATGGACCAATTTTGATGATTTTTGTAATGGTGTCTTTTCAACTCTAGATATGTCATCAAGCATTGAAATTTTTTTTTGGCATTCGGGGACATGAAAATTTCAATTTTATTACAATTTTTTTTTTTTTGATTTACTTTAAAAACTAAAAAAGTTACAAGGTTGTTTGATTTTAATCGAAAGAGCTAATAATTTAGAACATTTATCTCGCTTACAGTACCCTTCTACTTATATTGAAGCTATGCCTGTTGTTAAATCAAGAAAAATTTTTTCTTATTAATCGTTAAAGTAATTTAAGTATCTGTTGGTTTGTGATTAATGGGTGAAGTGAGACTTAAGTGGTGTTTACTTTCGATATCAATTATACCATTAGGTATACCTATTAGATTCAAGTTCAAATGGGTGGTTCAAGTACCATGCACTTTGGTCATTTGTAGCCTATTGTGCATTTGTGCGTCATATTATACCTATGGAGAACAGTGAACAATCTAATGTTTTCTGAGCATGATAGCAGGTGTGAAACTGAAGTATTTACGATATCAAGATTCTAAAAAAATGCAACGAAAAATTCTGCTGCAGTAATGCTTTTTTTAAATCCACTTTCCTCTTACCCTCCCATCCCCCCGCTTTATTTATTCATTCAAATTATTAATGATTGGGTAACCTCCAACCTCCAAAAAAAAAAACATTGATTACTAGAAGCTTAAGATGAGCCAAGAAAATCCTGTGCATTGGAGTAGTTCTTAAGTAATCCTTATGGAAGTTGAAGGCCACCTTCAGAGAGTGGAAAAAAGAACCTGTTCTTGAACACATTTGCACATCGACTCATTAAATTAATCCAGAAAGAAGAATTTGGCATCAGAAAGTGACCCCTTAAATTTGGGTGAAAATGAATTCAAAACATCAGATCATCAGCTTTATTTGAGTTTTTCCTTAGAATAAATTATTTCATGAGCTATATTAATATAGGTAAGTAAAATATTATTATTTTTTTGAAAAATTGAATGGGTAGCCTGAATAGTATTTATTAAGACTCAGTCCCGCAAATCCTCACAACTATTTCACATTTTTCATTATTTATATACTTATAGGAAATAATGAATGTTTTTGTATGATTTCTTGATTAAATAAATAATTGGAAAGAACCGCTTATGTTAGTGCCTTGCCATCACATTCACTCTGTTTGAAGGAGGATTATACTGGGATGATGTTGACAAATTTGAATGCGAAAAAGGATTGTTAAATGGAATGGAGTGAAGCGAGAACGTGAACAGGGGGTTGGAGCTGTGGAGCAGTCCAACGGGCGAAGCCCCCTAGTAACTATTTGAAATAATTTTTTAAATCATTCCTAACTTCATCATTTGGTAAATAAAACTTATCCGTTCCTTTATTGTAGCTCAAATAACCAATCTCAAGTAAATGCGTGAAGAAAGAATCGACAGAACCTGATATCGTTTCGTTACCCATTTCTTCGTTCATATTTCTAAAAAAATCTGTCATTTTTCGACTAACAGTTGGCGTATAGGATATGAAGACTGATTCATCGCGTAATAATTTTGTCATAATTTCGTTTATGTCGCCTCTTTGAAAACAATGCGAAATCAACTTCAACGAGTTCGTCGTTTTAGTCCACACAGGGGTAACATTTCCAACATCCAATATTTTTGCTATATTCGCAATCGATGCTTTCACCGAGACAGGATTATAAATCTGAGCATCTTTCTTTTTTGTATAATATCCGCCATAAAATTTATCCATATTTTCGCGCATTTTACCGATGATACCGTACGTATCGCAAATCAGATCGACATCTTGTTGTTGAAATCCGCAAAAATTCCACAACGGATGTACGCCAAGGAATTTATAATTTTGTATAAAAACTGAAATTTGTTCCGTAAGAGCGGACGAAATACCGCTATAAATTACGTATTCGATATATTTAGGATGAGCTTGAAACGCGTTCTTATACAACAATTTCAAAGCGTTTATCACATTCTCCAACAAATCACTACCTCCCCGAGTCAATTGCTCCCTCAAAGGGGATTCATAGTTATCAACCAATAACATGACTTTCGCTTGATGATAGGACTTGAGCAAGGCAGCCGTTACAGTTAAACCCAACGAGTAAATATTAATGAACGTTTGGTTATCGTTCATAGCGTCCAAGTAAAATTGTGCGTCCACTTTATCGCGTTCTCGTAGCGACGTGTTGGTGGAGATCTTCTCCACGATCCATTTGTATTTCGCGATACATTTACGTACGCAGTAATCAATACGTTCCAACTGACTTTCGAAAATTTTACCATCTACATCATCCATGTCCAAGTAAAGTACGTAGTATTTTCCGAATTGACGCGTCATCATGTTTTTATCGTTGAATATTTTGGAATTTTCGAAATATTTATAAGAAGGCATGGCTTTAATGTCATTGATGACGGAGCCGTTCGCGTGCCAATGTAATTCGTAGAACGCTTCGATCATACGTAAATTTGTAGTTTTTCCAAATCCATGAGGACAAGTGACAACATATGTACCTTTAGTTAGAAACGATATAACATTCGACAACAAATCTGATCTATCGACGAAAAATCTATCTCTATTATGAAACGCTTTTATGAAGCTGTTATTAGTGTCTGCATTTGTCGTCGTTTCCAAGCTGATCGACAGTTTCACCCAGTGACTCAAGAGGTACAGTAACAAGATACGAAAAATTACGCACATCCTAAAATCAAGACAATCATACATAACAAATCAGATACTTATTTAAAACAAAAACTCAAGAACTTAAAGTACACCACATCATAGAAAAAATAAAGAATGACAATAATTTCTAACTTGATAAAAAAAACCATCCATACTTCGCATGGAGCAGACCACTACTCCCCTATTAAAAATATATCACTCTCTCATAAACTCTAAAATCGATTATGGTTCAACTGCTTATAGCTCAGTAAAAGAAACTACCTTGAAAGACATTAGGCACGGCACTATTCACCAATCCATCTAAGTAAGGCTTTCATTACCAAGGCGCTAAAATGCCTAATCGTCGCCTTCATTTCAAGCCATGATTATCTTACATTATTTTATATTACAGAATTTTAAGCGCCCCCTTTGGCAGCCAGTTGTGAAGGGGAGGTATTACATCTGGTGGTAATATGGTAACTAAATAGATGCTTGTCGAGCTTTTCTTCAGAAATTTTTACATTTTCAGTATAGATTCGTAATAATTATACTTTTTCAATCTTTTTTTTTTTTATATATTACTTTTATCAAGTGTTCATATATCATTAAAATGATTTTTGTACAAGTCAATACTAATTTTTCGATTTTTTTTCAACTTTAAAGATTGTTTTTTTTTTGGGATGCATAAGAATATCTTGTAGATACTAGGGCTCAAAATCCGTTTGAACTTTGGATACGGATTCAAATTTGAATCGGATTTGGATTCGGATTGTGTTTCAATCTTTTTGGATTCGGATCGGGATTCGAATCGGATATGGATTTTTTTTCAATTTTCCAAATTTTAACTGGGACAAAAAATTAATTCATTATTATACCTGTTAATCTATAATAGTGATGGAAACTATCGATAGCACTATCGATAGTATCGATGGCTTTTGGAAAAAATATCGAAAAATATCGATAGTAAAACTATCGTTTGGATGTCGATACTATCGATACTATTTTTTGTATTTTCGTTGATAGTTTCGATAGTCTCAGACTCTCAGTAAATGGCTTGGTTCATGCATACCAGGTTGAAAAATGAAAATAAAACATCAAAAATGAAAAAAATACTGGCGAAAAGAAAATAATGACCTTTTTTACTTCTTTAAATCTTAATTTATGCTCTTTTAAAAATTTTCTGCATGTAAAAACTTGTGAAAAATAATAATTGTGCATGAAGTTTTTTATTTATTTATTTTTCATAACAGTAATTTCTTCAATTTTGGAACTATCGATAGTTATCGATAGTATCGATAGCGATTTATCATACTATCGTTACTATCGATAGTGATATTTTTCATCAACGATATTATCGATAGCAAAATACTATCGATAGTTTCTATCACTAATCTATAATAACCCTTAATTGGCACACATGGGTGAATTTCACCCATTGGTAATACAAACTCGTTGCGCTCCGGCGTAACCGGCTGCTCATCCTTGTGCACCCTTCATAGTTGAACGTTGCCACAATTTCTTCAGTTTGGGAATCTGTGTTAGTTGCATACATCAATTTTTGAAGGGGCAGATTTACTTCTGAATTTTTATGTAAATTATTCATTGCATTTTTCAGATCGCAAAAATTGAAAATAAAACCATGCTATATTGTAGTTCGAAAGATTTGCTAGAAAAAACATAGAAGAACAAATTGCCTATCTTCAATATTGAAGGAGCTATAAATTTTCAAAAATTGTTCTATTCTATCCTATGTATGCTGCCCCTTCAATTTTGATAATATGCAATGTTTTTGTAATGAAATTCCGCATTTCAGGAAGCACAATAACATATTATATTTCAATTTCTTGAGTGACTCAGCACAATTTTTATTTTCTAATTTAAATTACTTTTATGTGTGCCATCAGAGGGATAATTATGTAGTACTTTGTGTATTATGCTATTGTACTGTGTCATCTTGTTACGATACACAATTTTTGAACTTCTGTAATTTTCACATATCGCACCATTAATGCAACAACCCCATAATTTTATTATGTTAAAAAAAGCAAAAAGGTCACATCTCAAAAAAAGAATGTAAAATTTAACAAAAAAGGACCCTTTTTCTATACTTTTTGGGAGTCAAATGAGCTAATTGAATACGAATGATGATGAATTAATTATAAGTTATAAATACTAAATATAAAACATGAAATTTCTATCAGAAATAATGTAAATTTAAAACTTCGATCCAAAATGAAACGGATTTTCCATTGGGATACGGATTTGGATTTGAAGTTTCAATCATTTCGGATTCGAATTCGGTTTCGTATTTGGATGGTATAAGGATTTTGAGCCCTGGTAGATACGAAATACTAAATTCAAAAAAAAAAAGTGGAAAATAGAAAATAGGTTTTAAGGAGGTGCTCTAGTTCTGAAATTTGGGTAATATTAGCATGTAAAAAAAGTGAGATGTAGTGTTTTTGAGCAAATATTCCTCCAAAATTATTCACTGAAATGAACCGAATTATTGACATGTTATTTCTTGAAACTTGTTCAATGGCATTGAGATGCTAAATTTGTGAAATTTTAATAATATATTTTGAGTAGCGCTGCGAAGTGTATGTGATTGAAAATTTATGCAAAAATTTATTATTCTTTCAAAAAATGAGACTTCTAGATTGGTGCCTTCAAAATTTTGGATATACTATTTTGAAAACTCAATATAAAAAGAATTGCTTCAATCATGTCCCCTGCCTTCAAGAAATAACGTAAGCAGCGCTGCCACGTTATAGGAGCTAACGGGGGGGGGGTTCCCCTCAATATTATATTATATTATATGTATGTACAAATGGAAATGTTGAAGACGCTTGAGCCCCCACGGAAGGTCTGTATTTTGTGATTCAAACAATATTAAGTAGTATCTCAGTATCTGTAAAATATTTTCTAAATAAAGGCCTTGTTCGGGCTTCCAAATAACGTTGCTGATCGCTTCATGTCTACAGACCACATCACACTCAATACCAAGTCTGAAAACCTATAACCGATCCTTTTCAAAACTACTTAAGAAGCTACATATAGAACAAATGTAGTATTTCCTGCCTTTCAATAATGATATTAACAGATATTTTTAAATTACAGCTACTTGAGGCTCTTCAAACTATTCTCAAAATTTTACAATCCGTCATTTTGGATCCATTTTGACCCAAATTTAGGAGGTCGTATTCTAATTATTAACTAACCCTACATATAAAGTTTGTCCTTTCTGCGTCCATATAGTGACGAGGTATGAAAGATTCATGAAATTTTCTGCAGTAATTTCCCCTCTAGAAGTACTTTTTTGCCTAGAGTTCCCACCAAATTCACTTAGGAGGCTAAAATCAGAATAGGTTAGTCACTTAAAGGGTTGCCAACTTTAGGGATAAATCCCAGGATCTAGGGATTTTTCGACATTTTTAGAAAACATGCTGGGATTTTCTGGGATTTCTTGATTTGTGGGATTTTTCAACTTTATAGCGTTTTTACGCGTAAAATTTGATTGAACAAATTAGATTTATGTTTTAAACTTTAAAATTTTCTTTTCGAATTTTTCCTGTTCAGTGTTAACCATTTCGTCAAGTCTCTGAGTTGGTAACAATGACGTTCTGTTAATCTGTTTTTACATTTTTACCGCTTACCTGGGAAAGCAAACTGCAAAGCCACACAAGTAGTTAACTTTGTTGAATTGAATTTTAGAATTATTTTTGCATTAATGCATTTTACTATTGTCCAAGGATAGAAATAATAATCTCTTGATGTTATCTTTAATTTATTTATTATTTTTTTATAATTTATATTAATCTAATATAAAGTATAATAAAGTAATTCCCCCAATTGCAGTAAGGTGTAATCTAAAATTAATAAAATTTTTCAATTATAATTTCAATTTTAATGAATATATACTTCGCAAACAAAAAAAAAGAAAAAAAAAGAAAGGTCATTCATATTTTAAAAACACGATCTGGGATTTTTTCCCGTACCTGGGATTTTTTTAGCCACAAACGGAGATTTTTTTCTATTTGGATTGGCAACACTGGTCACTTGAGTTCATTTCACCTTATGATACCACTAGAAAAATTTTCGACATTTCGCGTACCCTCACCATTTTTTGAGGTCGATAATCCCTCCTTCTCCCCTCCAACATCATGTATGGAGGTGGATTGGGATACAGTATACGTCTTATCCCCAATAATCATATGAGTTCATATTAATTACATTTTTACTATTTTGAAGCTCTTCAAGTTCTACTCAAATCGGTAATCCGCCAGTTTGGATCCATTTGGAACCAAATTCAAGAGGTCATATTCTGCTTACAAACTAATCTCACACATAAGGTTTGATTTTCCTTGGTTGATTTGGCGAGAAGATATGGATGATTCAAGAAATTTCATAACTCAAAACTTCCTCAAAAAGCCGTTGTTTACTCCAACTTTCCTCAAAATGCACGTAGGAGGCTGAAATTTAGGTATATTGGTGCCCGTGAATCACTCTTTCATATGAGATCAAAAAAAAAAAATTTGAGGTATTCGCCCTTTTTCCAACTCCCCTCAAAATTTGGGTGATCCGCCATCTTGAGGTGTATCGAAAAAATAAAAAAGTGGTTTTGCTGCATTTTCAAAAAGAGTCTCTAAACAAATTTTGAGCGAATTTCATAAATACCTGCCAGTGATACCGGGGAAGGGGGGGGATATATGCACTCGTATTATATACTAAAAGGTTGGGCATTTGTCACATAATCACCAAAGGTCTAAAACGTAAAAATTTGAAGATCATCCTTCCCCGCTTGGCCTTCCCCTCTTCCTTTCCCTTCCGAAATCAGGTAGGCTATAATAGCTATTGTTTTTCAGTTAAAAGCTCAGTTAAAAATTACTCCTGAATAGGTATTCCAGTAAAATTACTGAATCAGTACACTATTATAAAATCATGAATATTGTTGATACATTCACTAATCAATCTCTAATTTTGAGGGTCTCATTTTTTGTGATTGTTAAACTTCATTCAGCCGCAACATATTTTAACCAGTTACGAAATTCATAATACACGATATTTTTGTAGCGTGAAGACGTAATTTTCAATGACTATTGAGATCTCCAAATATGAATTTCGTAATTGGTTAAAATGTGTTGATGTTGACTGAAATGTAACACTGATGTTGAACAAGTTTAAGGTGTCTACAAGTGGAAATTCAAAAATCGATGGGAAAAAACTACCTCAAGTTTTTGATATTTTTTCAAAACTGAATTCAACATTTTTGGCATTCTCGAGCCCTCTCAGGATATCTAAACTCTGAAATAATTAGCTTTCAGCATAGCTTTAAATAGGCCAATTTGTAGTATTCCTCTCCCATTCTCTTAAGCAGCCCTTTCATACATGTTGGAGGACTCGATTCGTGCATCGTCGTACTACCAACGATAAAAGGGTAATTGAAAGCGAAGTCGTAACAGATTATATTTTCGACTAATAAAAAATCTAATTTTTCGATAAATAGGGGCAACACTGATGTTGAACAAGTTTAAGGTGTCTACAAGTGGAAATTCAAAAATCGATGGGAAAAAACTACCTCAAGTTTTTGATATTTTTTCAAAACTGAATTCAACATTTTTGGCATTCTCGAGCCCTCTCAGGATATCTAAACTCTGAAATAATTAGCTTTCAGCATAGCTTTAAATAGGCCAATTTGTAGTATTTCTCTCCCATTCTCTTAAGCAGCCCTTTCATACATGTTGGAGGACTCGATTCGTGCATCGTCGTACTACCAACGATAAAAGGGTAATTGAAAGCGAAGTCGTAACAGATTATATTTTCGACTAATAAAAAATCTAATTTTTCGATAAATAGGGGCGCACCGGCGTACTTGCTTCACACCATCCTGAAGGGACGGCTCACAACAGCCGTTGCGAGCGAAAATATCACCACCGAGCGAACATATAGCGCGCATTTATGAACAATATGCGAATGACAAGTTCATAAGTAATGATTAAATGGCGCACGTTAACACGAATACGGGCCAATTTCATCGTACCCTTTCGTTCTCTCTCTTTCTCATCTATCGTAGAAATTTCGTCGGTTAACGGAAGAAAAAAAAATTCATTCTCAATGTATAACTTGGCGTTACATATGTACATCTATCAGAGCAAAGCCATCACGTAATCCCAACCTAAAAGTCACATTTTGAAAAAAAAAATAAATAAAATCACCTCCTGCATAATTGAAAACCCCCGAAGCTAGCCTTCAAAATAATAGTACTCCGGGAAAAAATCCTTTATACAGGATTCGTCTTTTATCCTTTGGTTATACAGTTAATCCGTGGCTTTCGTTCTTCATTGGCTACGTGCTACGTGCGCGCTCTCGCCGGTTCGTCTTTTTAGTCACGCTTTAATTCCTCGATCCTGTCAGTTTGTAGTTGGGGTGCGTTCACGCTGGTGGTACGTAGTTTGTTAGCGTTCGCCAAGCGTACGTAGTTACGTTCGTAATAATATACGCGTATCGAAGTAATAACCGTACGTAAGTTGGTACACGAGTGCGATGGTGTGATTGAAGAAAAAATCGTCGTGATTTTGAAAACGTCGTTTGGTGTTTTTTCTCGCGCTCGGTTACACAATTAACGACAATGCGGAGTGTATTATTAGTGTTCGCGGGTCAAATGATGTTCGCTTTGGTAATAGGTGAGTCGTTCATCATTCTTAATTTTCATCTATCAAACTCGTAGATCAAAAATAACCGCCAAAAAAATTCTAAAAAATTACGTTCACATAGAATTCCAAATATACTCTCCACATATAGGCCACAAATGAATAAATAAACCTAAAAAAAATTCCTCCTCGCCTCAACCTTCCTTCGAGAAATATAATTAATACAGTAATAATTAATAGTCGACTATTTTCTACGATAAATATAAGGATAAGGGATACACGCCAACGTTTAAATAATCCCTTTCCTTTCCCTTTTCTTATCCTCGTTTGAAAATTTTTTTCCCCTTTAATACGAAATGTGCGTGTCCTGTCGCGTCTAATTGCCAACGTGAAGTCTTCGCGTCGCATGCGTGTAATTACGAAATCGAAGAAGAAAACGGTAATCCCGAAATCGTGATTTTTTCGCTGTTCTTTTACTCGACAAACGTTGGTAATTTGGAATAGGCGACGCGTACGTCGATTTTCGGCCACCATTTACCAGTACGTAATTTACTATTGCATTGAACGTTTCAATTTTCCATTCTTTATTCGACGTTATTTCGTTTTCCACTTATTTTCTAAACTCACGCGAACGATAACCTGAACGGAGAAATAGAAGAAAAACCGTCTCAAACAAAATAATAAATAAAATTAAAAGATTATACACTTTTTTCGTAATTTAGAAGAAAACCACTTGAAGTGAGTCCTTATGAAGAATTCAAATCTGTAATCATATCATTTCCAAGTTACTTAGTTATTGAGATTTTAGACAAATTATTTCACTTTACCCTTTCCCTCTCCCCCCTTCACCATACTTTACACAGTGTAGAGAGTGCAGGTTGTGAGTAGAATATTAATATACCTTCGAAAATTTTTTTATAAAAAAAAAAAAAACAAAGGTCCCAATTTTTAAGGTTTTCATGATAATCTTTGTGAATTACAAACGAAAGACCAAAAAATGATCTTGAAAAAAAATTCTGTAAGGGCCAAAAAATTGTCTAAATGATGAGAAATATTTCTTTAAAATATTAATCTGGGTAGGC
Organism: Phenacoccus solenopsis; assembly: GCA_009761765.1. Classification (NCBI taxonomy): domain Eukaryota; kingdom Metazoa; phylum Arthropoda; class Insecta; order Hemiptera; family Pseudococcidae; genus Phenacoccus; species Phenacoccus solenopsis. The sequence continues at coordinate 3,298,619 of CM019754.1, forward strand.
ATTTCAAAGAAATAAAAGCTGAAAAAAATCTCTAACCTCCTTTAATCTTTTATGAAAACGATAAAAAGCTTGAAAAGTTGAAGCGAAGCTTCATTATTTTCAATGAAAATATTTATTGAAAAAATATACTAAGAAAATTTTACATTTTCAATTGTAAAGTTTGTTACATTATATTGTAAGTACTTATTGCTAGGTTATATCATGCCCGAATTTTCGAGATTGTTCGAGTATAATCTATTATATTCTATTATAGTTATAGAAGTATGTTTTATCGCTTCTTATCTTATACCAACTATATGCATGCATGTACTTAATAATTTGCTGTTTAGTACGTTTTCGATCTCCAATAAAGATGTACATTTTCGAAATCGTAGTTGAGACTTAATTTTATACATTATAGTGAGTTTAATTAAAAACAAAGTTATTTACGCAAGTTCTGCAAAAAGAAGTGATAGAGTAAAACGAATCGATGAGAGGCAATTTTTTTGAAAAAAGATGTTATATTTTCTCCAAAAAATTTCCATGGGTAAGGAGTCGAGTCCCTTCAAAATTGCCCATTTTTCGAAAAAAACAACGATTTTCACTTTAAAGATTCTTCAAAAAGTGCAGAGGGAGGAATTCGTAAATACAACCGGATATATTATGGAAATAGTGAAAAAATACCTAAGAAGTACTGGAAACGTTCTATAATTTCTTTACCATAAATCGAGAATCCATGTGGGAAGAGGAGCAAATTTTTCTGAAGGAGGCTCAGTCTCCCTAGCTCCTTCTGGCTACGGGCCTTTTTCCCCCCCAGAAATTGCTTTTACCGCACACAACAATACTTGGGTGAGAAACGCTTGTGGCATTACTTCCAACCAAGCAAGGGCACACTGGCGATCCAACTACGTCTCTCCAGGGGTTTCCTTAGGTGGGTGTGCTTCCCCCCCCCATGTTCCGCCACATCGGAAGTTCAACCGTTGCTTTGGTGGGTTTCAGTACCAATTGTTGTCTTTGGCCTCATCTGCACCATGCACATGTCTTCTCTGTGGGCTGGTACCCACCACCTCCTACTTCGGTGGTACTATATACTTGGGTGTTTGATTCGTAACTCATACCTTTCTGTAGTTTGATGGTCGCCTGCACCTTAAGGCCCTGATCTATCTGTATTATCCCGCCTTAGTGCAAGCCACGAAGCAAGGTAGGGGCAGTCATCGACCATACCTAGACGGCTAAGCTAATGTGTAAATAGTGAAGAACAGATAGCAGGAGCACTTTGCAAAACATCGCTTTTGCGCATGCGTGAATATATGAATATGCGAGAGCTTGTTTACATTCAACATGACGTTCCCCTCACATTTTCACGGTTTCCTTTTCAAGTAATCACTTATCAGTATCTTGTAAACACGAGTTCACACTGCGCATGCGCAAAAGAGATGCTTAGTAAAGTGCTCCTGATATTTGTTTTTCAAAAAGCATTAATTTTTTTAACGTTGTATTAGGCGTCCATGTATATATGGCCGATGAGGTAGTCCGCACTTAGTTCGGGGTCTCGGCCACAGGGTCTGACGAGCGTAGTTCCACCCATACAGCTACACGATCCACCTTATGGGGCTTGGGACCATGACACACCCAGTCTTCCAGCTAAAGGCGTTTACCATTCAACTAGATGTGCGCTACCCATGTCACATTACAAATCTACCGCATCAAGTGGAAACATGCATGGTAGGGATGACACAAGCCGGCCTGCTCGCCTGGCAAGTCTTCACTACTACCCGGTCTCGATCTCTAGGGTTTGGATCCTTGGACTCAAATGCCACTTGTGTGACTGACCTCTCCTTCCTCTTCCTTTACGATGACTGCAGCTCAACGCTCCTACGCTTGGCGTTCCCATTCGGCATTCTCTTTCCTCACTTCGACCATATACTATGGACTGCTAATGTTCGTACAGAAACGAACACCAAAGTGAAGCAAACAATAACAACATAATAGATGCGCTTGTGCATGCGTAGTGATACTTCAGGAATGAAAATGAAAACGCATCGAAATTTTCAATGATAAGAATGTTAAATCAATATCAACGTGAATCATGACTGCATAAGTTGATAAGGAAACTCAAACTACGCATGCGTTAGCGCATCTAACTACTGTTGCTCTTGGATGCAGTTTCTACCATTTGAATTAGCAGTCCATAGTATATGGTCGAAGTTTCCTCAACATAACATTGTTGGAAAACTCCTGAATTGGTTTCCGCGACATCAGCAACAACAGCATTATTGGGACGAGTGTCTACGGGTTGAACCTATCCCTATCTAACGCTAGGTATACCAACAGCCTATCATGCTGAGGGAACCATTCCAGACATCTGAACAGAGTGTGCTCACCATTATCAGTTTTTTGAGCACAATGTGCGCATCTCTGGCTGGGTGCCCTCTTGATATCGAACAAGAAGTCTTTGAAGCACCCATGTCCGCTGAGAATCGGTGTAAGGTGGAAGTCCAGGTCCCTAAGAGCTCGTTTGCACCAATCTTGTAGGTCCTGGTCCACCTCTGCCTCTTTCTTTCATGGGCTTCCAATCGGTTCCACATACCAGACCAGGCGTCAATGATCACTTCGTTGGACTTGTCTGCTTCTCTTCTCATACTCCACTGATAAGAGTATCGTTATTTCATATGCTTATATTTTCTTCTTTTATTTAACATTTTTACTATTTTTTTTATTCTGCTTCTAAATTCAATTTACTTATTAATTAAAGTCAGTTACAAAGTGAATTGAATATCTAGTTATTCGTTATTTCATATGCTTGACAAATTTCCTATTTACTTTTTTTTTGTTCCAGAACTGGTTAATTTTTGTGAATAGTTTTACGATATTCTAGTTCTACGTACTTTCAACAATCTAATCATTCACTTCAGTTACTTCCAAGTCACAATACTTTCATAGATCCCTTGATCTCATTTTCTATTTTGTTATTTTGATGTTTATATTACTTTTAATAAATTTCTATTTATTACATTCCTCTACACACATTTTTTTCTTTTTTCAAAGTTAAATCAGTCATTATTTATTCATTCAGCAAGGAGAAAACCTGTGATAACGGAGATTTAGTGGGTATGCAGCATTCAAAGGATACCTCATGAAAAGCCGAGTCCAACGAAATGATCGCGAGCTCATCCGAATTGTTACGAAAAATTTCACTCTCCTTCCTCTAATAATACGCTGCTGAAATTTCCAGAGCTGCAAAACCGATTGGAACCGGAACCGAACCGGAACCAAGAACCAGTAAAACCGATAAAATTTTGAAACTGGAACCGGAACCAGAACCAATATCTTGAAATTGGTACTCAAGCTGGAACCGGAACCAAAATTTTTATTACAGAACCGGAACCAGAACCAATATGAAAATGTAGTGGTTCCGCTTCTAGAATATTTTATACTCCGCCAATGCCAACAGCTGTATTCTCCATTGACTTTCATATATAGACTGCTAATGACTGCATAAGTGTGATGTAAAACGGTGTCCCCGACATACAACTCAATATAAGTCTCGAAATGCGTAGTGCGCATGAGCGGAGTTTATAATCAGTTATCATATGGTTGATTATAACAGATTATAACCAATTAAAACATATTATGCAGATGTTATGTTCATAAATTCAAGACTCGCGCATGCGTATAATGCATATCGCGACTTGTAAAATTTTAATGTCGGGGACAATTGAGCTAATGTGCATTAGCAGTCTATATATAAAAGTCAATGGTATTCTCTACCTATAGGTGTATTGGTCTATTCTATAAATTATAATCTGTGAAATTGTCCATCTTCGCACAATGCAAAATTCTGTGATAGTGTTTAAAGCATGATTTTTATAAGATTATTGATTATTTGATTAGTATTAGGATAATAATATTAAGATTTTGAGTCATTTCCTTATTTCCCTCGCTTCGCTCGGCAAATAAACCTCAAAATTCGTCAAAAATCACATTATTTCCCTAGTTAAATTTACATAATATACTATTATGAATTTACACTACTTCATTACAATTTACCAGTGTTGTAGGAACGAACATAGGTCTGTTCTTGTTCCTGTTCTCGTTCCTGGAAAGATCCAGTCATTTGATCCTGTTCCTGAATCGTTCTTATTCTCAATGTTTCAACTGTTCTCGTTCCGTTCTTCGTTCTTTTAATTCTTTACAATGTTTTTCTCGTTCTGTTCTTTGTTCTTTCAATCCTTTATGGTCTCGTTCTTGTTCGTTCTTCGTTCTGTTCTCGTTCTTCAACTTTTCTTTTGTTCTTTCTTTCTTTCTTTTTTTTGATAACGTGTTTACAGTTAATGTTGTTGTTGAAATTGAAAATCAATTAATTGAAGCTAATAATTTAAAAAAAAAATACTTATATGGGTATACGTAGCACTTGCCTGAAGTATAAATTTCTTATTTTCTCTTTCCCTTCATGATATCTATTAATTTTATAATAAATCATGAACTTTCAAAAGAACGAAGAACAACAAAAAATTACATCGTTCTTGTTCTTGTTTTTGTACCTCAACATTGTTCATTAGTTGGTTCTCGTTTTGTTCTTTGATCTCTCAGTTTGAAAATATTCTGTTCTCGTTCTGTTCTTTGTTCTTCAGATATATCACTTTTATGTTCTCGTTCTTGGTCCTGTTCCTCAGGAACAATAAAAATTCTCCGTTCTTGTTGTTCTTCGTTCTCGTTCTTTGGTTTGTTCCTACAACACTGCAATTTACATAACCATTTTTCAATAATATTATTTTTCCAGTTTTGATTTCAATACTTCTTTCGCCGTCATTATGTTTGGAAAATGGAGTATTTTCATTACAATTTTTTATATAACCATTTTTCAATAATATCATTTTTCAAGTTTTGGTTTCAATACTTCCGCTTGATTACGTTTGGAAAATGGAGTATTTTGATAGGTCACATGTGTTTTTTTTTTTGGAACCGATAAGAACCGGAACCAATATTATAGAACCAAAACCAGAACCGGAATCAAAACTGAAGTCGTAAAACCGGAACCGGAACCAATATTTTTTCTGTTTTGCAGCCCTGGAAATTTCTCGTTCCATCGTTTGATTTATTTGCATAATTATGCTAAATTTTGAATTTTTGTGCTATTTTATTATGAATGTCATTGAAAATCAAAATAACGAAGATTTCCAAGCAAGACTACCTGAATTTCGAGACTTCGCGCAGGAACTACTTACCATTTACTACCAAAAGATTCAAAACTCTTATACGAAGCAGAATATCATGAGTTCGAGGATGGCGAAAAGAAAATAAAGCGAGATTAAAATTATTGTGATAATAATGTACCGCTTTAGAAACCAGAATCGAGATTTTGACATTTTTAGAATATTGAATTCTTCAACATTTAAATTTTGTTCTCTTCCGCACCACAGCTGAGAATTTCGGTTTGCCTGGTCCATCACTCGACACTCTTAGCTACGCCAAAGAAACAATTATGAAGTAAAAAAAAGAAGGCTAAAGGTCTCAATATACTCGCAAGTGTCACCGTAAATTGATTTCCAATTATTAGCATATCTTGAAAGACCTCCCTTCCACGAGCGTTTCTCACTTTTGCCGGATAATCAAACGTAATTCATACTACAAGTAATACTTAAAGGCCGATGCGGCTTATCCTCTACGTACAGGAAATTAATCATTATTAGGGATTATTGTTTGTAATAAGTAAAGTAACTCGGTAGCGTTATAGGTTGAAACGTTGTGATATTCGGCGTAATTAAGTTACTCGACGGTACATCTTTAAAACGCTCCTCGTGTGGTTGGTTTTGTAATCGTAAAAGCGACTCGGGTCGGTCGTAAACTTTAATTAACCAGTGGTCAAAATTTCAGATATCTCGGCAGCTCCGGTACTTGCGTATGCATGTAGGTACTCGTATAAACTTTTCAGCAACCCGCAAATGCTATAGTGTCCGCGTACCTACATTTTAAAACACCGGCGAGAATTTCTCCTTCCATAATAAAATCATCGTACGCCAAGAACAACGAGCGCGGAAAATTATTTAATTACCATAGCAACGCCGATTCTATAATGCCATAATGTTAGGGGATGCGAGACTCGAACTTTTTGTACCGTTGAGTTTGCTCTTTTTTCCGGTCATCTTGAGGATAAGAAACCAAGGTACCAAAGGTGCCCGATGGTCACGAATGTTCACCGTAAACGGAGTCGATCATCGTTCAAAAAATCGCGTGATGTTCGAAATCAGAGATGAAAGATATTTCATTACGTCGTCGACTCGTGAGAACCGTACGACCGTGTTCGACGCATCCTCGTACCACCAGTCGAAACAAACGAACCGAGAAAAGCGGAGAAAAGCGTTGGAATTTTCATCGATGTTAATTTATCTTCTCATTAGCTCAGCAACAAGGCTGAAAAAGGGAAAAAGGCGTTTATTTCGCAATACGCAATATTTCCTAAAAGCTCGCGATATTAGTCACTGTCAAAAAGGTAAAGGTTTTCCCTAACAATGTCGCAGATTACGAATCCTCTGGCGTCGACCACGTTGCAGAGCTTTTTGTAAATGCGAATCCGATGCCATCGTCGTTTATTATGTAAGAATACGTACAGGTGGCCAAGCTCATGGCGAACTCGACCGTCGATTGTTTCATTTCCGGTTACTCGTACTCTTCGTATACACAAAAAAGCTATACAGTATACATATACGACGAAATGCGAAATGCGAAAAACTCACACAAAAAAGGCCAACTGGTCAAACGAAGGCGATCGCACTCGCAAATAAATTCCCGACAAAACGAACCCGAAAGTTAATCGTCCAGGGGATTCGGGCTGAACTGAAGCTGTCGCTATCGCACAGCTCACACCAGTTGGCTTGTCTTTGTACTCATATAGCATGCGAGAACAAACACGTCGATAGTGACCAATGAGCACGTAACGTACGCGGATCATGCATCCAAGTATAGTAATTTTTTCGCGCTTATAGTCCAACTGCGGTGTATTTTCGGTCGTTGAGTTATCAAAATTCGCAAACTTCCAACATTCGTCGTAATATTTGTTGGCTAAAGTTAAAGAAATCTGTTTGACACGCGAACGCCCCAAATAATTGCGAAAATTTCCCTGCGAATGTTTAACGTTGCTTTTGAACTTTCGATTATTCCACCGCCCTAGCTTCAACTGCCTCATTCGCCTTTTCCCAGAAAGTTTAATTTTTCATCGTCGCAGCTCCCTACCTTCGTCGGCCGAAAGTTTCCTATTTCGACGAATACCTCGCGCCTACCATTTGCTCGTAATTTTACCCATCACGGAGTTGTTTTCGGTTCCATTAATTATCCATTTTGGGACTCCAAACGACGCTAATGGGGTGTTCTGCGTTGCGATAAAATGAGATGGGCGAATCGAAGAGAGAAAAAGATGTTATGTCTGTTGTGTTTGTAATTCTCGAATTACCTTCGTCAATTTCCCCACCAGTCGCTTCCACGCCCATTTATGATTCGCTGATCGTGGAGACGAATTTTTCTCAACAATCGATCGCTTTTCTTTCTCTAAACAAACCTATGGTCACGGAACATCAAACCTACATTTACATTTGAAATTCTGTTTTCATTTTTTTGGACGATACTGGGGTGAATATTGTTCATTTATATTTAACAAAAGTATATCCTAAAATTCCATTCAATTTTGTTAATATTAATACATGCCAACCGGACCTTAGGTTTCGCTTATGTGAAATCCATGATGAATGGATTAGATCAGTACGTGAGAAATTCTCAAGCGTCTTTTTTGAGAACTGAATTTCGATTTAGACTACTTATACATATAATATAAAACTGTATGAAAAATATACGTGTTTAAAACGTGGATCAGATGAAGGGGGAGGGGAAGGAGATTCGAGAAGTTGACAAAAAGCGATTTCATCTGCACATATCGCGGACTTGTATAAATAAATATTGCAGAAAATACGGTCAGAGACTATTTGTAGAATTTTGCAGAACTCATTTTCTTTATTCATCTCAAAATTGAGGTTTACTCAGATTTTTAGAGGAGCTGAAGAGAGGTCAAATTCTTCAAAATTTTCGTTTTTAATCTCATATGAAAGAGTGATTCGCAAACACCAACATATCCAAATTTCAGCTACCTAAATGCATTTGGAGGGGAGTTGGAGCAAAAAAGAGCTTCTTGAGGGAGTCTTGATTTATGAAATTTCTTTAATCCCTCTTATCTCCTCATCAAATTATTTTAGAAAGCTCAAATATTGTGTGAGAAGTTAGTTTGAAAATAAAATAAAACGCAATCAATTTAGGTTAAAATGGATCTAAAATGGCGAATTGTCTGAATCTGAGAAAAGTTCAAGGATCCTCAATTATCTAAGATTTGAAAAATGTGAACTCATATGATTAATAATAACGATAAGTATGCTTGATGCTTATTTTAGTTTCACACTTCTTTTTGGAGGGTGGGGGGGGGGGTAGGAGAGAAATTATGTTCCTCAAAATGTGGGAGAGGGTAAACAAAATGACTAGAGTTCTACGGTAATATGTAGAAGAGTTATTGACCTAGAAAAGTCAAACTTTGTATTATACCGGGTGACTACTTGATTCGAGCACCCAAGCGAAAAAATTAGCTAAAAGCTAAATAAATTCAAAACGTATATTTGTGGTACTGGAATCAAGTACGAGTCACCTGGTATTTTAATTTCAAATAAAAACTAACAAATAAAACCAGCTATTTCATCATCAAATCAGAGCTAGGGAGAGGGGGAGCAGAGAGGGCTGATTACTCTTTTAGAAGGGACAAGAGATATAAATTTTAGGGGTTTAAATTCACAATTTTCATCAGATTTTTTTATTCGATTAAAAAAAAAATTTTCTTTGTATACATTTAAAAAGAAAAAACTCAATAGAGAGCTCAAAAATTATTTTTGTCCTTTGGCCAAGTCTGCCTCTCCCTACTCTTTCACCAAATTCATTTAAAAACCTAATATTCTGTTCATAGAGAATCAGAGATACTAAGTAAAAATCTATCAAAATTGGATCTATAATGGCGGATGGCCAAAATCTGAGATATGTAGAAAAATCTAAGATGATTAAAATTAAAAAAATACTAGCTTTTTGATTATTGCGGACAAAAAAAGTACTACACATGTAATAATCAGGGCAAGGCAAAATATGCTTTTGCATATTTTTCTAGTTGTAGATTATCGAGCATATCGATAATTCCTTTACGAATTGGAACATTCTGATTAAAATAAGCCCAACATGTTAGCGCATATTTTGGTAAATATCCCGCATTTTTGCATAAAATGACTTTTTTAGGGAATATTTGAGAATAATTTGCTACTTTTCCTTAAATTTGACCCTTCTTCGGGAATATTTCAATTATCAATTAATTTTTAGTATTCACAGTCCGCTTTTAGAAGTTTTTTATTTTCTCTTTCCCTTCAAGATATCTATTAATTTTATGATAAATCATTAACTTTCAAAAGAACGAAGAACAACAAAAAATTACATTGTTCTTGTTCTTGTTTTTGTTCTCGTTCCTCAGCATTTTACATTAGTTGGTTCTCGTTTCGTTCTTTGATCTTTCAGTTTGAAAATATTCTGTTCTCGTTCTGTTCTTTGCTCTTCATACATATCAGTTTTATGTTCTCGTTCTTGGTTCTGTTCCTCAGGAACAATGAAAATTCTCCGTTCTTGTTGTTCTTCGTTCTCGTTCTTTGGTTTGTTCCTACAACACTGGAAAGTACTAATCGAAAAAACAAGTTCAATAGGAGCACTAGATGCAATAGCAGTTTAGTTTTAGACAGACAAGCTTTCATATTTACAATATGAAAGTGAACCATCTTCATTTATTCTGTTATTATTTTAAATGGAATAGCAAAAAATCAACAAATTTTAATCAAATTGAATCAAAACAGAAAACATAAAAAAAAAAAAAAAAAAAAAAAACATAAAAACAGAAAAAATTTTTTAGGATTGTTGTAAGTTGGCACTCACATCATACCTATACACAGAAAAATATTTATAGAATTGAAAATTGATCAATTACTAAAAATTTAATTTTCCTTTTTTTTTTTTTTCAAGAAAAAAGAAGAAAAGAGTTGAAAAAAGGTTGAGAAGATTCATCGAATGAAGCAACTCTTTTGAAAGACTTACTCCAAGGCTAGGTCTTTTCAACTTTTTTTAAAAAAGAATCACAAAAGAGTTGAAAACAATAATTCTTTGCCCAACACTGCCTGTAGGCTACACGTCATTTCGGAGTGGGGGGGCTAACCGAATCTTAAAGAGGGCTTTGTCTTTTTCCATTGTTGTAGGTATTTTTGTATTGAACACAAAATTTTACTACGCGAACTCAGATATTTGTAGAGTGGGCAGTGGGCACACCTCTCTAGTACTCCCTCTCAGCGAGGAGCTCAGTGTGTTAATTCGGTCGAACGATTTTTTGACAATTTTTTAAAAATAAAAAATTTTTTCATTCTAAGAGGGAGGGGGGAGGATGTTAAAAATAGTATACAATTTTTTGTTAAGCATTGCTGCAATGAATTTCTATTTCAAATATAAGGTATTAAAAAAAATTGGAATACAAAAAAAAATAAATATATAAATTAATAAAATATGCTTTGACATCTAAACCCTTAAATTAGTTTAAAAAAAAAATTGTCGAGCCGCGAACGCTTCGTAATGTTGGATTTGAATTTCTCACAGGCAGCTCGTTGGCGGCGATCTCGCGGCAACGTAAATGGCCCACGCGACGTTAGAAGACGAGCGTCGCGGTGGTGCTTACTAACGGAAAAACGGCCGTTAGCATTTTCCGGCGAAAGTTTACGCGGTGCAATAGCTCGCGATGACGAGCAAGTTTTTAACTTTCGCTAGCTAACAGCCAAAGTTTAATGACTTCATTATATTTGGCCGCCAGTTCGTATTCCCTTTCGAATATTCGCGACGTCGAGAAAGTTTCCTGCTCCTCTCTCCCCTCGCCTCGGGCACTTTGGTATCGGAAATTAATTCGCGTTGATTACGCCTGGTGGCCGAACAAGCCGCTAACGAAGGCGCGAAAAATTAATACTTTGTTTCGGCCGAGTCTTAATTACGCGAAAATTTTTCACTTCGTGGAAAAAGACGAATGCGACACAAAAGAATAAAAGAATAATTTTTGGTTGGCGGTCGCTTTCGCGACGAAAACAAATTAAGACAATCAATTTATGCAAATACAGCTCGACGTTGATGAAGCCGTCAAAAAAGGCTAAAGTTCACGAAAATTGGAACAGGCGGTGGTGTTGTTTGCTGGAAGACGCGCGAGCTGTAATTACGACCAAAATATAAAATTTCAAACGCGGATTAATTAAAATCAAAACGTCTTGGCGGCCGAATGAGAGGCGACGCGGGCGCCAGTGAAATGCAAATTTATGCAAAAACTTTTCATCCGCGATACGCGCAATTTTAGTAAACATTCGAGCTGATAAAATGATACGCGGCGCGGGCTTTTTAAAAGTAATTTTCTTCTCGCAAACGATACCGCCAGATAAATGTACGTATACTATGCTTCTGGTGCTATGCCTTGCTATGCCACTTGCCTCTATCCTAAAAACTACCTTTTATCCACGTTAAACGTTAAACTTTTTAATATAAGTTTTTTTTGTTTTTTTTTTGTATTTTTTTTCTTTTTTTTTTTAAAGAAAAATTCAACTTCTTTTTTTAAACTTATTCTTATTACGTCGTTATCATTCGTCGAGCCCTTTCGCCGAGTAATTCGACCCGAAGAAAAACTTATTAAAGAAAGTTCAACAATACCCTAACTATATACTTAGCCCCTCTACTGGCTGCTAAGCTTAGCCTGGACGAATTTAAAGGTATTTTATAATTAAAATTTAAAGCAGCCTAGCTCGACTTTGTACAACATAAGGAATGGTGTGCTATAGTTAAGCGTCCAAAGTCTGTGTAAAAATACTCCCTTATAAGTTGAAAAAAGCTCTTTGCGTTTCGAGTTCTTTTACCTTCAAGGATTCTTTTCTTTTTCTGAATTTTTGTCTCGAAAGAAAAAACAAAGCAGAACTGTAGAATAATAAAATGAATAATCTTATGAGAAAAATGCACGGTTTTCCAATATGAAGGCAGTATAGGTGCTAGGATTTGCGTAAATCCGATTTTTTTTCTTCAAAAAATATCAACCTACCTGACGTAATAGTGCTCAAGAATTCAAAAAAAAAAAAAAAACAAAAACAAAAAAAGCAATGTGAAAAAAATTGAGCCCAAAAATTTACGTAGCTGTGACTCTTTTCAAATTTTAGGATTTTTTCAATTTTTTTTTTTTTTTTTCAAAAAAACACACACCTATGAGATTTAAAAAAAATAAAAATAAATAGGTAATACCCGGGTCTTGTGCGTAATGTATACTTGATTTCATCTCTTTAGGACTCAGGAGATGAAACATATTATAGAGTATTTATAATGACTGGTCTATGTTCTAATTGGTCATCTGTTACGCGCGTAATGACCAATCATAACGCTAGAATGTGATAAAATGTAGGTAGTTTCATTTCTACCTTCCTAAATAATATCGTTCAGTTTTCAGTGAACGACAAAAATTCGTTTGTGATTTCAATCATCAGCTGATTTGTGTTTTTATTTTACGAGTTAGTCGAGGTAAATTTACCACATTCCAACTTGCTGATTGGTTGTTACAGGCGTGACGTATGACCAATAAGAACATAGACCAGTCATTATAAATACTCAATGTACACAAGTTTTATCTTACAGAAGATCCCAAAATTTCAAGACATAGTTTTAAAAATATAAATTTTAGGTATTTTCCTACCAAATATTTCTTGCTTTGAGAACCCCTGGAAAAAATTAGATAATTTTACTTGCGAGTCTGAAATTACCGATTTTGTATAATACCCAAAATTGGTGTTTTTTTTTCAAAAAAGTTACAAAAATATTATAACCCATCTAAACTTAGACCTTATATGACAAAATAAAAGTTTTTAACGCAAAAAATTTCAAACTTACTAAAAAAATTTTTTATTTACTCATTTTGGCTATTTCTGAAATTTCAGGTTCCTCTTAATGATATACTCGACGGGCATTGAATATCGAAGTTATGGCTTAGTATTTTTGAAATCCAAAATTTGTATAATATCATTATTATGTTTTTTTTTTTTTTTTTTTTTTTTGAATTGGTAGGGCACATATTGCAAAAAAAACTTGAGAAAATATTGCATTTATCCTTCTACTCCTACCCTTACCTCTTACAAATATTGAGCGAACTTTCGAAATTCCAGCTGCTGAAATCAATGTGGATAGGATATAGAGGAGCTCATGCTTAAAATAAGAATAAAAGCAGAGTACAAACTAAGAAAAATTGAAAAAATTTGATTTAAGGCCCTAACTGTTGAGGAAATGCAATAATTATGTAAGGAAGTCTCTTGAAGTAAGAAGTAACACCCACAACTGACCCAAAATAGATTGAAAAGACATATTTTTCTGAAAAAATTCCAACACTGATGGGCCAAAGATGGCGTATTTTGATACCTTTGCTTATGATAGTCCTAGTTAGGTTGCTCGGAATAGCTCTAATTTTTATATGAAGTGGTTACTGGGCATAGAAGTAAAAAGCACAGCGAGATTATTGAATTTGAAAATTTGTGCATTAGGCAAAACGTGGCGTATTAAGCTGATACCTATACCTATACCTATAAAAAAGATGCTTTAGAAGGTTATATCAAAGCAACATTTTCTGTTTGAGTAATCAGATTTCTTTTTTTCATATTTTTAAATTTTTTGTATTTTTTCCAAATCGAAAAATGTTAGCTAATTCTAAGACTTATCGTTAAATCATCTGTCGCGAATAACCATAAGGTTCCATGCGACTTTAAATAAACCATGGAACGACAACAACAACAGTTGAAAAATGTCTTGCATATTCGACTTTCGGACATTTCAATACTTTTTGTCGGCTTATTTTATTGATGGATGATTTTAAAATTTATTGATAATTTATAGAAATGTTACCCCTCCTTCCCCTGTCTTATATGGATGTAGTACTTCGCTTCCCAACTGCTTCTCGCAGATAAATTGGCGTGCTAAGTACTACATAAGGTTTTGGCTGTCATGTAGTCATCATACACACAGTGGATACAGAGGCGTGCTCATTATGTAACAACTCAGGATAGTATCCTGGGGCCTCGAAGAGTGGGCCCCTTTGGAGTGGGGCCTATTTTAGTATGATAAGAAGTATAATTAAGACGTAAAATTCGGTAAAAATGAAAGTTATAAAATAGTAAAAAAAACCTCATCAAATTTATCTTTATACACTCTCTGGACCTTTTCAAGGCATTTATCCTGCAGCCTCCAGATTGTTAACCACGCCCCCCTGAGTGGATATGTATTCGTTTTTATCAGTAAGTGCTTTACAAACAGTATCGGACACCGCGGATGCCTGCTGGATTCCATGCTCGACAATTAATTAATGTAATCGTCTCTAATCCAATCAGTAACGTGGAGAAAATTTTAATTTTCAGTCATTTTGGTAATTTTTGGATATTTTTCAAATTATTTAAATTATTATGTTCGATTGATTGATTTTGAAATTTTATCGATTTTTTGACATTTTCTAATTTCGTATTTTTAATTTTCCGAATATTTTTTTTAAATATTCTTGGTTTTATAACTTTCATTTTTTTTCTTTATTGCCAAACTTTTTCTTCATTTTTTGTTATTTTTCTGTTCAGCAAAAACGAAATGTGTTTAGTGCGATTTTTATGGAAAATTCTTCGATCTAGCTTTGAGAAAAACAACCAACTCGTCCGAAAATGAGATCGGTGCCTGTTTGCGGTATGATCTCTGAACTCAAAGGGGTTCGAGATTAACGAGGAGGAAACGCGTGTAATTTACGTGCGCAGCCTACCATCGTAAAAGTCATTGGGCAACGATTTTAGGCATCACTAGACGCCGCTGTAAATGTACGTAAAAGGTACCAACGAGTGTATCGGAGTGCGGGCAGGGAGAATTTAACGACCTTAGGTGTATTGCGCTCTTTGATGTGGTAATATAATATTTCGCGAACCCTTCTCGCGAGTTATTCGATACGCAGATATTACCTTCGCAGTTCGCGCGGCTTGGGCCCGCGTGGAATTGAAAAAAAAAACAAGGGCGGAAATCTTTTGTATGAATACACGGAGCCGCCATAGTACGCCGTATCATTCCGCTGCAAAAATGTTAATTCACTTTAATTGTTGCCGTATAAAACACTTTTTTGCCCCGTATATCCATTTTCGGCTCGTCGAGCCGCTATAACAAAAAAAAAATGAACTGGGCGAAATGGTCTGACATAAATTGTTATTTCGCGACGTGTCAAAGGGACCCAAGTTTTTCGTTTGTATTTTTCTCCTTACATCCTCCTACGTGATGGTAACCGTTCCGGTGGTGGAGGGAAATTAACTGAAATTCGTAAACGTATTTTTAAGAGGAAAACATGGTACATATTTGGAATGGTGTGGTGTTTCGAGGCTCCCTTATACGTGGCTAATTTGACTATAAAATATGTAAATGTTTTTTAAATTGAATCGAAAGGTCGGAAAATTTATGGTCATCAAACTATGAAAATTTTGTTGAAAACATATTGAAGAACTTAACTTATAAATAACAGCCATTATAGCCTAACTGATTTGGGAAGGGTGGTCAGGGGATTGTGAGCTCTTCAAACTTTCACATTTCAGACTATTTATAATTATCTAGAAAATGTCCAACTTTTTGGTATATATATTTTTTATCTCAAGCATAGTGCCAGTGAAAATTCACTCGCTAAGTCATTGGTTGTACCATTTATTTGTAATTTCATCATAATCATGTGTATAAGACAACCAAGGGCAAAATTCAACGAATATAGCAAACTATAAAAAATTTTTTTGGAATTTCTAAAAATTGAAAAAAATTGTATACATAATTTTTTTATGATTTTAGGATGGCAATACAAAAAGATAGCTCGAAACCAAAATTAATTGGCATAAAAATAATTTTTTCGAAATAACGAATAAAACATCAAAATTTCAAAACTTTGATCCCAATATGTGAAAGGTAAATATTAACCTAGAAGGTTGCAATTTTTTGAGCATTCTTTTAGGACCATTTGACAACTTTTTTGCTTAAGGGTCATCGATTTTCGAAAAAAAAAACAAAATTCGTTCCATCCTAGGGGATACACGAGAAGTCGAAAATTTTTTTAGTGGCATCATTGATTTTAGTTTCCTAAGTGAATTTGGAGGGGGCTTAAGGCAAAAAGTGGCTTTTAGAGGGGAAATGTCTGCAGAAAATTTCATGAATCTTGCATACCTCGTCACCATATCGATGTAGAAAGGGCAAACTTTGTATGTACAATTGTACGCTGTACAGTTAGTTGATGACCAGAATATGGCCTCTTAAATTTAGTTCAAAATGGATCTGAAATGCGAATCATAAAAATTTGAAAATAATTTGAGGATCCTCAAGTAGTTGAAATTTGAAGAATATGTGTTCATATGATTATCGCACGGATAGTAATACTACATTAATTGTTCCAAATTTAACTTTTCAAGTGGTTTTGAAAGGGATAGGGTAGGAATTTTCAAACTTTGTAAAACTATATTTTTAAATGAAAAAATCATTAAAATTAGAAGTTATTACGAAAAAATTAATCACATTGTGTATGATATGGAACTTCGACTAAAGCTGTTCATTATTGGATTTATAGCTCCAGTAATGCGGCATGGCTGCTTACGTTTTTTTTCCTTTCGATTAACGCATTTTAAAAGTTTATAATTGGAACTGTACTGAAAAGATTTTCAGAAACCTGTAAATCTTGTTAACGTATAAATCTAATAATGAACTGCTTTAATGGAAGTTCCATATCACACCTTATGTGAATACGTGATTAATTTTTTCGTAATAACTTCTAATTTTAATGTTTTTTTCATCTAAAAATACAGTTTTTTTCTCGATCAAAAAAAAAGGTAAACAGCCAAGCGGCATTAAGTGAGCTAAGTTTTTAATGGAGGCTGGTCTAAATTTGCAAGTAATGTTGTTAACGTCTTTACATTCACACTAAGTAGCAAGGTTGAAAAACACCATAGAAGTTGATTTTACAGTGCATGCTATTTTTTGTTCATAAAAATAACTTAAAGCTATAGTTATAAAAGTTCATCTTTTTAAGCTTAAATTTTAACGGCCCGCAATTTTGGATCGATTTTGACTTAAATTCAGAGTTATACTCCATTAGATATTTCAATGTGAACAATAAGCTTTTGATAATAAATGTTGATTTTTCGATTTTTTAAAGTTTAATGGAGCCACTGAGGTTCCCTTTCCTTGTGCGCTACTGAATCGTGAAAACAGTTATTTTTTGCTTTATATAGCAGCGCTTTTTCTTCAGACCCTTAAAGTTGATTACATTTTCTAGAAATCTAAAAGCGCAAAAAATTAATGGGATTCCTCTTATCCCGCTAAAAGTTCTGTGTAAAATTGATGGTTTTTATATTTTTAGGGCAAGACCAACTTGTAGAGAAAATTTAAGCAGCGAGTGAATTATATAATGAAAAAAGTTAGCAGCCACATTATATTAGTAGAGTTGAGTTTTCTGTTGGAGCTTGTTTACATTTGAAAGTAATTTTATCTAGTACACTTCTTAAATCCACAGGCCACATACATCTATGATTCACAAACTCCACTTTATCCTTTCCAAAAATACCTGAGGAATTATTTAAAGTAATTATTGCTGTAATTGGGTGACTCTAGACAGTTTCTTTTTTTTTTTTTTTTTTTTTTTTTTGTAAATTTCAAAAGTTTAAACTTGTGCGAAAAATTTGAAGAAATTGGTTTCAACTCTCTTATTCTTCCTCTTTAAGATGCACTAGTGGAAATTTTCCTGAAATGCTTTTTTTTTTTTTTTTTGTCTGGAGTCTATCCACCTAGTGGCGAAGAGTCAGCGAGTCAACAGATTTTACTGTAATATTTTTGATAATTTTTTAATTTTTCACTTTTTTCTCGTTAAATTCATGTCTTGTGATTGTAATATGGCATTTTTAAAAGGTGGTCACAAAATATAATTAAAAATATATATATTTTTTTTGGTATTTTCATTCTATTTTTTTTTTTTAATTTTATGGAATTATGTTAATTTGATAACTGATTACTTCAATTTACTAGGTATTGAAAGAGAAAATTTCGCTTTATTTAAAAAAAAAGGAGAATCAAATGAGGCTTCAAGGTTTAACACAACTATCTTTTTAAACTGCTTCAGCAGATGATTATTGAGGGGTAAAGCATAAAGATGAACATTTAAAATGAAATAATGATTTCAAAACTTGAAAATAGCTGTAATCACAAAAAATTGTGTAAATACTTGAACTCTAGATTTTCAACATCCTAATTCGAAAAAATTCAAGTGTTAATTTTGTAATATACTCAATAGTTAATACTAAGATAAGATATTAAAATAAGTAAAATTTCAAGAGATCTCTGTCCATTAGCAGCTGCTATCTGTATCTCTAGGCTCCAACAAATATAAGCGTTCAAATTACCGCAACTTGAGACACCTTAAACTATCGTCAAATTTATATCCGCCATTTTGGATCCATTTTGCTCCAAATTCAAGAGGTTGTATTCCGATAACCAACTAACCGCACACACAATGAAGCTGTAATGAAAACTCAGCTAAAAACTATGAATCGAGAGAGCTCTAAAATTATTTTCGTCGCAGACTTCGACATTGCTTTACATATCCATATACGCAGATTAATCACACGCAACCACGAGCGTCTAGCACCGCACAACGTCGAGATAAAAAATATAATTTCATTCTCGACCATTTTCTCAATCAACCCCCAAGTTCGTCGAAGCCCACTTCACTACAATCAGCCTAGATAAGAAGGGTAAAGCATATCGACTGCAACCTGCCAGCAACCAGTCCATATGAAACACATTAAAGCGTGTTCGCACTCGACGACTTAACCCCTATTAACGCAAGCTGAAAAGGAAAAGCATCGGCGCCAAGCCCACCACAACGGTTTCCTGATAATATTCAATATACTAGAAAAAATCTTCCAAATGAGGTACCAAAAAGCTTTACACCGTATTTACAATACCGCCAAAACTCATCTCGTAAAAAGAACCACGTTGCTGCGTAAATTGAAATGGAGAGCGTTTCTTTTCAATCAAACAAACCGTTTTATCGAAATGAAAAATATTTTCTTCGCCCTAAATATATAAGATGAAGAGAGGCGAATGAAAATATTTTCGAAAATACCGCTTCTTCAATCGTACTCGAAGCTTTTCCGTAAATCCAACTTCTATAACTGAGGAGTAGGCGGAAAATTATTATAATACAATAACACGACCTTTTTCGCTTTTCTCTTTTCCAACTCAATTTTTGTTCGAAAGTTAAACCGCCAGATTAAACTATCTGAACCGAATACGTGTCCGCAATTCGCGCGTGACCAGATACCAGGTACCATGACATTAGGTTCGAAAAAGTAACCGATTTTTATGGCCAATTCAAATACCTAGTTTTGAATACACGTTGAAAACATCATTCTCGCCACAGATAAAGAGGAATGTTCGAAATATAAAAAATTACTCAAATCGTCGATTTAAAGTTCGCACATGGTCCATTATAGGTACTGCTGTCATCGGCCCTCTGAAAGATCCCGTTTCACGTAGC
Source organism: Phenacoccus solenopsis (assembly GCA_009761765.1). Lineage (NCBI taxonomy): Eukaryota > Metazoa > Arthropoda > Insecta > Hemiptera > Pseudococcidae > Phenacoccus > Phenacoccus solenopsis. The sequence goes on from CM019754.1 coordinate 3,318,288, forward strand.
CTACCTCTGTACACCAGCATGCCGTGTCGGTTCTGCGACTGCTTAACTTAAAACCTAACGTTATTAATAGCGTTCGTCGCTCGGCTCGAGCGTATACCAAGAAAATTGAAAGGATATACGGGTATAAATAAATGTCAACGTTAAAAGCCTTCCTCGTACCATCCACTGATAATTTTATGGTCCTGCACGGACATTTATTACAACGCTGCGCCCTACAAAGAAATACCCGAGCAGAAGCTACCAGTATACAGTATATCGAAGCAAAACATACTATTCTCACAAAAATGTGTCTCGTTCTTATACGCATACAAAACGATCAGATGATCGAGAATCCCTTCCAACTACTCTGTTGTAAAATCTGATCACGTGCGAATGAACTGATTTTCAAGTTGAATCAACAAAAATTATCGAAAATATACGAATTTTTTGTATTATAGCACCATGTATGTTTTATTTTTATCTATCGCATCTACGTTGAGGACTTTTTTTTTATATCTACCTGTTTGTGGGCTAATTTTTAATTTTTAGTTCATTAGTAAAACCATATCTTGAGTTCGCAGTTCTCGTTTAGTTTACCCACACACATACAACTTATGATATTAGAAAAACATAAAGTTTATAAGAAAGAAACCAGGAGGGTTTAGACCATGTTTCTGTGTATGATATAATTCCTTTACAATGATAATTATTCAGAGTTATTACATTAAATTGAAATCACTACCCAAAGATTAAATGTACGAAGACTGAGGAGCAATGAATTATTTTTGAATAGATAATGAAAAAACTGACAAAATTCTAGCTTCGCATCTTTTTCTATCCATAGATCAATAGATTTGCCATTCTTTGGTTTTTGAGAAAATACCCAATTTTAAGTTTATTTTACGCAAGACCTGACTCAAATGCATCGTAAATCACAAATGGCGCAATTTTAGGAAGGCTGAAGAGTGAAGAAACCTCAAATGGCTCAAATTGCATGAATATGGGCTCATACAATCACTAAAAATAAGCGTATACGGTATCGCAAAAGCAACAGACGGAGAGTTGATTATTCGAACTGTGTGGTTCGGTACATGACAGGATGAAACTTTTAACCATGATTGAACTTATGATACATTAAGCTTAAGGGAGAGGGGGGGAATAGGTTATAAAATTTTTTGGTTAAATGCATACACTACACAGGCGAACATTTTTAAGATTTTTTATATTACGCATTTTTTTTATACGCAACATTTTTTTTAAAATTGCGAAACTAGATTCATTTTAATTTTTTTTGCAAAAAATTTGAAGTCTTGATTTTTGAAAAAAAAAAAAAAAACGTAAGCAGCCATGCCGCATTACTGGAGCTGAGTTTTTAATTGGAGCTTGTTTTGATTTACTAATAACCTTGCTTAACCGTTCATGACTACAGGCCACACCCAATACCAAGTCTGAAAATCCCTACCCTATCCTTTGCAAAAACACTTAAGAAGTTGAATTTAGCACAAATGTAGTATATTTTCGACCCCTCCTGTACCCCACCACTATTTTAGGTTGATAACCCCGCCTTCCCGCCCAACATCATGTATGGAAGTGAATTGGGGATATAGTATACAACTTATCCTCAATAACCATATGAATTCATATTACTTACATTTTTACCAACTTGAGGCTCCTCAAGCTCTACTCAAAATTTTGATAATCCGCCATTTTGGATCCATTTTCATCCAAATTCAAGAGGTCATATTGTTGTCACCAACTAACCTCACACACAAAATTTGAAACTCTTTAACTTGATTTGGCCGGGAGATATGGAAGATTCAAGAAATCTCAAAAAGCTGTTTTTTGATCTAACTCCTCTCAATATGCACTTAGGAAGCTGAAATTTGGATATGTTAGTATCCGTGACTCACTCTTTTATATGAAATCAAAAACGAAAAATTTGAGCTATTTGCCTCTTCTCCAGCCCCCCTCAAAATTTGAGTGATCCGCCATTTTGAAATTTATCGAAAAAACAAAAAAAGTACTTTTGCGCATTTTCAAGAAGAGTTCCTCACCAAATTTTGAGCGAATTTTATGAATACTCGCCGGCGCTACGCGTGGGGGAAAAATATATATATATATACACCAAAAAGTTGGAAATTTGCCACATGATTACAAATGGTCTGAAACGCAAAGATTTGAAGACCCCACCCTCCCCCCGACTTTCCCTTCCCAAATCAGGCAGGCTGTAATAGCTATCGTTTTTATTAAAAACTCAGCTAAAATATGCATGCAGTTCTCAAAAAATAAAATAAAAAATCATATTGAATTTTTATGATGACATTCTGCAAAAAATGTTAATAGATTTTTTGGAAAACAAAAAATTGAAACATCAAAATTGTGGGGAAAATACGATTTTTGCTTTATGCCCCGTTTCCAGAAAAAGTATGCAATCCTTGAGGATGTTTTTGAAAAATTTTCATTCAGGAGTGCCTGGTCAATAATTTAATGTAAGGATTTTGCAAAATTCCTATTTCATCTGAACAACTGATCAACTTTCTCATAATTTTTGTCATGATGCTTCAGTCAATTCCATAAAAACCACCATCAAACTAAAATTTTACAAAATCCTCCCATTAAATCATTGACCAGATACTCCTGAATAATTTTTATTAAAAAAGATCCTCCTTGGTTGCATAGTTTTCTAAAAACGGGGCGTAAAGCAAAAATCGTATTTTTCCCAAATTTTGATGTTTCAATTTTTTGTTTTCCAAAAAATCTATTAATATTTTTCGCAGAATGTCATCATAAAAATATGATTTTTTATTTTATTTTTTGAGAACTGCATGCATTTTTTTTCAAAAATCAAGACTTCAAATTTTTTGCAAAAAAAAATTGAAATGGATCTAGTCGCTCAATTTTTTAGAAAACTTCACATGTAAAAAAAAAGCGTAATATAAAAAGGCTTAAAAATGCCCGCCTGTGTACTGTATGCATTCAACTCAAAAATTTTAAATCCACCCCCCCCCCCCACACTTTAAAAATCCATCATTAGGGTATCCACTAAATTTGGAAATCAAAAATTTGTATACATTTCCATTATTTTTTTTCGTATTTCCTCTTCCAAATTTAATTCCCCTACAAAGCTGATGTAACCTTACAAATGAGAATAAAACTGCAATTTAAATGAAATTTCGAACTTTTTGAAAAATATTTCTATCTATTTCGTACTCTCGTACATCAAAAGAGAGATTCTTGTCTTTTTCGTACTTATCGTACTTTTCTTACCTATTGTGAGTAGTTGGACAGTTGGACACCTAATCATACAATAGCATTCATTATTATTCTATTTACTTTACATTTGTTTCATTTTTATTTTATTTTACAAATTTATAATTTTTCAATTTTTTGTGTTTTCAAAGTTTTATGAATTTTTTCCTTCATTTCTTTCTTTGCCATTTATTTTTTATTTTATTTTATTTTATTTTTTGTTGTTGTAAATCAAGCTCTTATTTTTGAAAATTTTACATTTCTTTTATTTTTAATTTTTTTTTATATATAATATTTTTTTAGTTTAATTTTTCAGTTAGGGTCATTTACACAAAACAAAAATCTACAAATCATAACACTTCGTACTTTCAAATCGCGTTGATTACAAAAAACAGTCGTTTAAACGTTACGAACCTCGATAAAAGCACCTGTAGATCGCGTGTATCGCGTAGAAATTTATCCCATTCCGAGCATTCGTCGATTTTACTACTTTGGCATAACATATACAATGATATACATGTAGTCATATGCATCCAAGTAATGAAATAATTTAATTAGAAAATTGAGTAGATATCTACGTTCCACGTTGCGCCTTTCGAGATAAGAAAAAGCGACAAAAATGTTGTTTTGAAACGCGACCGATGAAAGCGAAAGATATATCGTATAGTAATGTACGTTATATGTGAAAACACGCGGCCTGCGGAGCCGAATAAATTAAAATAAAAACGTCTACGTTGCGCGGCGCAAACCCAAAATGAAATTAGTACGGAGTACGGACACGTCGAAAGGGCATAAATAATATATGCCGGTAGTTCCCTGCATGTAGCATACATATAACGAGCGTGTATGACAAAAAAAAAAAATGTTCAGCTATTCCTTAATAAACCAATCATGCAGGTAGCGATAGATGAGCGTAATTTTCACACCCCTAGTTCGACCACCTACAGGGAACACGTTATCGCTAACAACTCCGCCATACACCTTAATTGGCATTTGATTTTATCATCGTCTTCCACGCAACACTCCCTCAGTGCTGCAGTAATTCGAATTCGGCACATACGAGTATATGTGCGAATTTCCACCCCCTGCCTGTATAGCCAGCTCGCATAAATATAAGGTATATTTTATTCGTTCGATACTTCATACCTTCGTTGTATTCTTATCTAGCTCACGCGGAACCGGAAATATCTGTACGTTCGACTGTGAGATTTATTCACCATTACGATTTTATATGTACGGCTCGATTGGAATTTGCGAAATTCTGGTTTGGGGCGCAAATTTATGAACGTTTCTAGCTCGTATTAAAATATACACGTGACTTTCGCCTCTTCGTACTTCGTATGCGTACATTCTTCGTCGAATGGTTTGCTCGATACATTCGAAATTATGGAAAATTGATTTTCCGCTCTGCGACTAAAAACCTAGCGCCGCTATCGCAATCGCACACGTATAAATTCGAAAAGGGGGAAAAACGTCGTCTCCTTTAATATAATTTCGAATTCGGCGCGGCGCGAATTTGTATCTACCGAGTACCGAGTACCCTTTTCCAAGAAGAAATCTCTGACGTTTTACCGCTCCATTTTCAGACAACGTATTTCACAAAGCCACCTAATACCGTGTATACTGTATAGGTACGACTGGCGGATCGCTGCAAGGTACCACGTTTTCCTTTTAGTCGAATATTTCGGCGAGGGTGTCAGGGTCGAGCTGGTTTTTCTAATTACTACAAAACATTCGCGTTCCTTCTTCTTCGAGTAGTGAAAAAAAAAAAGAAGAAAAAACCAAATGCTAGTAACGCGAGTATTACGAAGTCTAACCGAAGCGACAAAAATATTTTATTACATTAATAACGTTCAGCGTCGAAAACCTTCATAAAGGAAATGAAGCGAGAAAAAGAGCCATTTATCAAAAAGCACCAGACCACCGCACCGCTTTCTACACGTCTTTGGCGTGCTCTTTCCGCAAGCCCTTCTCTTTCTCTTCGTCTTTCTCGCTTCAATCGACGAATTTACCATTCATTTTACACCAGACAATGTCAACAACAACAAAGTACCTCGTGTAAACGTTTTTACACGTCGCTAACGCCCCGCCGCCCACCATTCTGTGCTCCTTTCGCGCCTATCGTCTAATATGTAGTACGATTCCCGAATTTGCTTTAATTTCAAAGCTCTTTGTTAATGGATTTGGAAAATTCGAAATTCCTTGGTTGACTGGTTACACCCACGGCGAAAAGAACCTTTTTCACAAAACCAGCCATAAGCCGAGAGTAAACCAAGCCCGGTATAGTTTTTTATTATTTACTAGCGTGATGTTTTATTTTTCATATTCTTCCATATTTTCCTCGTACTTTTTCGCATTTTTTAGATAAAAAAATTAGTTTTTTTCCATTTTCACATTTTTTTTTGTTCGGTTTTATTTCTGGACTTTTTTCATCGCGAGACATCTAATATCTTTTTATCGGTGTTTTTTGATTTTTTTTTAACTATGGAAATTTCTTTTATAATTTTAAAATTCTATATATATATATTTTTTTAGTACTTTTCATTTCTTTTTTTCCCAGATATTTTTCTGCTTTTAGGCTTCTTCCTTTTCGAACCCTCTTTTTTTATTAAAAAATTTTTCAGCTGTGCAGTGAAGGAGTCAAAGAAGAGTGGGGATCTTCAAATTTATACGTTTCAGATCGTTTGTAATCATTTGAAAAAAAAGTCCAAATTTTTAGTATATATACCGTGTGACCAACTGATCTTTGCACCCCTCAGCGCCAAATTCCCTTGTGGAAAATAAAAACTTCAAATAATTCAATTCTGTCGTTTTTCGTTGGATCAAGAAATAAAAACTCAATTATTTCGTTTTCCAACCATTTGTAAATGATATTTATCAAAATTATGTACTTAATTCAACTTTTGATTAATTACTCATGTTCAATTGGTAACACTGATTCTTGATAAAACTGAAGGAAATCAATTTATGGTGAAAAAATGAAACGTTAAAAATTTATTAATAAATATTATGATAATTTTCATCAATTACTGTCATATAAAAAACCAAAAGAAATGAAAAATTTGTACTCTGTTTAGAAGTAGGGAATTTCACGCTGATGGGTGCAAAGATCAGTTGGTCGCACGGTATATATATATAGATTTTCCCCAAGCGTGCGCCGACGGATATTCATGAAATTTGCTCAAAAGTCAGTGAGAGACTCTTCTTGAACATGCAAAAAATGTCCATTTTTGTTTTTTCAATACATCTCAAAATGGGGGATCATTCAAATTTTGAGGAGGGCTGGAAAAGTGTCAAATGACTCGAAACTTTTGTTTTTCATCTCATGTAAAAAAGTGAGTCACGGACACCAACATATGAAAATTTCAGCTTTTTAAGTGCAATTGGAGAGGAGTTGGAGCGAAAAATGGCTTTTTGAGTCATGAAATTTCTTCAATCTTCCATATCTCATCACCAAATCGATTTACAGAGGTCAAGTTGGTGAACAGAATACGATATCTTGGATTTGAGTCAAAATGCATCCAAAATGGCGTATTATCAAAATCTGAGCGAAGCTGGAGGAGCCTAATTCACTTTCACACATGATATTGGAGGGAAGAAAGCGGGCTTATTGATATCAAAATGTGGTGGATTTACGTACTGTCTGTCAAATATAGCTTGAGACTTTTTGACAGCGCAAAGTTAGGCAACAATTCATGCATGGTTACTCAAAATGTGGATTGTATTACAAAGTAGGTAAATGTGTTATTACCTATCAACTCATCGAATTTCACTGGAAACACATTTACCATACTTTTTTGTGCTTTAGTGTTTCGACTATTTGGCCAGCATTTTCAGTTTGAACACTTTTTGGGAAGTAATGAAATCGTGAAAATTGTCGCGCTTTTTGCCTAACTTCGCGCTGTCAAAAAGTCTCAAGCTATATTTGACAGACAGTAGACGGTCGAAAAATTTTTGTTACGGTGTCATATGATAAAATGAATCCAAGTGACTAACCTATTCTCATTTTTAACTTCCCAAATAAATTTAGAGGGTGCGAGCAGGCAGGGGCGTACCGAGCACATTCTTCAGGGGAAGGGGGGGGGAGAAAACCAAAATTTGCCAACTAATACCATGAAATTTTATCAACTGTTGACTTTTTTTTTTTTTTTTTAGTCTTCAAAAAATTTAAAAATAGCTGTAATAATACTGCGCAAGTGGTCAAGTTTACCAACTTTACGCTAAAACTCCAAATTTACCAACTTTCCAAAAGCCAAGGGGGCTACGTCTCTGGTTGTGCGCTATACATGATATAAGTTGGCATCAGTTCCAATTTATTTGAGTTCTTATTTTCCCAAAAGAAATTCAAGTTCCCAATTTCAGCGTTGAACAATTATAAATTTCCCAACTTTTCAAAACACCTGGGGGGAAGCTCCCCCCCCCCCCCCTTAGTTACGCCCCTGCGAGCAGGTTGGAGACTTGGAGAGGTGTTAAACCAAGAACAACTTTCTTCGCTAAATTCATCTACAAAATTCAATCTTATTACAGTAGACTCCCGATTATCCGACCTCCGATTATCCGACATCGCGATTATCCGACTCAAAAAATGCATCCGACATCTTCCGATTAACCGACTAAAAAAAGTCGGTTAATGTTTTATTATCCGACAAATGCTGAATTATTAATCAAATCGATGTCAAATTACTGTTTTTGTCTCGTATAATACATGATTGTACATATTAAAAAACTTTTATCAGTGAGATAATCTGGCGACACCCAGGCGCTAAGCATGAATGGTCATGTTTATCGCAAGGCAAGGTGTTCGTTTTCATTAGTTGTGTTCCATATTCCCTTTCAATCTAGTCTGCTTTTAAAATATAAGTGTTACGGTGTCGTTTAATTTTTTTTCGTGTTGAATTTGTTCATTTTCATAAAAATGGATCCAAAAGTAAAATCTAAACGTAATTTCTAAAAAAATATCAAAAAATTTTTCTGTTACCTAGATATGTAATTTTGAAGTTTCCAATTAAACTCGTTTTTTGTCACAACTTTTATTCATTAAATTTCAGTAAAAAATCAAAAAATCAATTATCCGACTTTTTTGCACATCCGACACTTCTCCGCCTCAATTGACTTCGGATAATCGGGAGTCTACTGTATATAGATGGTGTAGGATAAGGATCATAATGAAAAGGACTTTAAAATCTACGGAGAATCAGGAGATGATATTAACAGGAGTATACCATAAGGTTTGACAATATTATTTTTATATTCGATCATACCCCTAATGAAACGAAGCTTCAGTATTGCACTATGGGAACGAACGGTTGTTTCATTTTTGGGATTTTTTCTGTTATTTATGTACTTTTTCATCAACTTTTTCGATACATTATGTACTTATATCAATTTTTGAACATAAGTACGAATAATAATGATAAAAAAAAAAAATAAAAAAAAATGAATAATAAACAAGTACAATCCAATCGACAAAATTAACCTAAACATATTCCTCAGAAAGAATAACAGCTGATAAATCAAAAATTCCTTTCAAAACTATCCCACTAAACATGATATAAATGATACGACTGAAATGACGCCGTTCTACGCAGCTTCGGCAGTCTTTGTTCGCTGTATTTTTTCTCGTTCCGACTGGCATTACATTTTGGTTAGCGAAGTCTGCATATTTGGTCTCCGGGGTATCGTTGGCATATTTTTTTATTTGTCTAGCGATAAGCTCGGTCCTTTTGAAATTTTTCATTTGGCCGTTACGAAAATTGTAATAATTCGTTTTTTTGGAAACGTTATTTTTTCCCACTCGAAAAACAAGAGAGAGAAAAAAAAAGGAAAAGGATTCGACCATTACGAATGAATTAAAAAACACAAAAGGGTTGCTCGGATACATAATTTGCGCGTTGTAAACGCGCAAAGACTATTCGCCCGATAACGAATATAAAACGCGCCAAATTTTAAGTAGGGGCCCACCAACCCATTCCGAGTTAATTTAATATCACGACCACGGCTCCGATAATTCCACTTAATCAGCGTTCTTTAATGCTCGAGGAAGTATTTTTAAACAGCCATACTGTCGCATCGCCCATTAAAACGAATTCTCACTGGATTCCAAAATCAGCGAAAAATGTTCGCTACTCGATGGAATAATTTCAAACAACAACCAAAATTGCATAGATAGAGTAAAAGGGGCAACTATCAAAACTCGCCCGTCCGATACAACTTTCAACATGAAATGCGCTTCGAGCCCTAATCGTGAGAAACACGGTAAACAAAATGAGATGTTTATTCAATCATCGACCATTCCGTACACACCAATCGTCGTAAACAATTCCCCTATTTCGTCCTCACATGTGCTACGGTTCACAGATAATTATTTCAGTCTACGACGGTCGACGACCACGCAACTAATAAATAGCCAGTGATATGGTCAAGTTAAACCAAGAAAACGGTGATTGGGGCATCCTAGATGTGCGAATAGAGTCGAGGTAATAACCAAGTTTCACATTCATCTTTTAGCGATGTCCGAAAATTCACCACCGTCGCGTCCTCATCCCAAAGCGTAAATTTTTCAACATCCGTTGATTGCCCGTCATTAAAATTCATAGCGAAGCCGAGCATCAAATTACACCTACTTCACGTCGAGAATGCTTACACGTGGGGAAATATTCTAAAAGAAATAAATTGGTTCGCGATTTTAATTATAAATACGCGAAAGAGAAAACTTCTCTTTTTCAGAATATGCGGAGAATTTTCATCGAAAGTTTATTCAAAAAGCCAACTCAGAGCTTTCAAATAAGCACTCGATCAAAGCGTATAAACGATGTACACCGTATACCTTACCTTTTCAAACTAGTATTAAAAAGCAGGTTATTTATAATTTCGAAAATTGCTAAACGAGCGTAGCTTTATAGTTGGGCGAACCTTGGTCGCGTAACTGGAATAAAATTAAAATATACTCAACACAAGGCGATCAATTTGTTTCAAAGTTGAAAATGTAACTTTTCAAACAGCTATGTATCCACAAAAAACGTTCCGTGTATATTTTCGAATTATTAAATGAAATCATTTTTTTTTCAGGCTTCAACATAATTACAACATCTAACTCTGTATGCTTCCGCATGAATAACGATAAGGATTTAATGAGAAAAAATAAATCATTTCCAATTTTATCGGTAAAATCGCCGTCACTCGTCTAATTCGTATATCTCGTAGGTAGCATCGTCTCACCATATGATACGGTGTAACTCGACGTCGAATTTCATTTTATTAAATTCCAACCGAGTTCGGTTTAATTTAACGTTTATCAAGCTATCAACATTCCGATAAAGTAAACCCTTTTCGGTGATGCGAATTATCTTTAAGTACGCCGAACGACCATAAACACCAGCCCAACGAGTACATAGAACTATAGTTTACTCCCTGGCTATGAATAAATTTGTAAGCTCTACGGTAATCTGGTATTTCGCCTTTGCCACTTATGACTAAAGTTTTCACTCTCTATTGTCTAGTTTATTCTCTGCGAGGAATACGATCGCGAAACACCAAGGAAGTTCGTCAGCATTTCACACATCGTATATGATGTAAGAGAGAGAAAAAAATGATGACTTATAAAAATTTTACCCAACAGCAGTATCAAAGGGGTTATAAGATTTTCGAATTTCAAACTCTTACTATCCTTACATTGTAACAGATAGGCAAATCTTGATTATAATGCATTGTCGTACTGCCTATCTGCAGTATTGAAGGGGCTACGACATGATTTCAAGAAACCAGTCATAGTCTTCACACGTTACGTTGTGAACAGTGTTGCCAACCCAAATGGAAAAAAATCCCCGAATTTGGCGAAAAAATCCCAGATCGTGTTTTTAAAATATGAACGACCTTTTTTTTTAGTTTTTGTTTTTTTTTGTTTGCGAAGTATATTGTAGCATGTATGATCTTATCAGAGAGAAGACGTTCGGCCGAGGTATGGGTTTTCCCAGCATCGTGCCGTTCGTTGGCTGTTATTCCTTGAGAGTTAGGTTCGAGAGGTTTAGTATACTGATGACCGCCGCGTTAATAACGATATAATATTTCGACGTTTGACAATATAAAATGATGTGTTGGTGATACGTTTTTTCTTCGGCTCTTGCCCTCATGGGGGGGAGCGCGGCAGCCATGTCAATATGTTAAAATGTAAAATAATGTAAAAAGTAAATCGTCGGTTTTTGTGTTTTATACTTAATTTAATAAAGAGTGATAATCTTCGTCTACGGCGTTCATTTTTCTGCGCTACAATATATTCATTAAAATGGAAATTATAATTGAAAAATTTTATTAATTTTAGATTACACCTTACTGCAATTAGGGGAATTACTTTATACTTTATATTGGATTAATATAAATTATAAAAAAATAATAAATAAATTAAAGATAAAATCAAGAGATTATTATTTCTATCCTTGGACAATAGTAAAATACATTAATGCAAAAATAATTCTAAAATTCAGCCTTCCCAGGTAAACGGTAAAAATGTAAACAGATTAACAGAACGTCATTGTTACCAACTCAGAGACTTGATGAAATGGTTAACACTGAACAGGTAAAATTCGAAAAGAAAATTTTAATTCAATCACCTTCGACCATCCAACAACCTCAGCGCAACCGCTGAAAACTCCACCTATGCAGCAGACAAACTAATTGTGTATTTAAAATATCACTCGTTTTACAAACTAATATAATTATAAATATTTAATCTTAAGTCAACATGTAATATTAGCGTCGCAAATAGCCTAGCTGTCGAGCGACAAGAAATAAAAACATTTAAAAAAAAAGTTTAAAACATAAATTTAATTTGTTCAATCAAATTTTATTCGTAAAAATGCTATAAAGTTGAAAAAATCCCAGAAAAATAAGAAAAATCCCAGAAATCAAGAAATCCCAGAAAATCCCAGCATGTTTTCTAAAGATGTCGAAAAATCCCTAGATTCTGGGATTTATCCCTAGGGTTGGCAACCCTGGTCGTGAAGGAATGATCCGGCTTCACCAAAAGAGGTATAGTCAACATACACCTTCTTTTGTGTTTAAACGCTCTACTGGTCTTTTTGCTCTATTGGTTTGTTTTTGAAACGTCATATTGGTCGATCTTTCACATTGTTAGCTGGTTTCAGCGCTGTATTGCCCTATTTTCCTTTTGGAAGATCATATGAACGCTCTATGGGTGGATTTGTCCCATTGCTTTGTCTTTTAACCGCTCTGTTGGCCTGTTCTTGTTTGTCGCTTAAGCGCTCTAGTTATTATTTTTCCCATTGATTGCTGGTGTAGGGACTCTGTTGGACCTTTTTCTTATCAGTGGGTTGTTTGAACGCTCTATTTGTCGACTTTTCCCATTGGTTAATCTTTTAAATACTTTATTAGGTGTTCTCTTAGACGCTCTATTTGTCCATTTTCCCATTGATTGGTCGTTTATGCAATCTATTGGAGCGTATCTCTCATCGTTAGGTAGTTCAAACATACTATCGGTCGATTAGTCCCACGCTCTATTGCTGTGTTCTTGTCATTAGTTCGTCTTTCAAACACTCTATTGGTTGTCTCCTAAATGTTTTTTATGTCCATTTTGCTCATTTATTGGTTGCTTAAGCACTCTGTTTCCCTGTTCTATTTGTCGACTAACATTGCTTAGTCTTTTAAATTTTTTTATTGGCTGCTCTTTTGAACGCTCTACTTGTCCATTTTCCCAGTAATTGGTCGCTTAAGCGCTCTACTGGATCATATTTCCTATTGTTAGGTTGTTTGAACAATCTATCGGTTCCACTGGTATACCTTTTAAGCGCTCTATTGGTTTATTGTTCTCATTGGTTGGTCTAACAAATACTCTATTTGTTCTTCTCCTAGACGCTTTATTTGTTGATTTCCCCATCTATTGGTCATATAAGCGCTCTGTTGGATCTTTTTTCGAATTAATAGTTTGTTTAAACGCTCTGTTGGTCAATTTATCGCATTGGTTTATCTTTTAAGCGTTTGGTTCGACTATTCATCCCACTGATGGGTCTTTAAACACTCTAGTGGCAAATTTTTCTTATTGCTTCAATGTTTAAGCACTGTTAGTCGTTTTTTCTTATTGCTAGATCCTTTAAAGGCTATATTGTACAAATGCCTCAAAGTTTTAGATTATAACGTCACATTATAGAGAAAGATGAAAACACATACTTATTCAAAGTTCACTTTCTTAGGATGAGTTTGATTATATTATATTTATTCTAAATTTTTTCATGAATTCAATTCTTATTAATTCTTTAATATCAGGTAGTCAGATGGTGAAATCCAGTACAATATTGACGAATCTCAGCGATCTTACGGATTGGAATTTTAATCATACTACAACAGGATATGATTCAGTTACATTTGCCTGCTACTCGTAGTTATTACCATTTGAATTCTTTTCTTGTCTCACTTATGATTGTGATCAATTTACAATGTCACCAAATAAACCACCAGTTCAGCTAGCTTCATTCAATCGTAGGGAATTATTGTAAAGTTTCCTGAGGTAATTCTTCAAACCAAAGGACAAATACCTCAAGATGAGCCAAATTCTTGTAAAACTTTTTGTTTTTACTAGAAATAATAAGCATAATAAAAATTTGCTTTTGAATTTTTCTAAAAAGAAATTTTTTTCCTTCACTATCACTGTGATATAACCATTTTATGTAAATCGTAGAGATGGTGAAGCAACCAAATTTTTTATTGTAAGGGTTAGATAATTTTTTGATGTATTATTATTCCATAAAGTAGCTCTTACTAATGAAAAAATTTTATGTAGGTAAGTAAAGTTTTTGCCTACATACAACATTTACCTACCTACAACACTATGTCAATATTTGAAAGCTCATAGATCCTTTTACATATATTGCGAATCGACAAAATCATCATACAACCCTTTAACTTTCATAATTTTCGACGAGTCCTACACACTGATAAAAGATTGATAATTTATAGAGCAAATTGCTCTGTATAGTAAGTGCATAATGTACTGCGGTAAGCAGAGAAAAAAACTTCACTTTTCTTTTCACCTTTCGCGTAACTGTACGCTTTTGGCGATACGAAAATGAATTTTTAATGCGTCAATTCCGAGAACAGGCGGTTAGGTGTGCTTTTCCGTCGCCTTCGAAAGCGTGTATAATAGAAAAGACCGCAAATTTACCTGGAATCCCGTTTTGAAAATTTAATCGCTACGATTATCGGCAAAACTTCTTTGTAAAGCGGAATTTCAACGCTTGTAAAAAAATAATGATAGACCGACCGGTTACGGGATGCTATATTTTCGCGAAACACGATAACCTACGTAGTCCGTCTCCATACCTACAACCATAATGTATTCGATTACATATTGTATTATCTGTGAGGATTTTTCTAGTAGGTGGCATTTCTTGAATGTGTTTTGAAGTGAGCTCGATAAATTTCTGAGAAATTTAATCACAATTGAACACCAAATAACGATAATTGTGCTTTCATTTTCCAAGAGTTGAAATGTGTCGTAATCAAACATATAATTATTTCCACACATTTGTACGTACAACTTGGCGCTCCAATAGGGGATGACTCTTATCGGCACTGCTAGACTCATATAACTGCACTTCCTCATAATATCAGTTGAGATTCCAAATGAGCACCTCATACTTAGGTGATGATGAGTTGTGAGATACAATGGGTTGTAAATGTCCAAAGTTCACGGGGCTCGTACCACGCATTTAAACCAAAACATCAGTACAAGCAGCTATTTAATTTAATTGATATAGAATTGTTTAAATTTACTTGGCGACAAAATTTTTTTATTTGAAAACTTTCTTTCCAATTTGAGAGCTGAATGCGTCATTAAATGGGCCTCAGGAGCAGGAATATTGAGTATTTTTATCAGTTTTTTTCTATGCCTCATTCTCGAGTGATCTCCTTATAAGTACGGCTCAACAAGCTAACACGTCCGCTGGTGAGCCGAAACTTTTTCAAACTTCTCTCAAACACTTTCTGTTACTTTTTGATGGGGTTTGAATCATTGTAAAAGGCAAAGGGAGGAATATATACGATAAAAATTTCGTTGAGATTCTATGTCTATTTTTGGAGCAAATACCTCCTTTGTATTCTTAAATGTAGTATTACGACCAAGTGCAATGTTGAACTTCGAATTTTTTTACTCGAAACCTTTCAATATAATTTGGGAGTTGAATGTATCGTTCGATGTGCCTGGGGCAGGGAAGGGGAAAAATTTAGTATTTTTTTCAGATTTTTTTTTTCATATCTTGTTCTCGAGTTATTTCCATATGAATACAAAGGTGAGCCAAAACTTTTTCAAACTTTTCTCAGTAACCTTTCAATTACACTTTGATGGGTGTTGGTTCATTATAAAGGGCAGAGGGAGGACTACTGAGGTTCTACGTCTACTTTTGGAACACATAGCTCCTTTTTTGAGTGCCAAGTTCATGGTTAAGACAGTGGAGATTGGAAGGACATTATTGAATGTAGAATTTCCAGGGCTGTAATAACGGATCGTGATTCGTTCCGTTACCGTTCCGGTATCCATTCCTGAGTCATTCCGTTACGTTCCTGTTAGGTTACGTTCTAATTTTGGATGTTCTGTTACGTTACGTTACGTTCCGTTCCGTTCTTTACCCCTTTTTTTTAGTACGAGTTGGAGCCTCGTCTTTTTTTATTTTTTTTTATTGATGATAGTGATGGTAAAAAATTTAAAATTTTAAAAAACATTGAAAATCAAACAATAAACATTTAAACAATAACTCAAAGTTGCAAATAACACAAAATGACTCATATTGTATGAATCAACAATAATGCACTGAGCAGTTTTGCCATTTTTTTTTTCCTTTTTGAAGACTGATTGATAATTGATTGAGTTATCGGTTCAAGACAGTGTACAAATTTGAAAATGTTTGAGTCATTTCAGCCTTTCAGATACTCAATCAGTTTAGGTTACAGTCAGGGTAAAAATGTTCAGTCGTTTTGTTGTTAACTAAAGTTAACGGTTAGCTATCGAGTTACCATACCCTGCTTTTCACAAATTCACAATTCTACTACGGTACTAGGTATTAAAGTTAATTGAAAATGATCAAAATTGAATTACCCATAAAAAAAATGTACATTGCATTGGGCTTACATGGTAGGAAGCTAGGAACAATTTTGTTAGTATTCAAATTTCAAAAAATGAAAACAATGTAAAATAACGGAACACCAACAAAATTGATCCGTTACGTTCCGTTACGTTTAGTTCTAAAAAATTTTGTTCCGTTACGTTACGTTCCGTTCCAT
Source organism: Phenacoccus solenopsis (assembly GCA_009761765.1). Lineage (NCBI taxonomy): Eukaryota > Metazoa > Arthropoda > Insecta > Hemiptera > Pseudococcidae > Phenacoccus > Phenacoccus solenopsis. Next base: position 3,334,800 of record CM019754.1, read on the forward strand.
TACCGTTATTACAGCCCTGAGAATTTCTTTACTCGAAAACTTCACAACTGAATTTTGAGGTGAAAAGTAGAGTGGAACTTATTCTCCTATTTTCTCCTGAATTGACAGTATTTTACGGGTAAACTTTTTCATGCTTTACCTCGCTCTTTATTGTGATATTCCATGAAAAACTGTTGCTACCCGTAGAAACGTTTCTATTTTCACCGACGTGAATTGTTCGAATTTTTGAATTTGAATGTGATTAATAGTGAATACTTTATTGATTAAAATAATAATTTTTTATGAATCTTTACAACAATAAAAAATGAAATTCGGGTGGCAGCGACGACAATCGAAAAACACATCACATAATGAAATAAAAAACCTTATGGAAGGACTTCGCCAGAAAATATCAAATGAAGTAGACGTATTGGGATTTCATGATTGAAAGAAAGTAGCTAGAAGTTAAAATCACGCTTTTGCTCTTCGACCATATACTATAGACCGCGAATTCAAATGGTAGAAACTGAATCCAACAACAACAGTAGTTAGATGCGCTGACGCATGCGTAGTTTCACTGAAATAATTATTAATATGCTTTCTTTAATGTAATTTTAATTATTGAGTATTATTAATGAAATTAAATAAGTAGTTTCATGTTGATTTAACATTCTTATCATTGAAAATTTCGATGCGTTCTCATTTTCATTCCTGAAATATCCTATGATGTTGTTATTGTTTGCTTCACTTTGGTGTTCGTTTCTGTACGACCATTAGCAGTCCATAGTATATGGTCGAAGCTTATACTAGGTAAATGTTGAGATAGGCTGGACTAGTGTCGAAGGTGCAGAATATTATAAAAATTAGCTGAAAAATGTGGGAATTTTCGAGAATATTCTTCAAAAAAGATTTTTGGCGCAATTTTTCATCACGAACTACGTAATAAACTAGCAGTGCCGCACTTAGCAATAGGCTAACTAGGCTATAGCCTAGGGCGGCAGATTTTGACATATACTCAAAATGAGATCATTTAAAATTAAAACAAATTTAACAATCCTACAATCCTTCATTAAAATAATAAAGAAAAAAAAAACAGCATTATGCAGTGCGGAAAAAATACAAACACTTACCTACCAAATGGAATAAATTCTTCTTAATGTTTAGGTATAACATGCACAAATTGTTGACTGCCAAACATCATGCATTTAAATTTTCAAAAACAAATTACTGGTCACCAAAAAAAACTAAAATAAATTTTTTTTGGAAATATGTTTCTTAGAAGGGGGGGGGGGTGGCGGCAAAAACTTAAATACGGCACTGTAAACTAGTCACTTGACCATAACGAACTCGGTGCAAATATCTCAGAATTATCAAACGAAATTATATAAAGTTACCATGTGTTGGTGATTTGCGACGGTATTGCTAGCTTAGGTTGCGACTTACCTGTTCATCATAGGTACCATTCATGAATCAATTGGAATATGGAGACGAAAAAATTCTTCTCGTTTTAATTCCAAAAATTATTACATTATTATGACTGATAACACTTGGGTACTTATTCCATTTATGTAACAAATCTGACAGGAGACAAAAGAAGTCCCAAAATGGGAAATCTGAAACAAAAGCAAACAAAAATCAACCTAAATCAATAGAAATACTATACGAGTGGCAGATTTACTAGACTGGGCGTCAAGTCGAACCATTTTGCTAATACAGTCGCATTTATATTCTCGTAGAACATGCGAGCAATTTGTCAACGATGAAAAAGAACAACTGTAAATGAGTACGAAGCTACGAGCACCCCGCAGTTCACAGAATGCAGAAAGAACGTAGACACTTTTTAACGCATATGGACAACCAAATGGGCCAGATATAAAGTCCTATGCAACCGCTATTATGTAGCGAATAACTAAATACGCGAAATTAACGACGAAAAACCAAACGAACTCGGTAAATAGCTCATTGGAATATGCGTTTGACGTACGGTCTCGTTGGCTCGTTGAAAAATTAACCCTTTCGGTGGTCATGACACTTGAACGATGCGTGATTTAAATTTGCCGAAGCGTATAACGCGGCCCGAGTTTATTATTTTAACACTCGAAAAAGGCGGTAAAGTGGAACGAGCCTGGTATACGTGTAACGAATTCGGTAATTTTTTTTTTACTTTTCGCCATCCGCCGCGTCGTTTTCATCGTTTTTATATACGCGTAAACGTTCGAAATATAATATTTCTACAACGTATAAATTTCACACAACGGAAATGCCGGCAGCGTGGGGTGTTCGGCGTTACGTATACATTTTTCGGGAACTCCAACTACATATGTGTATAGCTGTATACTCTATATCGCGCTACACACACAACCCCGAGACCTTTACACCGTATATAACTACCAGTATAACCCCCTTTTTAAAAAGCATTAAGCGCGCATTCGGTTCAGCCAATTCTTTCGCCATTTATAACTATACAACGCCGTATTTCGTATCTACTCGTATACATATAGTACGTATTTGTGACCGAATCTCAGAGAATATAATTCAGATACAGATATACTCGTACATATACACGACGCGGCGTGGCGTGGCGCTTGATTTGCTTTTCCTTATCTCCAACCCTGATTCCGAATTCATATGCTCTTCTAATATCTGCGTCATAAATTCAAAATAAAATATATTCATAATTTATTTACCAACGATATGGGAACTCGCCTGAGAATCTATTAGCCCAGCAATTCATCAACTTCGTAGTATTTCAGTTCTGCTCTCAGGTTCACGTTCAATATGGTACGTGGTGCAAGCCACCATGCACTTCGGTCATTTGTAGCTCATTGTGCCTTAGTTCTGCCCCTTGCTTCCAAGACAATCCAAGGTTCCATACCTCTCCTATCACCTTTACTCTTTCACGCTACCCCGCGTTGTCTAAATGGAGATCCGAAAATGTCTTTCAACATTACAGTAGCAAAAGTGATCCGTATCTTATCGGTAAAAACAGGATATCGGACCTTACCACACGCTGCGACACGCGATCCCTGGTGGACATAAAGGTGCTGGCACCTAGTAGAACATTCATGACGAACCTTTAGTTTCGCTTTAGTTGCATGTGGACCAAGACTGTATAATGTATCCGTATACAATGTGCGCGACTCGAGCAGCATTGTGATGTAAACGAAATTTCGCGCTTCTATTTTGTGATAGCAACGTGCGTTGCCGATCGCACAGCACGAGTTAGTTATAGATTTTGTAAACAATGTCAGTGTCCGGAGGTGGGCCGGTTTCCGCTTTCTTTCTGGCTCTTTTTGCGTGAATAGATTTTTCAACCTTCAAATGTATAAGAATGAAATGCCTCATAAGAAGTTAAACGTTTCGAAAATTTCAAATACCGTATTCGAAAGTTTAAACGGTTTCAAACATTTTTAAATGATTCATTCTTTGGGGCTAACTTAGAACATTTTCTCGCTTCAAAACATATTTCAGGAAATTATAATTTTTTTCAACTGGACATTTTTCTGCGACAAAAATACATAAATTATAACCAAGCGTATTTTAAAAAGATAATAAATGAAAGGAAGTTCACACCTTGTAACTAAATTTTTTAAAATAAATTAAAATAATTTTTCATCTTTAGCTGAGTGTTTAATAAAAACGTAAGCAGCCATGCCGCATTACTGGAGCTGAGTTTTTAACTGGGGCTTGTTTTGATTTAGCAATAACCTTGCTTAACCGTTCATGAGTACAGGCCACACCCAATACCAAGTCTGAAAACCCCTACCCTATCCTTTCCAAAAACACTTAAGAAGTTGAATTTGGCACAAATGTAGTATTTCTTGCCATGAAATAATCATGTGAACACATATTTCTCAAATTATAACTATTTGAGGGTCCTCAAATTATCTTCAAATCTTGATAATCCGCCATTTCGGATCCATTTTGACTCAAATTTAAGAGGTTATATTCTGGTCACAAACTAATCCTACACACAAAGTTTGACCATTCTAGGCCGATTTGGTGATGAGATATGGAAGATTCATGAAATTTCCTGCAGCAATTTCCCCTCCAAAAGCCGTTTTTTGCTCTAACTCCCCTCCAAAATCACTGAGGAAGCTAAAATCAAAATACGTTTGTCACTTGGGCTCATTTTATCATATGACACAGCAATAAAAAATTTTCGACCCCTCCTGTACCCCACCACTATTTTAGGTTGATAACCCCGCCTTCCCCCTCCAACATCATGTATGGAAGTGAATTCGGGATATAGTATACAACTTATCCCCAATAACCATATGAATTCATATTAATTACATTTTTACCAACTTGAGGCTCCTCAAGCTCTACTCAAAATTTTGATAATCCGCCATTTTGAATCCATTTTGATCCAAATTCAAGAGGTCATATTGTGGTCACCAACTAACCTCACACACAAAATTTGACCTCTTTAACTTGATTTGGTGGGGAGATATGGAAGATTCAAGAAATTTCATGACTCAAAACTTCCTCAAAAAGCCGTTTTTTGATCTAACTCCTCTCAATATGCACTCAAGAAGCTGAAATTTGGATATGTTAGTATCCGTGACTCACTCTTTCATATGAAATCAAAAACGAAAAATTTGAGCTATTCGCCCCTTCTCCAGCCCCCCTCAAAATTTGAGTGATCCACCATTTTGAAATTTATCGAAAGAACAAAAAAACTATTTTTGCGCATTTTCAAGAACAGTCCCTCACCAAATTTTGAGCGAATTTTATGAATACTCGCCCGCGCTACGCGTGGGGGAAAAAATATATATATACCAAAAAGTTGGACATTTGCCAGATGATTACAAATGGTCTGAAACGCAAAGATTTGAAGACCCCACTCTCCCCCGACCTTCCCTTCCTAAATCAGGTAGGCTGTAATAGCTATCGTTTTGTTAAAAACTCAGCTAATAAAAAGTATAGCTTTTACAAGGCGATATCAGAGAGGGTACGATCTTCAAAACGTTGATTGTTACACCATTTGCAATCATCTGCCAAATGCCCAACTTTTTAGCATTGTGTATATGTAATCAACTGTTTCCTAACTTTTCCTTGCTAATTTAGTTTCTTGTTTGTTAAAGAAATTTTGAGAATATTATTATTTTTATTATTTTATTTTTTTGAAAAAATTATTATTTCTAACTATTTAAAATTGCAAAACTCGGTTTTCTTTTTGGAGTAGCTATTTTTAATAATCTTTTTGTTTTTTTCTCCAATCATTTCTCCCAATATCTGCACCTACATTAAAATTTTAAAATATTATCACTGTTAACATGAAATTTCAATAGATAAATTTGAAAAAAAAAATCGTAAGCAGCCATACCACATTACTAGAGCTGAGTTTTTAATTGGGGCTCGTTTGCATTTGAAGGTAATATTATCAAGCAAACTTCTCAGCCCCACAAGCAACATTAATTCACAAGTCCAATACTCCCACCTTATCAAAGTATCTAGGCTTTATTGAAAAAGCCCGCATTCTTCAAATCTGAGCTGTTTGAGGCTTCTCAAGGGTACCTGCACTTTTGGCAGTTCGTTATTTTGCATCTACTTTGGATCAGTTTTGACACAAATTCAACAAAAAAATGCTGACTTTATCTTGCAGACGTTCTCTTCAACTTCTGGGGGTCATTCAACAACTACTATTACTCTCGTCCTTTCCATTCGATAAATCAGAAATTTGTCTTACCCTGTAAGACATGATGGTGATTAAGTCGTTAGCAAAAACTCCACAGTGTTACATCATGATACGAATCCCCCTCCCTCCGCTCAAACACAACTAGCCTCCCCGATATCATTTAAAGAAAAAATTATTTAAAATTACAAATATTAACCTATCATGAAAAAAAATCATATAAAAAAGCCTCAGTAGCCATGCCGCGTTAATGGAGCTGAATTTTTCGCTGCATTTTCTCAACATTGTGATCTAGTTTTTTTTTTTTTTTTTCAAGAAATTCTAATCAAAACATCTCAATTTTACATCTGCTACACATGCTCAGAGAATTTTAGATTTTTCTTTATTGATGTCGAAAATAATCACAACTATGTATCACTTCACACATTAATCACAAACCCACAGCTAATTAAATTTTTTTACGAATGATAAAAATTTTTTTCTTGATCAAACAACAGGCATAGCATCTAAATTATGAAAGGACTCTTACAAATTTTGTGGATAAGGCTATAGCCTCTCTTTCTCAACCGATGTTTGATAGCTCTCTAGCCAAAAGGCGATCTTTGGTTTCAACCTTCAGCCATATTTTTGCCGTCCTTTGCCCCCGGATCCATACTTTTTTTTGTCCCAATAAAAACTGAAAAAAACGTCTGGACTATTTCTACTAGGATACTATTCCCAAATTTTCAATCTTCTCCATTCGTTCATAAATGAATAAACAAAGATATAAAGTACGGACATTCGGCTATGGATTTATTTTGGTCTGAAACATAAAATTATCCCACCCCTTCCCTCTTCGCTCCACTTCCTGAAACACTCAGCTAATTATAAATTAATTCAATTGAAATTCAATTTGAACTAATTTAGGCTCGAAAACATCAACTCATGTTGAAAATGCGCGAAGAGCAAATATATCAACACTTTTACTTTACTAAATATAAGTTTGCTTCGAGGAAAACAACAGACTTTAAATTTTCTACCATATTTACCCGAAAGAGTTCAAGCTATTAGGAAACAAGTCGCCGAAGAACGAGTGAATTTTCAACTCCATCGTACCGGTATTTTTGCTTTTATCAGATTCACCAAAGGGTGGCGCACTTAAAGGCTTTGATTCGTTTAATGATCCATTGTGTTGGTGAAGTACTTTTCCTCCTTTGGTTTTTTTTTTTTTTTTTTTTTTAATGGTACATGACGTACGATTTAGAAATTAATATGCACTCGAGATCCAGACATAGTCGTGATGAAACCAATTCGTTGCTTTTCTGATCAACCTTTATGCTAGCTGCCAATTTTTCGGACATCATTCGGCTCAAATAAATCTCGAAAGGGCCCTTTTGAAAAATCCATGCAGTAGGTGGCGAAAAATCGTCAACAACAAAATTTCATCCCTGTCGCAGGCCCGTAGCCAGGATTTTTTCTAGAGGGGGCAAAGGGGGGCAGATTTTTTTCAGCACCAAAAAAATTTTCAAATTCAAAATGCACTTATGAATATAATTTTTTATTTTTTTAAAAGTACATTTCAAATTAAAATACGAGTCCAAAATTTAAATTTGTTTGAAAGACGACAACAACAACGCATCAGTATCGCCTCACACAGATGCAACTAAATTAAGCGAAAACGAAGTACTGACATCTCTATAACACTGTTACCAATCGTCAGGTCAAAAATATGTTAATTTATCAATGTGACTATCGATTTGAAACACATTTATGTGGATTTATTAATTTTTGTGTCAATGACCAAATTAAAAAGTAAAAAAGGGGGTTTTGCGTAATTTTTCTAAGGGAGGCGAAAATTCTTCTAGGTGGGGCAACGCCGCCCCCTCTGGCTACGGGCCTGCCCTGTTGCATAAATTTCGTCCAAATTTACGAAGCTGTGTCTACCTATTGCAATCGCCAAAAAAAATCAGCTTCAACGAAAGAGCTTTAAAATCTCCGATGTGTTTCTTTTATCGCGATCTAAATAGCTTTCCTTTCGTACGATAGCGTCACCAAGTTCACTTTTACGAGGCGTCTATTAGTACATTTTTATACGATCGTATCGCGATCGTAAACGAAAAGGACGTCGCGTAAATTTCGCTAGCGCAACAATGCTACGCTACCGTCTAACGTCAGCTCTAACAATGAGATAAAGAAAAGAAAAATTGAGAAGTAATAAAACACGCGACCGTATATACGAGTAGTACCAGCACAGTTTCTACAGGTGATGATATTACTCGAAGAAGTACCGTATATCGAGATACTCATACAATTCAGCGTTACGCGTCTTCGCTCGTTTCAGGTTTATTAAAGCCTAGGAACTCCTTTGTCATTCGATTCGTTCTTTATTCGATATAAAAACAGCGAAAAGCGGCGTCATCGTCAAATATGCCTTTATTAAATTTCATCTTCTGCTCATTCGAGCAAACAGCCAGACTCAGTATAAATAGATGATTTCGTCCATTCGCTCGTAAATAAAATTTTCTTTTTTCGGTACACAAATCGAGAAAGCTCACCTCGCCCTCCCTGTTAACCTCGAATGATCTCGTTTGACCAGATAAAACGATGACGAAATGACCGTAAAATATGAAAAAACATGCCAACGTCGAAATCAGCCGCTATCACTAATTCACTTTAAATTCCTCCAAACTTCATTCCTTTGCGCCGAATGAATGCTAAGAAAATCCCACAACTCTTACGACTTCTCGGTTTTCCTACAACCGCAGCGCACGACTCGCGAATATTTGCATTAATTTCGCTATCTGCTCGGCTCGTATTTTTTTCTCAAAGGGTAACCTTTTACAACCCTTGAAAAAAATACGACGCATCTATTAGAGAGCACTACAAAGGGAAATATACGCAAATTGAAAGTACCCAGTTGTACGTGCGTATTTTATTAATATGGTCGCGCGACAGAGAGCGACCAAGGGGAAACACCCTTCACCCGCGTTTCTCATATAATTCGATAACACCATAAGCTCGTACAGTGGCAGATTTCATTATATAATTAGAGGTGGATGCGACGGCGGCGAAGACGTTCGACTAGCTCGGATTATCAAATTATATACCGAGTTAGCTGTATAGCTACCACTACCTCTTATCATGAGACTCGAGACTGGGCTGGTAAGACTGCAAACTAACGCAATGAAATGAACAAGGACGAGACTCGTCGCTTTTTCTTAGCACCCTTATTTTTGGCGCGTATAATTCGATCAACGTATCGCCAGCCCAGCCATTTCAAAAGAAGGATGTACGGTCCGATACTGTGATTTATAAATGCGCGCCATATTATGTAAAATTAATTTAATATAAAAATTAATTAATGCATTTCTAATAAGCTAATAATTTAAATGATGGAAAAAAAAAATATTCACCTACATATTAACGAATAAATATGTAAATAAAATATTCACGTTATTAATTTTCAATAGAAAGCAATCACAAAAAGTTTAAACTTAAAATTAAGTATTAATGAAAACCCAATAAATTGTTCCTTTTGTGATAAATCCCCTATAACCTCCCAACATTTACTCTTTAAATGCGGCTCCTTTCGATTAATCCGAACCACCCTGAAAATTCAAAACACCATTATTGAAGACGATCTTCAACAACTACAAAAAATTATACACTGTCTTAAAACCTCAAAATTATGGGCTAAAATCTAAAATCCACCCTTACTGTCCTGTAATTAACAGATACACTGGCGTGATAATCTTGGCAATTACATACGCCAGTATAAATAAATTTAATAAAAAAAAAAAAAAAAAATTGGATACAAACGAGATAGCAAATTTTATTAAAAGAAACTTTTTGTAAAAAAAAACACAAAACTTGTTTTAAAAAAAATTATTTAAGCGATTATTCCACGACGATTCGCCGCACTAGTCGGCATCTTGTTGCGTGAATAATCGCTTAAATAATTTTTTTTAAACGAGTTTTGTGTTTTTTTCATAAAAAGTTCATTTCTAAAAAAAATGAAGTAATTTGGGTAATTCTCTGAAAATGTCCATATTTCTGTAATCGATGTTTTTTTTGAAGAATTACGCTACAATTGAATTTTTTTTTTTTCTATATTTATATGAGTATCTCCTCCAACTTTCCCATCGATTGAAATTGTCCTCCACCCCCCCTAAATGGGGTTTTTTTCAACCCAAAGGTCAAAAGTTCTTAGGCCGTGGCATGTAAATAGTCACGTTTTGAATTTTCAATGTCACATAAACGATATTAAATTAATATTTTTTTGAGGAAAAACTTAGCAAAGTTGCTCAGGATAGTTGAGTGTGTATGTTAACGCTCAAAATGATGTCCAAAGTTTCCCTGCTTGACCTCCAGGAAGGTTCAAAGACCTGTAAATGGTTTATACACTCCTAGGCCGTGGCGTTTTTTGTTTGCTTCTCCTGCGGCAATGATTTTATAATTCGTTTTTCTTTGCGGTTACAATGCTTCCTTGACATCATGAGAATACACTGCCAGCATTCGAAATGTGAAATGTCATTTATTTATCACAGTCGGAAAGCAAAATTCGTAAAAATTGTTGATTCCCGGTTTTTGTGGTATTAGGCCGTGGCTTATTCTAACTCAGCCATCAAATGTCCTAGGAACCTGGAACAAAAGGGATATCGAAGATTAGTAAGTACATATAATATTCACCTATTCAATATTCTCTTAAATTAACTGTTAGAAGCTCCTTAATAAATTTTTGGCGAATTCTCTTAGGCCGTGGCTGGTTGGTTTTCATCTTAGGCCGTGGCGAAGTGTTTTTTTTTACGACCACGGCCTAGGAATTAGTGTCTTTTTGCCATTCTAAATCAATTTTAATGGGGATACACTAACAAAGATGTTATTAATTTAGGTGTTAATGGCTGTCTCTCGAAAAAAGACACTAGTTCTTAGGCCATGGTCATAAAAAGACACTTCGCCACGGCTCAAGATTAAAACCAACCAGCCACGACCTGAGAGAATTCGCCAAAAATTTACTAAGGAGCTCCTAACAGTCAGTTTAAGAGAATATTGAATAGGTGAATATTATATGTACTTACTAATCTTCGATATCCCTTTTGTTTCAAGTTCCTAGGACGTCTTACGGCTGAGTTACAATAAGCCACAAAATCGAGAATCAACAGCCACGGCCTAAGAAGTTCTTAGGTTTTGGGTAATAAAATTTCAAAAAGTCCCCCTACCCCCCCAGGGGGACATGACTTGAGCCGAATGGCATAAATGACATCAAGGACACATATACTCACTATCCCAATCAAAAAAATTCCCAATATCAACTTTTTTTTCAGAAAAACTAGTACCTCCTCGCCCCTTCGGGGCTCGCAATAAAAATTAAATGAAGAAAAAAAAGGTATTTTATCAGACAAGTATTGCTACATTCCAAACTGCACAACCCAATTTATTCTTGTTACCCCCACCAAGAGTTCTTCCTTTCAGGATGGGCTCGCCCCTTTATACCTTTGTATACTACTATTTTAAACAATTTTACAACTTTATCCTTGCTCTTGCCCATGTACTAATTTATCTCCTTTTTTCCCTTTGTATACCTGCTATCCTTTGTACCTTTTATACCTGCTACTCAAAACAATTTTATGACTTTACCCTTGCACATGTACAAGGCTTTTATTAAAATTTACAACCTTTTATTCCTTTGTATACCTGCTATGCTTTATATACCTTTTATATACTTGCTATTCAGAACAAGGATGCGCGCGCATCTCAAAACCGATTTCATTTTGATTTTAATATATAGAGAGATAAAGACATCGAAATATGGACATTTTCAGAGAATTACCCATTTATAAAAATTGAATTTACTACGAAGGAATTCAAAAACTAGACCAACAATCCCAAATTATATAAATAAATAGAATATATATTTTTTTTTTGTTAATTATAAAAACTGAATAAAAATAATCAATTCGTAGTAATTTAATAATTTTAATACATGTTATTAATTAAGTATCAGGTATTTTTCAATAAAAAAAAAAGTTTATCAGCTATGTTGCATTACCAGAGCCGAATTTCTACTTGTAGAGACTCAGCCCTCCTGTAGACAATTGCCATTTCAAGGGTACAGCTTGAGAAAGGTGGAAAGATTCAAACCATCAAGCACAAAATTATCTATTTATTTCTTCATCATTTGCTTATTTTACGCAAATTTGTGAATTAAATCACTTTTCAGCGCTTACATAAGTATAAGAATTATAAGTAAGGTATTTTGCAACAGTGTCCATCAGAAATGCCTAATACATTAGTGGGGGGAGGGGGGTTGAATTTTCATAGCCTCCCCAATCATATGGACCGCATTTAGTCAAATCTGCCCAAGCGCCAAATAAAAAAATGTTGAAGTATTAATTTTCTCCATTCGTAGTAACACTGCAGGTGAAAATGGTGCCAAAAAATCAACGCAATTCCCTAAATAAAACTTCGGTTTTTGATACGATTTTCATCTGCAGTGTTACCACGAACGGAGAAAATTATTACGTCAAAATTTTTTTATTTGACACTTGGGTGGTTAAACGCGGTCCATATAAGGAACAGCATAATGGAACTCATATTTTAGTTCAGTTATGGGAACCGTGAATTTCCAGGGGCGTAACGAAGACATTCTTCAGGGGGGGGGAGAAAACCAGAAATTGCCAACTAATATCATGAAATTTTCCCAACTGTTGACCTTTTTTTTTTTTTTTAGTCTTCAAAAATTTTGACCAACTTTACAAAAGCCAAGGGCTTGTGTGCTATTCATGATATAAATTGGCATCAGTTCGAATTTATTCGAGTTCTTATTTTCCCAAAAGAAATTCCAAGTTCCCAATTTCAACGTTGAAAATTATAAATTTCCCAACTTTTCAAAACACCTGGGGGGGAAGCTCCCCCCCCATCCCCCCCCTTAGTTACGCCCCTGTGAATTTCAATTTGAATTTATCTTCCAATGTAAAACTACTTTGCGGTGGGAAGACGGGGAAGGTTAATCCTCCCCATCTGAAAAAAATACCTCTGTGCCAGCTTTCTAGAAGAAGGGATTTAACGATTCAAGAACTTCTATGACTGAAATAATGTCATAAAAAACTAGCGTAGAATTTGATATGTCATTGCGACCGAGAACGTCAAGGCTTGGGAGTCTCTCCAATGTCACGCGATACTTGCTTATGCGATAGGTGAAGCGATATCAAATATTTGAAAAAATTGCTGACAAAAGTTGGTATGAACATTCTCAAATTAAATTTTGAGCGATCATCATGGTAATGAGTTGAAAAAAATGATATATATATATATATATCATAAATACATATACATAAACTAAATATTGGCGAATGAATTAAAAAAATTCTGATACCTAAGATGTCAAAGCCTCCGGTCCCTTCTCTCCATATCAGGTAGATTGATTTTTCAACTACAACCTTACTTGAAAATAATATGTCTGCAATTCAATTTGTATATTAACAGGCGCAACCAAATAACGACAAAAACTTTTTGTTAGTTGGAAGGGTAAAAAAATTGTTATGCTAATGGTGGTGCTCTAATATCCAGTGAAAAAGACATAATATACATCACCCTTCTATCTCCTGTTAGGAAAAACCTACAATGTACTTTTCATTCGGTAGGTACATTTTCGCCTCTATCTGTCCTCCAATTCGCAGATAAGTGATGTTGGGAAATCACTAAAAATTTTTTTCGAATTTTTCGCAAATTACTTGCAACCTTTTCAAATTTGAGAATAGCCCATACACCTACGCAATGTTTATCTTCTGTCCTCGATGGTAATATCTACATCTGAAGTCATATGAACTAATCGCCAGTTCATCACGTATCCAAAATACCAGTCCCAAGTTCCCAGGTGGGACAACAAATTTCTAAAAAATCCCATCGCTATTTTGGACGCGTATAAAACGTCGTTAAAATTGTAACTTCCGGCATCGAATATCTTCCCCTGAAGAGAACGAAGAACGCCGACAACGGTACCAACCTTCATATACAATGGCACCTTTCATAAGTCCGCGTAGGCCTAGCTATTTTAAATAATAATAAACCGAACCAACGAACGCGTATAAAACGTCGGGCTCGTGTCGTATAGCTTTTGTATGCGACGGATCTTTTGTTTTTACTATTCGAGGTTCGGGGTCGCGATTAGAGGGAGTTTATGCGCTATCACAGGAACCGCAGCTGAGTAACGCTAGCTATATACTATACAGTGCATGATTACTAAGAACACAGATACTTGTCGAGTTACGCTGATAGACCAACATCTTAATTCGTATTGCTTTCAACGAATAATCGATGAAGAGCAAACTGAGTATTGTCCATCCAAAATAGCATGAGCTTGTAGGAAATGCATCACTGAAAGCCAAAATGAAATATCACCACAGTTTGCCAAACTGGATTTTGTTTACTTTCAACTTTTTCTTGATTTGCGAAAACCAACATGTCCAAACATGCTATCAGGTTATGTTTTAATAATAACTATTAATCCCAGTGAACTCGCAAAATTAAAATCTATTCGTTATCTTATTCTCAATATTATCATCTTATTATTTTGGTTTAATAATATTTTGGGAAACTAAAATGAATTCGAAAATTTCTTTGGCTTCTGGCTTGCGCATCTAACACAATTTAGCTCATGCTATTTTAGACGGACAGTAAAGCCTGTAGCCACAGAAATTAACAAAAGGCTATATCCAAATGATTAGAGCTGGATTTTTTTCTGTACGTTTGCAATAATGAAGGTAATAATACGTGTTCGTTTGCAGAAGCTGAAAGTTCCAAGTCTGAAAGTTCGAACGGTGGAAAAAATAATAAATAAATAAAACCCAACCAAACCCAACTTTGAGGTGAGGAGCGTAAGTCCGTAAGTTCCAAGTATGAAAGTTCGAACGGTGAAAAAAATAATAAATAAATTAAACCCAACCAAACCTAGGGGGAAAAATGGACCCAAAAATGGTTAAAAAAATTCAGTTCATGTTGAGATTCGATCTCCATATCTCCAGCATTTGAGGCCGCTGCCATACAGTTACGCCACGAGTTCTTCGGCAGAATACCCCAAACAATCCGCATACATGTGGTGAACGATAAAAGAGAAGTACTTTCCTAAAATAATATCATATGAGTATTTCTATAATCCTGCTCTAATCATTTGAATATAGCTTCTACTCAGAAATTATTTCAGACAGGGCAAGTGATATTACTGGTAAGAATACTGCTACCTCTTAGCAAGCCAAAAATGTAACATCGAAAGTGTTTGGAAATTACAAACGTAATATGCCTACTGACAAATCCAAATTTCCATCTACAACCATAAATATCACAAACATCATTTAAAGGATTATCATAAAACTTGTCACAAACAAACGTATTAAGCCGAGGTAATGTACAGGTATCTCAGTATCAAGCATAAAGTCTTCATGAAGTCGAATGCGTTCAACTTCATGATATATTTTTTATTTCTTACATGTTCTATAATCGATTTCGTTCCAAAATATGAGACATTTTTATAAACGAGCGATCAGTTTTAAAACAAACGACGAATCAAATGTACGAGTATTTTAATATTCTAACCTTTCTTGTTAAGTTGGCTCACGTGAATAAACATCTTCCCATATTCCTACAAATCTTTCTTGACGAGTGGCGATAACTCTACTTCATTTCTACATAGATGATTAACCATCTTTCAATATCCTGAACACTTCCCGAACATTATCGAACTTTACCAGAAATCTAACGCTCACAGTGTTTTAAGACATCCGCGTCCTATTAAACATCTTTTAATACTTTTTTTTTTTTTAATTATTCATTATTTTTCGTTACAAACATCGAATATTACCCTGAGAATGTGGTGTGGCCTACCAAGAGGTAAGCAGCCAGCTGCCACAATGAAACAATTATTGCAATGAAGCAGATTTAAAAAATAAAAAAGGAAATGCATTATTTTAACAATATTTATGAAGGAGGGTGGGGGAAGCCGCATCTCACTACTACTGCCTTCTGAGTAAACAGGTCTTACGGTTCGGATACTTGGATACCGGCCACCCTCCACAATTTGAATGAAAAAATGTAGTGTAGTCCTTTGAAAAAGTTTTGGGCTTGTTGATGATTAGTACTTTTTACACGCAGTAACCAATGTACGAAGACGGTGGAATTAATCATATTAACTTTTCGTATTCAGCTGTAAGGGGGAGATTTGTGTTGATACATAAGAAGTAACAGGAGTTCCTTCGCCATTTCCAAATTTTTCCTGTAAAAAAAATGAGAGATTAATCTGCATCTTTTAATACTAATAAGAATAAAAAATGTAGAGCTCGGAAAATATCGTTAGCTATCGACAACTAATCGACTATCGATAACTTTTGAAATTAGTGATAGTTATCGATAACGTTTTTTTTTTTTTTTTTTTTTTTTTTTTTTTTTTTTTTTTTTTTTGGTAAACGAACGGCACTTTCGCCGAAAAAACTCGACATGCAAGTCTTGCTCCATCAAAATTTACGCATGCTTGATAGTAAATTTTTTAAAGAATGAGTTATATTCACTTTTCTCGTGAATAAAATGATTTTCTACGTGCATTAGATCATTTATTCCTCCTCCCCCCCTCCCCAAAGTAAAAAAGTTTTATCGATAGTAAAAATTACCTATATTCCTGAGCTCTAAATGAATGAATTATTGAGCCAAAATTCCATCATCGCACCAGTGGGGTAACCAGAGCTTTCTAATGAGGCAAAGGGGTCCAAATATCGAAGGAATTATAGGTATTAGATATACACCTAGTTTAGACAGTGTAGCAACTTGAATAAAGATTTTTTTGAGCAGAAGGATAGGTAGTAGGGCGAATTTTATGTAAATGGAGAGAGAGCCAAATATTTCTTCATATTAAAACATTATCGTTTTCGTTGCTGTAATTATTTAATTTGAATTTTTACTCAATACCACAATGCGGATTGCATTGCAAACTCGAATTATTCTCGTTCATAGAACCAATGACACTATGTACATTGTGCATATAATGTATAGCTGTAAAAGAGTGGTAAAATTTGCCAATTCTATCCGTAATACGTAAAACACACATCGTCATAACAAATATACGGTTAATAACCGCCGGCGGTGTTATTGGTTATACGTACAAACACGCCGACGTCGAGCCAAAGCATTTAATAATAAACAATAAAATCGCCGGGTTCGGGTTATTAGGCCACCCTCAACTGGATCATAATAAAGCGCTATTTTTCCGACGATTACGTTGTTTGGCTGGGCGCGTAGATATAAATTTATACGACGATACTACATTACGCGGCATTTTCTCTCAAACCGCGAGTATTCTTATGGCGTAAATGCCTTACACAAGCGCACACCCACGCGCGCCTCCGAATGCTTTTCGAAGAGGTGACTTAACGCAGGATATTAGTCCCGGAATGGGAGCCGTTCTCACCCGGAAGGATTATACGATGCTATTAGCGCGCGGCCCAAATGGAAATGACCCTCCCCAATTTACCAACGCGCTCGTTACACTAACAGCTCTATAAGTCAGCCTAAATCTTATAACTTTCCCTTTTTTATGCTCTTAATTTCGTAACTTATCTATACCCGTCGAATCGTCGATATAATAACGGTTCGCCATTCCCCTTCGTCCTTTTCGTTTGATTTTTAATTGCGTGATTCGCAGCATATCGAGGTGACCCGCCCAGGTTGATTTTGTTATCACCGGTTATTTACGTAATTTATAGCGTGGGATTTTAATGACGTAACAACCCCTTTACCATACACTGGCTAATTTTTTTCATACATCATTTTCAGGTCAGCAACATCGACCGCCGCGTATAACCGAACATCCCAGAGATATGATCGTACCCAAAGACGAGGCTTTGACATTACACTGTAAAGCCGAAGGTATACCCGAACCGACCATCGAATGGTACAAAGATGGCGAACCTGTGCTCACAGATAGCAAATCCCACAGGGTCCTTCTGCCTACCGGTTCGTTGTTCTTTTTGCACGTCGTGCACACCAAGAACAAACAAGACGATGGAGTATACTGGTGTGTGGCCAAGAACGATCTCGGAATGGCAACCAGCCGTAATGCCACCTTACAAGTAGCAGGTAAATTGACTTTTTATGACATTACCGACAGATCTGCTCAAGAGATTTTGGAGCACTAACTCAACACTGAAAGCTCGGTCTACTATCTGCACAATAAGCCCATTCTGAAGTCCATTGGTATACTCAGATGCAATAAGCTTGCATTTCCTAGCATTCAAAATAACTCTCTATTATCCAGGCCTGAGCAGGGGGAAAAGGGGGATTTTCCGCAGGCTCGAGTTTTTTTTTCAGGCTCCACTGCGGGCCCGCGACTTGACGCATCGACGCTAAAAATCTGCTTTTACCTCCACGACCTTTTTCTTTTGTTTGCTCTTATGACTCTTCCTCCTGTCCTGGGCCCGGATTTTCTCTGCACGGTGCTGCTATTATCATATTACGTCAATTCAATCAAACATTTTAATTCATAGTCGTCGATTTCGATCATTTTTAGCTGAGTTTTTAATAAAAACCATAGCTATTACAGCCTACCTGATTTGGGAAGGGAAGGTCGGGGGAGGGTGGGGTCTTCAAATCTTTGCGTTTCAGACCATTTGTAATCATCTGGCAAATGTCCAACTTTTTGGTATATACATATATTTTTTCCCCCACGCGTAGCGCCGGCGAGTATTCATAAAATTCGCTCAAAATTTGGTGAGGAACTCTTCTTGAAATGCGCAAAGTGTTTTTTTGTTTTTTCGAAAATTTCAAAATGGCGGATCACTCAAATTTTGAGGGGGCTGGAGAAGGGCAAATAGCTCAAATTTTTCGTTTTTGATTTCATATGAAAGAGTGAGTCACGGATACTAACATATCCAAATTTCAGCTTCCTAAGTGCATATTGAGAGGAGTTAGATCAAAAAACGGCTTTTTGAGGAAGTTTTGAGTCATGAAATTTCTTGAATCTTCCATATCTCCCCACCAAATCAAGTTAAAGAGGTCAAATTTTGTGTGTGAGGTTAGTTGGTGACCACAATATGACCTCTTGAATTTGGATCAAAATGGATCAAAATGGCGGATTATCAAAATTTTGAGTAGAGCTTGAGGAGCCTCAAGTTGGTAAAAATGTAATTAATATGAATTCATATGGTTATTGGGGAAATTAAGTATACTATATCCCGAATTCACTTCCATACATGATGTTGGAGGGGGAAGGCGGGGTTATACCTAAAATAGTATGGTAGGAGGGTCGAAAATTTTTTATTGCTGTGTATAAAAAATGAGCCCAAGTGACAAACTTATTTTGATTTTAGCTTCCCAGTGATTTTGGAGGGGATTAGAGCAAAAAACGGCTTTTGGAGGGGAAATTGCTGCAGGAAATTTCATGAATCTTCCATATCTCATCACCAAATCGGCCTAGAATGGTCAAACTTTGTGTGTAGGATTAGTTTGTGACCAGAATATAACCATTTAAATTTGAGTCAAAATGGATCCAAAATGGCGGATTATCAAGATTTGAAGATAATTTGAGGACCCTCAAATAGTTATAATTTGAGAAATATGTGTTCACATGATTATTTCATGGCAAGAAATACTACATTTGTGCCAAATTCAACTTCTTAAGTGTTTTTGGAAAGGATAGGGTAGGGGTTTTCAGACTTGGTATTGGGTGTGGCCTGTAGTCATGAACGGTTAAGCAAGGTTATTAGTAAATCAAAACAAGCTCCAATTAAAAACTCAGCTCCAGTAATGCGGCATGACTGCTTACGTTTTTTTATATTTTTTTTACAAGTTAGTTTTACCACTTAGGTGGAAAAACAACCATCAGTTCTCCATATCCCAAAGGGGCAAGGAGGGGACGTCCCTTAATATTTAACATTTTTCAGTATTTGCAAAACATGCCCAAATTTCAGCTCTTGTAGAAAGTGAACGCATTCATCTAGAAATAAACGGTTTTCGCAGTTCAATAATCCATCCAAAGAAGATTTCAAAGAATTAATAAAATTGTCAAAAGTTGAAAGCTCAACTTTTGATATAAAAACTAAAAATTTCAACTTTTTACTACTTGGTAAAAATACTGAGTACCTATTTTAAAAATTCCAAAAAATATCATAATATGAAACAACTTGATGGGCTTGCAACCGCAATATTTTCGAGATGACCACGTGCTCCTTTCAGGAGGTATGGTGGATGGTGCCTTCAATTTTTGAAGAAAACTGAAAAAAGTCAGTATGGGCATGTGACATATCATTTCATAGGTATTTGGGTACGCTGAACACAATTGTGAACTTATTTTCCATCGCCGACCATTTTACCCCTCCTAATTGCCCCTTCCTTAATCACAAAAATTGAATAATTAATAATGAAAATAATGAAAGACTCGATTTCTTTTGATGATTACATTTTATGCTGATTTAAAAATTTCAAATTATGATTAATGACATTTAAATTATATATTATGTTTACAAACTTCTTCAAATGCCCCGGTGATTGGGTGGGAGAGAGGCAGAAACCTTTCCAAATTTTCTAAAGGACTTGTAGTGTTTAATATATGTTTAATGTTTAAGAAATCCGATCCTTTATACATTCTATGCGTTTCTTTACATATTTTAAATTATTTACAAGTTTACTTCCTTTACAATTCTTGGCTGTAAATCATTTTTTCGATGCAAGGAAGTCAACCCTGATTTCAAGTGACAGATCAGTTTTTCGATTGGTCTTACGTCACTAGTGAATGACTAATCAAAAACAGAGCAAGTAATATGATGTAGGTATTAGGGTGATTCGAAAAAATATGTAAAAAATTTTTGGTCTCTATTCTTTGTTCTTTATTTTTAAAAATGTTTCTTTCGCCTTTTTAATTTTATTCCATACACTCGTTATTTTAGTGATTTTTAAATTTTCAAACATTTTCAATTTTTTTTCAATTCTGAACAATTTTTTAGACAACTCTTCATTTTAAAAACACACCACACAAATTTTCATGTGAAAAAAAAGCTTGAGCGGTGGCGCATTGAAATATTTTATGATGCCATTTTTATAGTTAATTTTGAAAAAATTTATTTCAAAATTTTTTATTTTTCAAATCGGCGCAGTATACCTAACAAATGTATTCTAAAATTGCTTTTCTTTTCTACAGTTAATTAATTTTCCAATTAGTAAACGAGTTTTTCATTTTTAGTGTAATTTTTACATTAAATGAAATACTGAAGTTTCATACCCAATGCGCCATCCTCAAATTTGTTTTTTGTTTTACTTAATTTTCAAGATATAATTTTTTTAAATGAAAATGAATAATATTAGAGATACTGAACTTGAAATTCAACAAAAATGAAATTTGACCCGCCCTAGTAGGTAGCTAGGTACATAAGTGTAATTATCTTACCTACTACAATATTTCTTTCAATTTAGAATTCATGAAACGAGCAATGTACGTTGTAATTTCCCGATTGCGAAGGAATTTAAAAGAAAAATTTCGTCTCGCTTAAATAACTAATTTTTTCGAAATAACTACATCACACAACCAACTCAGTATTTACATAGAAGAACCGAATTACCCTCCAACCGTTTCTATCATCACTTACACTTCTCAAAGTCAACACCGTTGTTGACGCCATAATGTATGGATATAGCGAAAGCATACGCGGTAAAAGTTCCACGTATCGAATTACCCGACGACGCGCGTTTATTTAATTAAATTTTAATTACGTTACCAAAACCGAGACACGCGTCTGTACGGAAAATACACGTATACCTATTGGTTTTAGCTTGTTCTTTCCCCTTCGTTTTTACTTTCAACCTAATGCGAGCTTCGCCTTCAACAAAAAGGAGTCATTTTGCGTGGCGCAACCGAAAAGGAAAAAAAAATCCAACTAAAAGGCGAATTGTCAACACGAAATGAAGGGAGAAAAATGATGGCAAAAAATACAAATGCACGTGTCTGACTGAATACTGAAACTCGTACTCGGCACCGATTTGTTTGGCGTATGGTTTTCTCACTTGACTGGCGTGTGTACGACTGTACGTGTACTCGGCTTTCGTGGCTCTTCGGAAGGGCGTCTAACGTACGACGAAAGGTGCTCGAGATGCATATTTAACTTTTTTTTTTCGTAAGTTTAAAGAAAACTTATCGATTTCGTTTATGCGGAAACGAAACTCCGTCGTAGAAGTTTTCTTCGATTTCTAATAATTTGTTTAGAAAAAAAAAATAAAAAAAATAAAAAATCGTTTTTAACGCTGAGATACGATATAAGAATTCACTCATCGTTACAAAAATCCTATAGAATAAATAAAATTCAGAAATACATCATTGATAGACGAAAATCCATTATGGACCTTTAAACACCTATTTCAGATAGTATTTACTTTAAATAGTACCTTTTCCTCACCTGTGTTATCTGACCACAAAGTAAGGCTGGAGAGAGACTCGAGGAATTTTTGAAATAATTAATTTCGTATTTGCCATCCCACTGACTTGTGAACTTTCGGCGAAGTTCTGTCTGAGGGTTGGCTCGTACATAAAAACTACTTAAATAACTAAATACTGCTTTGGAAATATAATGATGGCGATGTTGGATGTTCCCTCCTGAAATGTGTGTCAGCGTGCGAATGGTACAAGGGGTGCGATAGGTCGTACACCGTACACATAATCCGTTTATACTTTCCGCCAATAAAAGTACGACCAAAAGGCTGAAAAAAATTCTCATTTCCATATCTTACGCTCTACCCCTTTTCGTCCGAGAACAAAAACAATCACCGACGTATAAACAAGCGTCGATGGTAGGAATTTTGTGAATTTCATCACGTGCCAAGTATCCATTATAAGGCTAGTTCATTGTTTCCGTAGCCGCGTAAACTATCGCACGCGTCGAAACGAACTTATAAAAATTTATAAGACATGAAAAGGTCTACGAAGGCGCGCACCAGATTTTTCTATATACATCGCGATACTCGAAAATGTCAGTTAGGTCGAATATTTTCACTTATATAAAATCGGCCTCGCCATTACCACCGCAATACCGCTCCTTCGGGCTTTTTAGGTGCCAGAAGTAAGAAAAAAAATACGCTTTATGACGTCGAAAAGGTCGAATTTCCTTCCATTATCCAAATGCTTATTACTGACTTTCGTAATGGAATTCGCATTTCTATTCCGCCAAGAAAAATACCGAGTCGAGGCGGTATATCGCTAAAATGCTTAAGCTTCGATATTACGCTGGGAAATCTTGGGTAAACTTTTTTTCTTATGCCTGAGAAAGCCAGTGATTTTCATTTTTACCCAATTTCCTCCTCGCCTTATATGTATCTTGGCTATTTTTCGAAAACAGTTTTTGGTGGCGAAATTACTACGAGAAATTCCACGAATTTTCCATACATCCTCACCAAATCGACCTGAAGAGGTTAAACTCGGTATGCGACGTATCTTCAAAATTTGGCCTCAACTTTAGGAGTCTCAAATTACTAAAATTTGAAAAACGTGGGCTCCTATAATTATTATAGACATGAAACACTACATACTCATAATTCACTTCTCAGGTAGTTTTGAAAGAGGCAAGTTGGGGATTTTTAGGCTCGTACTGTGTGGTATATAGACATGAAGGGGTTCGTCATGTTATTTGCAGTAGTGTTCTGACATGGTAAACGTTGTATACGGCGTATACTCTCAAGAAAAATTCAGTGTATACCTTCACACATCATTGTGGCTAAAAAACCAAATGATTCAGGTGATCCTCATCGTATAAAAATTAGAGAAGAATAATCAAAAACAGTGACAGATCTATTTTTTTATAGAAGTTTTTAAATTCAATTTTTAATTTTTCAATCATTCATTTGACGACTAGTAATTACACAATAATTTTTGAATCATTTCCCATTTCATATTCCATATACACAAAGTGATGAGATAAATTATTTTGTTACACCTATAATCATATTGAGCTGGAATGATATTTCTTATTTTTTTAATTATATTTTACTATCAATTCCAAATAAATTTTCTGCTTTATAAATGATATTATTTTCTTTATTTTTAATTTTAATTTTTTTCTTATTAAAAAAAAAAAATTAATTCAAAATAATAAATAAAATAAATTTTTTTTTTAATATAATTTTTTTTCTTTTTTGAAAATAAGACCTCAAAATATAGGCCAATTAAGCTCATTCGAAAAAAAAATCAGAAAAAGAAATAAAACGGAGGATATTTTTGGCCTTTAAAAATGATACTCAAGGGTCCTTTTAGTTTAAAACATGAAAACCAAGTCTTCAACGCTTGCTTTTTCCTCATAATCACCTATGGCGCTCAATCATGGTCTTTAACCCAAAAAATTGAAAATAAATTAAAAGTCACACAGAACTCAATGACCAGATCCATTATGGGTTTCCCAGTATCCGAACCGTAAGTCCCAGTAAATTTTGAGGCAGTAGTAGTGAGGGTCAGTCCCCCAAGAACCCAGTCACTGCATGATGTAATACCTATTGTTTATTTTATTTCTTTTCTTTGTTTTGTTTTTAGTCTTTTTTCCTTTATTTTTTGGTTGATTATCTTGGTTTACTGCATGGCCAGTTATATTATTTTTTATTTAATTAATTAATTTATTTTTATTCGTTTTTTTGTTTATTTATTCTTGTTATTATTTGCTCTGCTCACTTTTTATTTGTCACAATACTCTAATCCTGCTTCGCTTATAATTAACCATGATACTCGTTTGTAGTGTGGAAGATAGCCGCTTGCCTTCCGGTAGGCATCACCACAAACATTTTATTGTTGTTAACAATATTAACTAATAAAAGTTTGAAGAAAAAAAAAGGAAATATCCATTATGGGAGTGAAACTAAAAGATAAATTCAGCATATTCTCTTAGAAAAACTCACGAAAACACCCTTGGTTATCTGCAAACCCGAATAAACCTTAGTTAAAAACTCAGCTCCAGTAATGTAGCATGGCTGCTTGCATTTTTTTCTCATTTTTGAAAATATTTTCAGATTTGATTAGCCGCGTTTTCAATTTAAAAACGATAGCTATTACAGTTCACTTGATTTGGGAATGAGGGGTGGGGGGGGTGGTCTCTTCAATTTTTTTTAGATACTGCTTACTCATATTTATTTTTTTGTTTTAAAACATTTATTTCTTCAACGGTCGTTTTCATTTTGAATTTACTTATTCATTTTTCCTTAAAAAAATTAACGATTTTCGAGTTTCCTCAGAAACTATTTCCAAGTTTAGAATTCTGTCTCCTTTGCCTCTTTTTTTCCACAACTCCAGACCATGTTCATTTTTAAGCACCACATCATTGGCATAGATGGGGGTGGGGGGTGAGGGGTTGAGGAGTAGAAATTTCTCATAGCCGTTGGCGATATACAGAGAGATAGTCATAAACGAATTGCCTAAAAAGAAGAAGAAAATATCGAGTTGACATTATGAGGACATTTATTCGTTTCATTTTTCCATTTTTATGATTTCATTCTCCAAAGCAGGGGGCCGAAATTTAAAGAGGAAATACATGAATCGAAATTTAAGGAGCTTGAGTGACCCCCCCCCCCCATTGCAAATTCCTATCTACTCGCACGTCAGTGTATCCACGTGGAAAACATTGTAGATAAGTTTAATTAAGAACTGAGCTAAACTCAAGTTTCTACATGATCGAGTCAAACTCGTACCTTTTTCATCTTCATTTACCAAATAATAAAAATCGAAACCAGGGAATCGAAATGCTTGGCGTTTCGTCTTCATTAATAAATTAGAGTAAATAGCATCGCTACCCAGATTCGAGGATGACGGAGACGAAGGAGGCAAAAAAAAAACACTGCGAAGTACGAATCTATCATCAAAGTACAACCGTTTCGGCTGATTGATTATCCGACCTCGCTACGTCAATTTGGCCAATTTAATAGAAAAGTGCTTAATTATAAAGCTCGGCCCGAATCCATCAACGCGATACGAACTACGAAAAACACGAACTCGTAAAGAATGGCGTAAAAGTTCGCCGTGATTATACGAAAAAAGCGTTTGGCGAACTTTCGGCTCGACGCAGCGAAATAAAAACAACGCGGAACTGCAAATTGAATTTCAAATAGCGCTGGTAACGCCGCAAACTGAAATTCGTCGCAGACGTTTCGATAATCGTTCTAATTAAAACGTCAACCGAGAAGCTGGGCCGAGCTCGCAACCCAATTAAAAAAGCCGAGAAAACGCGACCACCCGTTCGCGGTTATTTATGCGGCGCACGAAATCGGCGAGAAGACGCTGCCGCTGAAACGAAGATTAAAAATCTGTCACGAAAAATGACGACGTCGAAACGTAATGAAAACCTCGGCGAAAACGAGTCGTCTCCGACTCTCTGTTATTTAAACGACATACGCAGCGAGCCGGCATCTCGCGAGCAAAATACAACGCCCAGGGAGTATTGAATTTCCCGCCATTCGAATCCGCCAACAAAACTGCAATTTCTCCATCTCCCCCTCTACTCCCCCCCATCCGACCATTATTCCGTCAAAGCGAACGTAAATATAAAGCGGCAACCGCAGGCCTTTTATCTTTTCCTCATTATTTAAAAGTCTACTCGTACGGCGTAAGAGTACGGATAATTATCAGCAGCCTTCCTCGTGTTTTTTTTCCGTCATTCGTTTCCGTCAGTCAACCAGCCCCTCATGCCTCCCCCTCGTCCAAGAAATAACGCGTACTCGTACGATAATACGACAAATTTCACTCTCGCGTCAACCTATACGACGCGGTGATTCGGACGCCTTTTCATATTATACATTTTTAATCTACGAATGGACCGTGTTCCACTTCTACTTTGACGTCGATAGTCGATACACGATTGATGCCGATTGCCTATCGCGTTCGATGCCACATAGCAGCCCCCCTCGACCATATACGTACACGTACGAAAAAAACAACCTACACAGAAGGCAGATGTGAAACGTAAATTTATCCACAGATTACAATGGATGCTGAACACAAAAGTACACTACGTCAAAACGCCCGTCCACAAATACCGCTGTGATTGATGGCCCGAAACAGTGCATAGGTCACCCCTTCGACTCGATGATTTACAATATTCGGCCTACCGCCGCCTACCTATATGTATTCGCGAAAACGGGCCTATTTTAAATACTATACTCTAAAATTCCAACCATCGTGCTCCCCTCCTCGTTCGTTTTTTCACACGCGTTTACGTATACGCGTGATTTTTTCCCCAACGTACGCCAGCCGAAGGGAAGGTGAGGAAGTAAAGCTATACAAATCGGAAACGTTAAAATGGCCTCACCGATCAAACGTAAAATGTTATTTCGATATGGAATGCAAACAATACGGATGGACTCTTGTACCCAAATTGAAATCGATCCGAGGGCTGCCCAAATAAAATATTTATTATCCGAATTCGTTCGTCGAATTTCGAATCTGTGAGAACGACCCTGGTTTTTAACGACCCGACAGAGTAACGTAATGAACCGAGAAATTCTACTTAGCAACGAATTAAAGTTTGCCGAGTTTTTATCAAAAAGGACAGCTACTGCAGCCCTCTTGAATAGTGACTGAGGGGATATTTTCGCCGTATTATAGGACGGACCTATGTGGTTGTGAAAGTCGGTCAAAATTTAGTCTGGAGTTGCTCATGCGAAAATGTAGTGGTCATTTTTACAGATCACTGATTCCACTTCAAATGATGCCAACTCAGTCTCAAAATCTAAGATCTCTATATCACACGATAGAGTAAGATGGGGACATAAAAAATCCAAACTTCAACTTCCTAAACAAATTTGGAAAACCTTGAGCAACACCGGCATGAGTTTCCAAGATCGTAAGCCAGATGATAATACAAGAAAAAAAACCGTAAGCAGCTATACTTCATTACTGGAGCTGAGTTTTTAATTGGGGTTTGTTCGTATTTACAGGTAATATTGTTAACTTTTCAAATCTACAGATCACATTCAATACCGAGTCCAAAACTTCTACCTCGTCCCTCTTAAAAATATACAGATATTGTTGACCATAATAATCGCAAAAGCTCAAATTTTTCAAGTTTCAAAATTCCTCAAATTTTGACTATCCGCCATTTTGAATCGATTTTCACCCAAATTCAAGGGCTCATATTCTAGTTTTCATACAAATTATGAAATTTCTAACTGCAATTTCCCCCTCCCCCCTCCAATGCAGATTTTTGTTTCAGCTCCACCTCTCACATATTAACTTGGGAGATTAAATTGGGATACCTTAGTCAATTCGCCTCAATAAATCAGCTGACTCATATTCAAACATATTCGACTTTTCGTTTATTCCCATCACATTTTGAGGACCATAACCCCTCCTTTCCTTCTTCTCCCATGCGAAATCACGCGTGAACCCAAAATTGGAGTAGAGCATGCTTCTAGGGTTGTTTAATATTTGACTGTATCCGAATATCGCTCGAATAAATATCGTATTCGCTAGATATTTGCTTATTCGGATAATATCCGAATATAGTTTCATCAAAAAACTCTAGGATCGCTAACAAATTAGCACATGATACAATCACGACAATTGACCAAAAATTACAAATTTGGCTCAACAATCAATCTGTTTTATTAATTTATTATTTATTTTGTTTTATTTTTCATGGCTTTTGATCGCTTGTTTTTGTTTTGTAAAACATAAAATTTACTTTCGCACCTAGCGTTTTTTTCATGAACTATATTCGGATAGTATCCGAATGTTGATGTGTTTGCGAATATTTCGTTACAAATATTGGATATCGAATATTACGCAACCCTACATACTTCACATCATTAGTAATCATATTATGACTCTATATTCATCATATCTGAGTCATTTGAGGCTCCTCAAGCAATCTTTAAATTTTGACTGTCTGCCATTTTGTGTCAATTCTGACTCTAATTTGAAAAGGCATATTTTGATCCTCAACCAACTGCAAATACGAAGTTTTACATTTCTAGGTTAATCTAATAAGATCATATGGAAGATTTCAGAATTTTCAGCATGACTCGAAACTTCCTTAAAAAGTTGTTTTTTGCTCCAACTCCCCTCCAAATGCACTTGGAAATGTGAAATTTGATGGTCGTTCTTGACTCATTTTTTCATATGAGATCGAAAACGTAAATTCCGAGTCATTTGGCCCTCTCTCTATTTTCCTTCAACATTTGAGTGAACCGCCATTTTGAGGTGAATCAAAGAACATTAAAGTTCCTTTATTGCATTTGTAAAAAGAGTCTCTCGCCATATTTTTAGCGATTTTCATCCGTACCCAGCGGTGCTACGCGTGGGGGAGAACATGTACGTATACACCAAAGAGTTGGACATTTGCCATGGAGAAGTGAGAGTACTGCAAATAGCATACCCAATTTTGATCTAAGCATCATTAACCCAAATTATTTTTTCCAAATGCCATTTGCAAACTGATAAAAATGTTTGTTTATACATATATTGCCAACTTGAGCTACGACGCAATTGGTTATGCTATTTGCAGTACTTTCGCTTCTCAATAAGGTAAGTATGGAAGAGTTGTCTCACGAGGATATGATTTTCCTAATTTTTTAGTTCTTTACGAAAGCAACGCTGATTCCACCTGGAAAAAAAATTCGTATGTAGGTTGTACCTACTTGTATCTGGCATTAAATTTTCAAAATGATACGTATAAATGGGGACTAGATTTTTTTTAAAGAAAAACATTATTTCGTTTATTATAATTTTTGGATAGTGAAAGAACAAGAACATAATTCTAGATTTCGGCAAATAACTGATTTCCAAGCATTAATAAACTCTTTAGGTATTATTTAGAATGTATTTACCGAATTCCTTTTTTTTTGTAGGGATATAAAAATATTAAGTTTGATAGAGACGAGTGATAACATTTATTGTTCTCATCTTACTTTCTCCATCAACACACTCTTCATTCTTCTCACTTTCCTCTAAACTACCATTTTCAAAGACAGAAACACAATATTATCCAGTATTTACTTCACGCAAATTTAAATCTTTAAAAACAGCTTTTTCATCAAAAACAACATCTCTACATATTTCGATTTTCTTATTTGATAAATTTAAAACTCGAAAAGCGCCATTATTTTCATAACCTAGAAAAATACACTTAATTGATTTGTCATCTAATTTCTTTCGTAAACAATTAGGTACAAGTTTATAAACAACACAACTAAAAATTCGTAAATGTTTCGCTGATGGTTTAGCTCCATACCAAATCTCAGCTGGTGTAGCTCTAAAAGATAATGCTGAAGTAGGCGAGCGATTTATTAAATACACAGCTGTAAGCACAGCATGAGACCAGTAACTTTTTTGTAAACCTGAACCACTAAGCATGGTACGAGCTTTCTCCATCAACGTACGATTAAAACATTCCATATAGTATCTACCTACACATGTATTTTAGAATTTGCAGACTCAATGAATAGTGATTATCAAGGAGCACATTGAAAATTTGCGCATAAAAGTAAAAATATGCAAGAATGATATGGACGTAACTTTAAGAGCATGAAGAGCTATACCTCCTTGTAATGATAAAAGGAAAATAAAATCAATTAGTGAAATCATTTATTGAATTCTCGAACAAAAAAATTTTTATAAATTGGATTATGAGGATATGCGCTTTCAAATTTTTGATTCTGAAATTATGACGAGGATCTTCTTCTAACATAAATTTAGCAAATATATGTCTTTTGAATCACTTCTCATTCTCCTCGCCTCCTATAAAATTAAATTACAACTGTTAAATATTATTTAGGTTCAAACAACTATCAACGATAATGAATCGAATAATATACCTTCTGTAATAATCATCTCTTCGCGATTGTCTTCGCTATTTCTTGGGCGAATGTCTTCGCGATTGTCACCACTATTTCTTGGGCGAATGAATCTCAATACCTCTTTTAAAGCAAAAATTGGACATTCTTATTCACATATTCTTTACCATTGTCACAAAATAACATGCCTACATTACAATTGAATTTTGTTGTGACTAGATTATAATAGTTTTCAAACTTATCGAATACTTCATCTTTATGCTTCATTAAATAGACAATTGCAAAATGCGAAAACTCATTTATAAAGCTAACAATATAACAAGAGCTATCTATCGAAGTAAGGAAAATAAAATCAATTAGTGAAATCATTTATTGAATTCTCGAACAAAAAAATTTTCATAAATTGGATTATGAGGATATGCGCTTTCAAATTTTTGATTCTGAAATTATGACGAGGATCTTCTTCTAACATAAATTTAGCAAATATATGTCTTTTGAATCACTTCTCATTCTCCTCGCCTCCTATAAAATTAAATTACAACTGTTAAATATTATTTAGGTTCAAACAACTATCAACGATAATGAATCGAATAATATACCTTCTGTAATAATCATCTCTTCGCGATTGTCTTCGCTATTTCTTGGGCGAATGTCTTCGCGATTGTCACCACTATTTCTTGGGCGAATGAATCTCAATACCTCTTTTAAAGCAAAAATTGGACATTCTTATTCACATATTCTTTACCATTGTCACAAAATAACATGCCTACATTACAATTGAATTTTGTTGTGACTAGATTATAATAGTTTTCAAACTTATCGAATACTTCATCTTTATGCTTCATTAAATAGACAATTGCAAAATGCGAAAACTCATTTATAAAGCTAACAATATAACAAGAGCTATCTATCGAAGTAAGGAAAATAAAATCAATTAGTGAAATCATTTATTGAATTCTCGAACAAAAAAATTTTCATAAATTGGATTATGAGGATATGCGCTTTCAAATTTTTGATTCTGAAATTATGACGAGGATCTTCTTCTAACATAAATTTAGCAAATATATGTCTTTTGAATCACTTCTCATTCTCCTCGCCTCCTATAAAATTAAATTACAACTGTTAAATATTATTTAGGTTCAAACAACTATCAACGATAATGAATCGAATAATATACCTTCTGCGATAATCATCTCTTCGCGATTGTCTTCGCTATTTCTTGGGCGAATGTCTTCGCGATTGTCACCACTATTTCTTGGGCGAATGAATCTCAATACCTCTTTTAAAGCAAAAATTGGACATTCTTATTCACATATTCTTTACCATTGTCACAAAATAACATGCCTATATTACAATTGAATTTTGTTGTGACTAGATTATAATAGTTTTCAAACTTATCGAATACTTCATCTTTATGCTTCATTAAATAGACAATTGCAAAATGCGAAAACTCATTTATAAAGCTAACAATATAACGAGAGCTATCTATCGAAGTGGGATCAATAGTCCCAATAACATCAGTATGAATAACTTCTAACAATTTATTTGTCTTATCTTTACGTGAATTAAAAGGTAATTTAGTCTGTTTTCCTACTAAACAAGTCTCGCAAATACATGCAACAGAATCTTTAAAATTAATATCAAAATCACAGACTAAATCATTTTCTGATAATTTCTTAAGATAACTATTATTCAGATGACCAAAGCGAGCATGCCATAATTTTACACAATTGGACGAGTTATATATTAAATTAGCCGATGGTTTCTTAAGTTTTAGCGTTACGTTATATAAATTACCTTGAGCTATACCTTTCATAGCAACTTTATTTGTCTCTTTATTAATTATAGAAACAGAGTGATCGCTTATTACAAGCTTAAAACCAACATTATCAATACTATGAGCAGAAATTAGATTAAAATCCGATTCATTTGAATATAAAACATTTTCAAATGTACAAACATCTTTATCATTTACGTTACTATAAGCCTGAACGGTACCTATTTTTGTAGCTTTAATTTTTTCACCAGATTTAGCGACTTTAATAAAAATTGGTTGCTCAAGATCTTTATACGATAAAAAATAATCTAAAGAATTTATAATATGGTCGGTGGCTCTAGAATCGAGATACCATGAAATATTTTCTGAATCTTTTTTCGAGTCTGAAGAATCAGAAACTCGCTCCGATTTTGACACAAAACAAAATTGCCTCGACTCAGATTTAGGCTTTTCATCATCATCTCTATTATTAGAACGATTATAATTATTACTGGAACCACGATTTTCATTATTCGATAGATAAGTACTACGACTTTGATTTCTACCTCGATGATCACGTTTATTAAAATTACGATCATTTTTCGAAGATCGATTTTCATTACTATTACTTTTACAATGAGAACGATAATGGCCGAACTGACCGCAACCATAACATTTTACCTTGGAAAATTCTGATTCTGATTTTTTTGATAACATAGCAGCTGATGTAGATTCATACTGAACATCTG
This sequence comes from Phenacoccus solenopsis, assembly GCA_009761765.1. Lineage (NCBI taxonomy): Eukaryota > Metazoa > Arthropoda > Insecta > Hemiptera > Pseudococcidae > Phenacoccus > Phenacoccus solenopsis. The sequence continues at coordinate 3,367,687 of CM019754.1, forward strand.
ATATTCCAAGTTTTCTTTCTCTGAATTCAAGAAGCTTCTTTTTGACAAAATCTATGGTTAGATCTTCCTCTCGAAATTCCAAATTTGTAATCAAGTTTTCAAACGGAGGTGGTAACGTCTTCAATAAAAACGTAACGAGCTCTTCTTTACCCAATTTTCCACTAGCTTCCATATATTGCGTCGACAATCTTTCGAAGTTCGTTAAGTGAGCCATTAAATCACCATCCTCTGGCATTTTCAAATCGAGAATTCTGTTGAAGATTGTCGATCGTCCATGCAAACTCTTGGCCTTAAACTGAAAGTTGAGTGCTTCCCAAACTTCCTTCGCTGTGGTCATATTCATAATGACGGACACAATACAATCATCTAAATGACGAGTAATATAAGCAATGCATTTATCATTTTTTGCCTGTTCAAAATCTTTATCATTCACTGATGCTTCTAGATACTCCGAAAGACCCTTTTCCGCCATTAATTTTTGCATTCAAAATTTCCAAATAGGGAACTGACTAACATCGCCAGCAAACCTCTTAATTCCCGTGGCTGGGTCTCGACTCTCTTGAAAATTCATGGTAACGAAACAAAAAACAAAAAACAACGAGTAAAAGAACATAGAAAAACACGAAATGAGTAGAACTAAATGCACTGTTGTAACATGACGAGAACTCAGGCAGGCTGGGCCCATAACCTGTTAAATAAAGGACGGCTGGCACACGACTGAAACTTTATCATCTAAACGAACTACAAAGCATTATCACAATACATCAACAGTTTTGAATTTCATAAATTAAGGTGTTTTCTGAAAAGGAGTTTTGCAAAGCCTGTAAGGAACTGAGGGAATCGGATAGAATGATGATAATTTTTTCTTGAGGGGTAGTAATTTGTTGGATACTTATCAAATAGTGGAAAATTGCGGTGAGTTCTGCTGTAAAAATTGATATGACAATATTGATTTTGAAGTTGTATGAATCGTTTTGAATGGAAAATGCGTCATTACTGAAAAATTATGAAATTTTTTGATTTCTTGATTTTTTCAGGCTTATTGATGTTTTTTTTTTTAACTTTTGTATTTTTGCATCTAAAGGACGATCTCAATGCAATCAGAAAAAAATATGCCAAGAAACTTCTTTACCTTTGAATAACACCAAGGCTGGTTTATTGAGTCATTTCGAAATTATGTTCCCATTTAGACGCTCAAAAAGTATGAAAAGCTAAATTTTGGAGAATTGGTCCTTAGGCAAATATGTTGGGCAACCGAATCAAATGATATGCTATTGAGTTGCAATATTTGAATTTTAAATAAGTTTTTTTGGATTCATCAGAATTATTAAGAAGTCTTAAAATTTAAAATTTTGAAAAATTCAGCTTCAAGGGTGTGAGTTGAAATAATATATTTTCATGGTCGCTAAAATTGGGTTTTTATTCAATTTTTGAATCAAAATTTTTTCAAATTAACGAAAAATAAAGTTTAGCAAAATTTAGCTTCTGATGTAATCTGTAGAAAAAAAACAAAAATTCAGGTCAAAACTGTCATTCTTAATAATATTATTTCAAAATTGAATGTTGGTGCGCATATTTGATATCTAATTAACACACATCATTCGCCCTCCTTTCTCAGAATTATTTTATTTCTGGACAAAATATTTTTTCTTTTATTTTTTCCACGTTTCATCATAGGGCTTTCTTCGTTACTAGATATTTTTTCACTTTTAAACATCTTTATTTCAACGAACTCATTCGTCCTTTTCATCGCTCTATCACCCTTACAATATTGACAAAGGTATACGATTCCTTGAGGCTAAACGTTCTAAAAGCTATACCCGCTTATGGAATTAATCGTTCGCTAAAACCACCGAATAAATCATCGGGCGTACGCAAATCCATATTTCTAACTCCACAAAACCACTTTGAAACTCGAAACGTCGAATTTATGAGAGATTTTACGAATAGTATAAATTTCCAAGAAGCACTTTTTTCTCCTAATAGGTATCCTCAAAACCTAATCGATTTCGTTCCGAGTTTTCCGGTGAAGTTGCAAGCCCTGATCATTAATCTTGACCGCTCGTTGTACACGTTCAATTACTCATTGTCACGTGTGTACCCGAATCTTTGGATTAGTGCAGTGTGCGAGCGTATACAGCATATGTATGAAAAGTTCTACCTTTACGCCCTTGAAGGAACTTTTTTCGGCCTCTAAATTCTCCATTTCGACCATTATATCGAATGAATTTTCGCAGCTAAACGCGTGAAATCTACACAAATGAATGTTTCAACATCACTGCAATTCGTATATGTGTTTAATGGCGATGGGAGTTTTTTTTTGAAGAGTAAGGGACGGTTAGGAAATGAAAAAATGCATAATGTCTAGTTTATAGAAATAATATAAGATACCTATTTTGAGAGGAGAAGGGTTGAGGATGATTTTATATTTCACATTAAACAATTTCAGTCCTTTTTAACTTGAATAAAATTGAAATTTGAATGAATAGTAAGGGAGGAGGGTAGAAATAATTATCCATGCTACATTAACATTACACAATTGTACGAGTTGTAAGAGGTTTTGAATTCAGGTCAATAGATAGCTACGAATTTTTCTCCATCAGGCATACCCAAGTTAAGCCACGTCCATCTGGATCTCTGTACATCAGGCCATTATCTCAGGGTTGAGGGTACACCCATGCACTGTATACGATAGCGAATCCTAGCAAGTCAGTATACCAGGGTTACATGAAACACACTTAAAGGATTAATTAACATCCGATGCGAGGTGCGATTTTAAAGGAGCAACGGTATTAGGTATTAGCGACATTTAGCGAGTCAGTAAAATCAAAATCGTGTCGTCGTGTGACAAATTAACATAAAGGTATTTCATTACATCAAATGTTTACAGAGTGACGGCAACAAACGGTGAACATCAGATGGGCGACGGTAGCAATTCGTAGGTTACGTATAACAGATTTGTGTAACCGCGCGGATACCACTTTAAACGTATTGAACCGACAGTCGTGCTCGAGTTCATTAAAAAATGTCTCACCTCGCCACACAAACGTAAACTTTATTCGAGACGAAAAGCAACGAAACGTTGGAGCTGTCTGCGTAGAAACAATCGCCGGTATATTACATGTCAACGTGAAAAACACTCGTTAATCCAGTCAAACACACGACACAACAGGTCACAGGCTGAAATCGAGATCAAACCGAGCCAGAGAAGGGCATCAGGAGAGGGTAAAACTTGAGCAACCATCCAAGATATCAGCTAATTCGCCCTATAGTAAAGTTACACTGTGGCAGCAAGCCTTATCCGGGCTGGCTTTGCGAACTTCGACATCTGCTACCATAATCCGCCGTGTTCGTTTTTAAACGAGCTGATAAAGCTCGCAAATGAACACGTCGATACGCCACCATAACAGATTAAAGTCCGACATCGTTCCACGTTAACGATCCCTAGGTGTAACGTAACTTCATAATGAAGCCATTTTCGCGTCTCTCTTCGGGTCTGCTATAAACACCGAAGTTGCAACAAAAAAAAGCGAGCCTTCAACGTTGATGGAAAAATTACGCATACGTGAAAGTTTTTCTTTTCGGCATCGCGGACTCGGTACCCGATAAAAGCACGTGTTCAACTTTACACCGACACGCGCCTTAAATGAAATACGAGCTAGGTAAGCCGCGTTGCGAGATTATTAGCAATGTAAATTATTTTAAAAGCTTAATGAAGTGTCCTAAGCGAGCGTTAAAGTAATACGAACGCGCCGCAGCGAATTTTACGCCTACTAAAAGCGCCCTCGTAGCTTTTAAAACGCCTTTGTAAACTTTAACCTAGCTCACGGTTCGGCGGCGTTAATTCGTCTTCGAATTAGTATAGCGGAACGCTTTTTACTCGACTTCAAAGTCCAACGGTATGGCGCAGCGGAACACCAAGATGCTAACTATTGGCATGATTCTTAAGCGAAGGTTTTACATCTTAAACCTTTGGGTAGCTTTTCGGTTGGGTCAGCTCTGTAGAAATAATATATATATTTTTTTTGGTAAATTGAAGTTTTTCCGAAGGAGTAAACTAGGTACGGCCGTACGTAGATAGGACTTCACGATAATCTTGAACAATAGCTGATGTACATGCATAGAAATGGTAACAAAGGAATGGAAATTAAATTCAAAGTTCGAAAGCTCAACTTCCTATGAGCTTAAATGGAAATAGTGCGAGAACCAAAGTTGTAGAGAATAAAATCTCCTACAACATTGTTCCTATACATTTTTACTTCTCGGCCCTTCATTCCCGAAATATTTGCAAAAACTAAAAAAAATCTATTAAAGTTCGACAGCTCAACTTTCAGCGAAGGAATCGACTTCTAAAACAATAGCACTCATACGCTTCATACCATCTACCCATCTCCTAAATTTGGAGTCAATCATCGTGTTTTACTCGAGTTGTCGTAGAATGAAAACATCGAACCTTCAGAGAACAAAATGGTGATGAGATACGGAAGATTCATGAAATTTCCTGCAGCAATTTCCCCTCCAAAAGCCGTTTTTTGCTCTAACTTCCCTCCAAAATCACTGAGAAAGCTAAAATCAAAATACGTTTGTCACTTGGGCTCATTTTATCATATGACACAGCAATAAAAATTTTCGACCACTCCTGTACCCCCACCACTATTTTAGGATGATAACCCCGCCTTCCCCCCTCCAACATCATGTATGGAAGTAAATTCGGGATATAGTATACAACTTATCCCTAATAACCATATAAATTCATATTAATTACATTTTTACCAACTTGAGGCCCTCAAGCTCTACTCAAAATTTTGATAATCCGCCATTTTGGGATCCATTTTGATCCAAATTCAAGAGGTCATATTGTGGTCACCAACTAACCTCACACACAAAATTTGACCTCTTTAACTTGATTTGGTGGGGAGATATGGAAAATTCAAGAAATTTCATGACTCAAAATTTCCTCAAAAAGCCGTTTTTTATCTAACTCCTCTCAATATGTACTTAGGAAGCTGAAATTTGGATATGTTAGTATCCGTGGCTCACTCTTTCATATGAAATCAAAAACGAAAAATTTGAGCTATTTGCCTCTTCTCCAGCTCCCCTCAAAATTTGAGTGATCCGCCATTTTGAAATTTTTTGAAAAAACAAAAAAAGCACTTCTGCGCATTTTCAAGTAGAGTTTCTCACCAAATTTTGAGCGAATTTTATGAATACTCGCCGGCGCTACGCGTGGGGGAAAAAATATATATACACCAAAAAGTTGGACATTTGCTAGATGATTACAAATGGTCTGAAACGCAAAGATTTGAAGACCCCACCCTCCCCCAACCTTCCCTTCCCAAATCAGGTAGGCTGTAATAGCTATCGTTTTTATTGAAAACTCAGCTAAAAATAAAAAGCTTCAAAGTTGAAAAGCCCAACTATCCAAGAACTTTCATAAAAAATGCATAGAACCAAAGTTGCAGAGAATAAAATGTTCTATAACTTTGATCCTACGAATTTTTTCTTCACTTTCTTCACCACCTTCATTCCTGAGGTATATACAAAAAACTGAAAAAGCTATAGAGTTCGATAGCTCAACTCCATTTATTCGGTTTCGTTCCAGTTATGGTTTTTATAAATATTTTGCATTCGTTTTGGTTTCTGGTTATTGTTCTACTTTCGGATTTCGTTCTGGTTTTGTTCTGGTTTCTGCTTTTCTTTTCCTTTTGTCCAAGTCTGCCAACAGTTCAACATTCGATCATATAGAGTGCGTATTTTGATTTGTAAAAACGCTGGAGTGGATAGGGAGATTATTTTCACCAGGTTAGGTTAAGAAGATGAGGCAAACTCTTCAAAAAAATGTAAAAGATCAAGAACTACGAAATATGAGGCGAATTCTTCCACAAGAAGTAGAAAAATGAAGATAACAAATTGAACTTTTTTTTCAAATAAAATTTTATGATTTTTATATTTCTTTTTATAATTATTCAACATTAAAAATAATTGAAGATTTTTAATTGTACCTCTTTCTTTCTGCATAAATCATAATTTTCCTTAATTATTGGTAAAACGACCCACTTCCTGGAATGTCCTTATATTGCTTTGCTGACGTTATTAAAATTTACAGAAAATGCTTTTTTGAATCGTGTGACACCAAAAAGAGAAATTTTCATTTGCCGATTTTAAAATTGTTTTTTTTTTTTTTTTTTTTTTTTTAGAAAAATGTAGTGCCAAAACCTTAAACCTTACTTACTTACTTACTTACTTTTTTCCATTAACGTGCCATATGCTGCAACATAGGCCAGAGACAGGGATGGAAGGGTGGGATTAAATTTGGTGTAGAAGATCTGTAGATTGTAGGAATTTGAATATATTAGCTATTGTGGAAGGATTATTGCTTAGAAGAATGTTTAATGAGGGGGGGGGGAATTTATAGATGATGCGATGTTGTTGGAATTTTGGACAATCCATGAGAATATGTTTAATTGTGATGGGGCTGGAGCAAACGAGACAAGAAGGTTGTGGTGTTTTGTTTAGAAGGTAGGAGTGAGTGAGTTTAGTATGGCCTATGCGCAAGCAGCACAGTGCAATTTCTTCTCGTCTGTTGGAGCGGAATGCGGTGGACCAGGGTTCTGTGGTTGGCTTAATTGATTTGAGTTTATTTTCGGTTGATGTTTTTACCCATATGTCGGACCATTGAAAATTGAGAAGATGTTTAAGGAACGTTTTGAAATAGGCAGAGGAGACAGATTCATTTGGAGAAGGTAGTAAAGTCGTGGCTTGTTTAGCAACGAGGTCAGCTTTTTCGTTACCAGCGATACCTTTGTGACTGGGGGTCCAAGCAAAGACTACTTGCAGAGGAGGGAAGGTAACAAGAATGAAAATTATTTCCTTAGCTAGTCGATGCTGTCTGTGATCACGTGGTTTAAGTAACCAATTGAGGGCGCACGGCGAGTCAGAGAGGATGATTGCTCTACTCTTCAGGTCGAGAACTTGTTGTATTGCTAATCTGATAGCATACACCTGTTTTTCTCTAAATGTACTTTTTTTGAAACAGTTTACAAAATTTCTCAAACCGTAGAGACTTCGGGTTTACGCCATTTCGATGGGAATTTTATGTAATATACCCCCTACCTTAACTCCATACTGACAGAATGGGCTCTTTCGATGTAGAAGTACACATATCTTCATTTTAGGGTACTTAAGAAAATTTTTCACTACCAAAAATTTTAAATTTTCAAGTCCTTCGCCAGTGTTTAAAAATTAAAAAAATTTCTCTCCTTTGTTTTTTCATATAAAAACATAATGTTATAAATGATCACAGAGAGAAAAAAGTGAGCAACCATGCTTCATTACTGAAGGTGAATTTTTAATTGTAATTTATTTACATTAGCAGGTATTATTGTCAAAGAAATTTTTCACCCATACAGGCCACATGTAATACCGAGTGCTACACCTTTGAAAAATTTTATTACCAAAACCACAAAGACTTACATTTCATATACAGAATTTTAGAAAAACCAAAAATTCGGCCTCTACATTCAAACAAATTGTGTTAATAAATAGTAAATTAAATAATAATTACAGAGGGGAAGGTGAATATATTTTGTGCAAAATGGGGTATGCGTGGAGAGGTGGTGACGCAGGTTCTAGAGGAAAGATATTCCAATCTATTACCATACATTTAGAGGGTAGGTTTTTTGACTACAATGCATTTTCCTGAATTTTTAGAAAATTTTGAGCTATTCACCTCTCATCCAACGTCATTCAAAATTTGTATGATCCACCATTTTGAGGTGTATCGAAAAAACAAAAAAGTACTTTTTTTACATTTCCACATTTCCAAGAGGAATCTCTCACCAAAATGTTGAGCGATTTTCATCCATACTCGCCCACGTTATGCGTCGTGGGGGTGGGGAAAATATAAATAAATACCAAAACGATGGACATTTACCATATGATTACTAATGGTTTTTTTTTTTTTGATGATGATGATAATGCTATATTGGTTCAGCGCCTTTTGGCCCCATATCACTACGTCTTAGGGCAGTTTTGGTTTTAGCCTTAGCGTGGGTTTTCTAATCAGACTTCATCCTCTCCTGACCCCTCCTCCTTCCCAAATCAGGTAAGCTTTATCAGCTATGGTTTTACATTAAAAATTCAGTTACAAATATCACTCCTAAGTATTCATGATACAACATAAAATACTGAATCAGTGCATCCGATTAAATGATCCGTTGGTCAACATATTTTGATATCACATAAGAGAGGGAGGTAATCGCAGGCAATTGGCACGGTCAACGAGCGTTCTCGAAATACCACAGCTCGATTTGAAAAACAACAAAAAAAAAAAGGGAAGCGCTATAATTGAACGAAAACATTTTATCGTCGATTTCACCTCCTACCTTATTACGAGGATTGATCTTCGCAGCGTACGGTACCTTTAAGGCCCTATCAGAATGCAACGTATCGTGGTCGTCGGTATTTACGATAAAAATACTCCCGAGAGTAAATACCATACGATGTAAGCGAGAAGGGGCGAAGAAAACGCCGGGCTACGTGAAATTTACTATTTCGTACGGCGCAGGAAAAAACTACCCTTCCGGTTTTATTACACTCGCAAGAACTGTTTACAGGTTTCTACCGTATAAAAAGTGGCATTCGAACGCGCTGTCAAAAATTACGAGAAAAAGTCTTCCGTTTATGGTGCAGCGGTATTTATGAAGCCAACAAATATGGACGGATTTCGAATTTATCTCGTCTATAAGTACACTACGCCGGCGTACATACACCATACGAGAGCTGCACTTTTTTTTTTTTTTTGAAAAAATACGCCGCGCCGGTTTTGTTTTACGCTCGACATAAACATGCCCTCGCGTCTTCGTGCAAATAAAAAAAATAAAAATTATCGCGCTCATTGAAGCATAACACTTGCCCTCGATACCTACCGAGTATTTTTATTATAGGTATTTCGGAGCGAAAAATTAATAACCCGGAAAGAGTTTGCGATTTCCAACACACGCCATATCCACTATCGAGCTCCAGATGAACCACATGCCTTTCGTTATTTTCCAGTTATAAACCAGATTATATGGATCAATTTATCGCCAACGTATACCGAGGCGCGTTAATTTTTAATATTCACTAGTCCTTCGCGAATCGGCTAAAGCTCGGTAAATTAAATCAGCTCGATACGACGACGTGCCCGGAAACTGATGAAGCTACATTTTTAACACGACCAAATTAATAGACGTCTAAATACGATGACAAGTTACCACCAAGCAATATTATTTTCAAACACCGCCGATACGTGCCTGAAATTTACGATTAATTCGGCGGCTTTTCATGTGAAATTAGCTGCTTACGTTACATCCTATGACCTACATACCCATAATATTAGTACGTCGGTACGTTGAAATATTATTGACTAATAAAAGAAACAGGAGATGTCAGTCTTGAAGTTTAAATTTGAAGCTGTCATGTATCACGCGAATCACGAAGACATTTAGGGACATATTTAAACATAGCCAGCACATCAAAAGCTTCCTTGAATCGTGAAGTTTTGCTTCAAAAAAGTAAAAAATAATTTTCGAATTAATGCACCATTTTATATTGACTAAAAACGAGTCTGCATATACCTGAATCATTTCAACGTTTAACAACAAGTATGTTTTGTTTTTATAATTTTTTATGCTCACCAAAGTAAATTAACGTAGAAGTAATTATCTTGGATTTTTTCACCCCAACTGAATAACATATACGAAATGTTTGCCAGCAAGTTTACGCATCCACGATAATTAACCACTTCACGATAGATGGCATTGTTTGGTGGCGAGTATTGAAACCATCCACATAATTCCCATATAATGTAAGTTTACTCGATTAGCTTACTCGTGAAGCACATTGATACCGGTGAATTTTTTGAATTCGAGTTCTTTTGTCGAAAATTTTATGTACTTAATAAATTAAAGTAATTACTTGACCCTACGTAATGTGTCAATTTATAAACAAACATTTCAAGGAATCATAAATCAGTAGTATAAACGCTACCACTTATCTTGAAGAAGCAAAAGGACATCTATAATGAAATAATCAGCTTAAAAATAAAAAATTCCTTTGAATTACTATTACCAAGTCTTTCATAAAACATAATTATACATGCTGTGCTAGCCATTATAATGCGGACAGGCAAAGAGCGGAATTCCCTACATCGAAAAATGGAGTAAATAAAACAAAATACTTTAAATCATAATCTCAAAAATTAAAAAACTAAAGAGTGATGAAAAGCTAATCAACTTAAAAAAAAATTGATTTTTATCATTACTCCATTACGAATGATAAATGGCGGTTGATTTTTTTTTTTTTATTAAAAAAATAATAAAAATCAAAAAGATGAAAATATTTCAAAATTAATTGCTACAGTTGATGAAGACAGGTTCCAAATTACAAGAGAATTTGGTCCTTTGCCTACCTGAATTTCAATGGGTCGCGCGGTACGTACAGGGCCATAGCGAGGTAGAGGCAGAAGGGGCAAATTGTTCTAGACCTAGGTTTCTGAGATGACCAAAAGATTCTAGGATTTAAAACTTTTTACAAATTTTTATTATATTAATAGGAAAAATACCGCATCCAACGTTCTCTGTATCTCCCCAACACTGACAAAATCTTTTCAAACAGTCCCCAGATATCATCAACCTTTTATCCTTCCTCCTCAAATCATCCAAACTATACTTTCTTCTTTAAATATAAAATTATAAAATAACTTTCTTTTACGTGCCTCTAGCCCTGAACTGTACATGGCGTAGAGAGAAAAAAAAATGAATAGTCAGCCCGAAAATTATTTTAGCGCCGGGGCCAATTCTAGTTCTCTCCGGCCCACCGTATGTACTACACGAAGATGGAACAAGATTTATTTTCATAATTTTGAAATCAAGATTAAAAAATTGTTTTTTGTGACAATGAAAGAAGACATATTCAAATTTTGAATAAAAATATTAACTTTGTCTTCAAACATGAAATTTAAACGATAAAAAATGTTAAATTTTTATTCTATATGTAAATATGCATAAAGAGAAATAGATAATTTTTTCCAGATTGGAAGAAAAAATTACACTAAAACGAACTCTTACACTTTGTAAAACTGAACATATTTCAAAGAAATAAAAAAAAAAGCTCTCAAGAAAATCATTGCATAAGAATTGATAATTAATATAGTCTCTAATAATTTATTTTGGATAAAAATTCCGTAGTTGCACTGAAATCAGTGCTTAGATTAGTGGCAAATTCAAGAACAGGTACAGCAGAGAATCATTAAAATTAATTTTCATTTAGAATTCATTAGATATAATTTTTTGGGAGTTCTTTAAATATTTTCAAGACTCTAAAAAATTGTAAACATTTTCTCTACATTACGATATACTATTTAGGATTTCATGAAATTTTTTCTTTCATTTTTTCAACATTTTTTTCATTGTTATAAGTCAACACTTATAAATGAAAAAATGTTAATAAATTTTTGACGCGTAAAATTTTTTTTTCATAATAAGCGTACAAAAAATTTAAACTTTAAAAATTAAAAAAAAATTTTTGAGCCTATATCTCTCGGATTGCAGTTTCTCTCGTAATTTCTCTAGAGGAAACGAGAGGGACTAAATGTGTTTTTTTTTTGTTTCATCTTCCCGTCCAAATTTGCGAATCTGAAATTGGGCTATAATGGTTGTGTGGTATCCTTATCTTACTATATTATATGACTTCAAAATCAAGAATTTTAAAATTTTATTAAAGTCCTTCCACACACTCTCAAAGTATGAATTATATCTTAATGCAAGAATTGCATTTCCATCAACTGCTTGCGGTAGTAAAAGGTTCAAATCTGCTCTTGAAAAACGTACAGACGTACAAGTATTTAGGAAACAGCAAGTGCAACTCGAGTACAGTGACTATAGAAATAAGTTTATAGATCGATAAACCATATCATCTCATGGATTATCGTTTAATACTAAGTAATAAAGACATATGTTAGTATGAGAAAATGAAAAAGTAAACAAATAAATAGATCAATCATTGAATCAACCTACAAATAAATAATAAAAATAAAGAAAGAAATAAAATAAAAATATATAATATGAAAATTTATGATTTTTTACTTTCTCAAATAACTTGAAAATTATATTTTCAGATAACTTAAGCCGAATAAAAAACCTTATAAAATTCTTGAAAATTTTCGGGGGTAATTAAAATGATACAATCACTGCAACCATGTCTCTAGCCATAGCTGGTGCATTTGTCGCGCTAAAAAAAAAAAACGTAAGCAGCCATGCCGCATTACTGAAGCTGAGTTTTTAACTGGGGCTTGTTTTGATTTAGTAATAACCATGCTCAACCGTTCATCACTACAGGCCACACCCAATACCAAGTCTGAAAACCCCTTTCCAAAAACACTTAAGAAGTTCAATTTGGCACAAATGTAGTATTTCTTGCCATGAAATAATCATGCGAACACATATTTCTCAAATTATAACTATTTGAGGATCCTCAAATTATCTTCAAATCTTGATAATCCGCCATTTTGGATCCATTTTGACTCAAATTTAAGTGGTTATATTCTGGTCACAAGCTAATCCTACACACAAAGTCTGACCATTCTAGGCCGATTTGGTGATGAGATATGGAAGATTCATGAAATTTCCTGCAGCAATTTCCCCTCCAAAAGTCGTTTTTTGCTCTAACTCCCCTCCAAAATCACTGAGGAAGCTAAAATCAAAATACATTTGTCACTTGGGCTCATTTTATCATATGACACAGCAATAAAAAATTTTCGACCCTCCTGTACCCCACCACTATTTTAGGTTGATAACCCCGCCTTCCCCCTCCAACATCATGTATGGAAGTGAATTCGGGATATAGTATACAACTTATCCCCAATAACCATATGAATTCATATTAATTACATTTTTACCAACTTGAGGCTCCTCAAGCTCTACTCAAAATTTTGATAATCCGCCATTTTGAATCCATTTTGATCCAAATTCAAGAGGTCATATTGTGGTCACCAACTAACCTCACACACAAAATTTGACCTCTTTAACTTGATTTGGTGGGGAGATATGGAAGATTCAAGAAATTTCATGACTCAAAACTTCCTCAAAAAGCCGTTTTTTGATCTAACTCCTCTCAATATGCACTTAGAAGCTGAAATTTGGATATGTTAGTATCCGTGACTCACTCTTTCATATGAAATCAAAAACGAAAAATTTGAGCTATTTGCCCCTTCTCCAGCCCCCTCAAAATTTGAGTGATCCGCCATTTTGAAATTTTTCGAAAAAACAAAAAAACTATTTTTGCGCATTTTCAAGAAGAGTTCCTCACCAAATTTTGAGCGAATTTTATGAATACTCGCCGGCGCTACGCGTGGGGGAAAAATATATATATATATATATATAGATTTATCTATGGATAAAGTGGCATCATTTTTCGTCGTCTACAGGTAAAGTGGCATCTTTTTTACAAAGTGGCATCTTTTTTTTGATGCCACTTTACCATCACATTGCTCATCGATTCAGCTATGTGTCATGACGTCACTGGTGTGGTTATTTAGGTGATGCCACTTTACCACTAATATTCTATTTTTCATACAAAAAATTTTTTTCGGTCTACGGTCGTAGTAGCCTCATTTTTTTGATGTTTACAGGTAAAGTGGCATCATTTTAAAAATTTGTTTCCAAGAAAACCTATGAAATTATACATTCCGTTCGCCACTGTGGTGTCGTTAACGTGACATTAGATGCACTTCTGAGGAATGTGCAAAGTGATGCCACTTTGACCATAGATCACTATATATATATATATATATACCAAAAAGTTGGACATTTGCCAGATGATTACAAATGGTCTGAAACGCAAAGATTTGAAGAGCCCACCCTCCCCCGACCTTCCCTTCCCAAATCAGGTAGGCTGTAATAGCTATCGTTTTGTTAAAAACTCAGCTAAAAAACGTACTTGGAGGAATTGATTAATGACTTGAAAATTTTTTTTAATACACATCTTTTTTTTACGTGTCATGTACAGCAACAATGGCTAGAGGCACGAGAGCAAGTTATATTTTACTTATTAATTTTGTGGATTTTAGAAAAATGAATAATTTATCAACCGGTGTCTGGTAATCTGATAATATGTTCTTTAAAGTATTACAGTTAAGGTATTTGGATCGAGGGAGTTGATGGAGGAGGCAATTAGTGAGGATGTGTGAAACATTTTGGGGACATTACAAGAGGAACATATGGGAGGGGGTTGCTTGGTGAGGAGATGTTGGTGGGTTATGAGGCTTTTTTCAATTTTTTTCCCTTACTTTTGAGAGTAGTAAATTGAATTTTTTTATTTAATCAACACAATATTTTTTTTTTTTTCAAATGACAAGTTTGTTTCTTTTCCATTTATTTTTTTAGATTTTTATATTAAAAAAAAAATTTCTTAAAAAATTTCACCATTCCTACCATACGTAATTAACCGAAATGTAATCTCATAGTTAAACGACCAAATAGTAAAAATTAATAGCCAACGTTACCATCTGGTTTTATTGGTAAAGTTTCGCCCCTTTTCAAATTAATTCACTATAAAGTGAAAAAATTAGTATAATATAAAACAGCTCCAGGATTAAAGTTTAATTACTGCGAAAATATTCGCGTCCCCGGCATGAAATTAACCTATACGAAGGAAACCTTAAAATTACAGTAAATCGTAATCGTAAGACGAAAAAGTTTCTGCGAAGCGAGTACTCTCCGTTATTTATGGACGCGCGACGACTACTCCCTTCGCAAAATAAAGATTAAACTACACCGCTCGAATAGAAGAAACCTATAATAAGGATAGTATTCCTCTTCTTTATCTGCGAAAAAGCTACAACTTTTATACGTAGGTAAAATTCCAAGTGACCCTTCCGCAGTCGAAATGCTCGTAATTTTGTAATTCCAAACATGTTAGAATTTTAATTAGGTTTCGCCGACCGATTTACCCGAAAAGGGAACGTCGGACTTGTAAACTTAAATGAAACGGCAATCCGTACGTTTCTTATGTGCTATAACGAAATTGAAAGTTATTTTATTTAGCTACTGATCGAATGAAATTTGTGTTTCTTTTACGCTGCGCGAACAGCGTGTTGTTATTTTGTGAAAACTTTTCGCACACCTTTTCAATACCTAGACCTACACAATCCTACACGTACGAAATGTGTAAGATTCGCTTTCGCTGTTTCATTATCGTATTGCAATTCGATTCCACGAGTGTACGCGTTCTTTTTTCATTTTCTCTCTCTTTTTTTTTAACGCTCGAAAAATAACAACTATAGCGTATACGCGATTTTATACTGTATACGTATAATATGTACTTGTCGATTCAATCAGCGAAATTGGAATTTTAATCTGGTCGCATTAGCGAGTATTACGGTTAACGAGAAAATCACTCTGTTTCATCGTTTCCTTTTTTACCCCTTCTCTTTCTCATCTCTTCATGTTCATATAGTTTGCGTATCATTTGAGGATAAGAAGCTCGAATAAATTTTCATCTCTATTACGTAGCTACGTAAACGATTAGCTATGCGAGAATAATAATACGAAGACCATTAAACCAAAATCGATACAATATCACTTTTCTTCATTTCATGACATGGATGAAATCATTTAATTTTTCTTCAAAATAAAATACTTAACATATCCCATATAGATTTTTAGTTCGGGACTTTGCAGTCCAACTGGAGCTGGAGTCAAAGGATCAAAGTTGAAGTCAGATTCTTGCTTCTTACAATTCTTAAACTTGGTTAATCACTCAAAGGCAATGTCTCTTAACTTGATGCAGATAATAACGGTTCTATTTTAATTCGACATTTTCTGATCGAATACTCCGAGCGTGCCAGTCAGAGGATTCCGTATTTTTTTCCATATCGAAATCAAAGTCTACGAACATTTACTACATGTCCCTCGCTACGGTTATATACTTCGATTTTATTTTTAAAATTTATGATTATTATAATTATTCGCTAGGGCTCTCAATCTCCGCAGTCTCTATACTCTTGTATACTCTTCAGACACGTGCTTGGATTGAGCGGTTGGGCAACACGGATCCTCTTCTGCCGCCATTTTGGAAATTTCACTCTCGAATCCAGCTGCCTTACCAGGACCCTCTCTTATTTACTGGCCTTCCTACGTCTATTCGTTGCTTATGCTCAGGGATCAGGTTATTTAGGAAAAAAATAAAGAAATTGCTATTGGGGTCTCAGGGGGAGTTCGTACTTTTCTTTCTCTTTTGTTTCTCTCTCTCTCTCTTTGTATATACATATTTCTATTTGTTTCTTTATTTATTTCTTTACATATTTACTTTAATTTATTCGATTTTTTTCCTTTTTCTTTGTAATAGTTATAACGCTTCAGTGATGGTAATGATAATAATCCAGCACCATTCATACCCTCTGAAGGGCATAGGTCGCCTGTCACCTAACTGAATTCGTGAAATTGTGGAATTATTTTAATTGCTGTTTAAATAAATGAAAAAATTATTATTATTATTATTATAATTTTTCAAATCGAAATATTGCACATTAAATCTCCTACTTCAGTTCCTATCTTTTCACCCCGTTTGCCTCTCGTCAATGCTCAGCTTTCTTTTAAAGATATCCATGAAGTTTTCATTTAATTCGTTGAATTCTTCCTCAAAATTTGAACTCTCTCGAACTTGGTCAAGTCACCCCAAGCATTTAAAGATGATAAGTATTAAAAAGAATTTTAGTTTTCAAAAATATCCGATTAAAAAAATACGTATTCAAATTTGTTCATTTAATTTTTTTTTTTAATTTGAAAATTGCAGGAAACTGAGAAAAATCCGTTTTTCATCAGTTGAAAATTTTTTGTTTCAAGAATTATGTAATTTAGTGGTCAACAAAATACAATGTTTCAATATTCTTCAATGATAATCAATACTCATATATGCGTTACTCGGGTAATTTATGGGTGGAATGTAAACTATGGGCTTCCATAAAAAATTTCTGAAATAGATTTAAAAAAAAAAATCGAGGCAATTATTTGTTCTAATTTGATTAACACAACTAATAAATAATCGTTTGTTTGATATGTCATCTAAATGAGTTGCAATGGATTCAAAATGACGGATGGCTAAAATTTGAATAGGGCTCGAGAAGCCTTGAATGATTCAGATGAAATAAATATTGACTCATAATGATGAAAAGTGTGCTGTATGCCGATTTCATTATCACACATGACTTTGGAGGGGAAGAGGAGTTATGGTACCCAACATATGATGTGATGGGGGAGGAGATAACTGAAAGGTCCAAAATTTTTATGATAGTGTCAGACTTTGACTATATACCTCTGGACCGCTCGAACTCATTGTTTAGAACAGCACAACTTTCTGTTGATATCAAGTGAACGCTCTCAGACCAAAGTGCGTCTGCGCATGCGCGAGTTTAAAGTTATCAATATTATTTCGAGTTTCGAGTATAACAAGTTCAACTGGTATCAGCTGCTCCCTTTGACTATGTACCTCTGGACCGCTCGAACTCATTGTTTAGAACAGCACAACTTTCTGTTGATATCAAGTGAACGCACTCAGACCAAAGTGCGTCTGCGCATGCGCGAGTTCAGAGTTATCAATATTATTTCGAGTTTCGAGTATAACAAGTTCAACTGGTATCAGCTGCTCCCTTTGATTATATACCTCTGGACCGCTCGAACTCATTGTTTAGAACAGCACAACTTTCTGTTGATATCAAGTGAACGCTCTCAGACCAAAGTGGGTCTGCGCATGCGCGAGTTCAAAGTTATCAATATTATTTCGAGTTTCGAGTATAACAAGTTTAACTCGTATCAGCTGCTCCCTTTGACTATATACCTCTGGACCGCTCGAACTCATGGTTTAGAATAGCACAACTTTCTGTTGATACCAAGTGAACGCTCTCAGACCAAAGTGCGTCTGCGCATGCGCGAGTTCAAAGTTATCAATATTATTTCGAGTTTCGAGTATAACAAGTTCAACTAGTACCAGCTGTTCCTATTGTTATCTTTCACTCGCGCATGCGCAGACGCATTTTGGTCTTAGAGTCTTCGCTTGATATCGACAGAATTTTTCTTGACAGTTCGAGCGGTGCAGGGGTATATAGTCAAAGGTGACAGATGATAAAACAAGCTCAAGAAAAGTTAAAACATACGGGCTATTGTAATTATCCTTTACCATCTCCAACAAAGAAGTCATTAAGTCTGATAAACAATCGAAGCTTTAGTAATCAAAGCAACTTCAAAATTCAATCGAGATTCTAGACCGAACGTGAGTCACAGATGATGTTCGATTCTGAAATAAAAAATGGAAGTAAAGAGTGAAGATATAAATGCATAAAGTGTTGATTAATTTATAATTAAATTAAAAAATTAAGCACATATGAAATAAAGAACTTGTTTTTATGATTTATTAATTTTTTGATACGTAGCATCATACCTACTCGTAATTCACGCGATGAAACTAATAATAAAAATCCCTTTAGCATCTACCTCCAAGTACATAGGTAATATTTTTTTTAACTGTAATATCGGCGAAGAAATTTATTTGCTCCTGCACTCAGCCATGGTGAAATTTCCTCAATCATTTGCACACAAAAGCGAGAGAGTCATCATTTACAGTATAAGACAACAATACGACCGATATTTTCGATTTATGAGAATAAATCTGCTTAAAGCTACAATCTAAGGTCGGTGTACAAACACAGTAATACAGATTTAGTTTTATCTGCACCAATACGTTAGCAGCTTTAACGATCAAACTGAACTCTTTTCTCAATGCTGTATCGCTTTTATCAATAATCTGCTGTTGGGAGACTACTTGTGTTCATAATTTATGCCACCAACAAAGGTGCACTCAGGACTCACACATTGAGATAGAATTTCAGTAATCCACGATGGTAGGAAATGGTTACCGATGAGTGCACTTTCACCCTGTTCCCATATTAGCTGGCGGCGAGGGCTTATGCTTCCCTTGATACACGGTTATTTATTTATTTGGCGTTAAATTTTTAATAACGCGATAAACTTCTTAATGCAGAGAGTGCCAAATTAGGAATAACAAACCAACGCCTGCGTTTTACGAGCTCGTAAATATTTTAAAAGAGCGCTTGTTGAACCTAGCGAACGCACAAGCGATTCCGTTGTCGTTAGGGCTTTTAATAGTCCGTACAACCCCACACACGAAGCTCGTATCCGGTTCGCACTTTTACAATGTTTATCGCGTTTCAACAACGAGAATTAAAACGACCGTTATGTTTTGCCTTCGAATAGTTTATTTTCTAATTAGAAAATTACAGGTGTCTCGATACGGCGGTGAATGATATGAATTCTGTCGACGAATTGGCGATAACTGACGGGTATCCGTTGGCCCGACAGCTACCGCAAAATGGTCGTTTATCGATGACGTTTTCACCAGCACGGAATGTCGACGTTCTTACGCCTCATACGAATACCCAAGAAGACGTTGTGGCCGGCGTACGTGTTGATATCCAGATGATTCTTTTCGTCTTTGGTCAAACACGGCTCCCAGTAGCGTTGTACTCGATCTCTGTACACTTTGACGCCTTGTTTCTTGATCGCGTAGTCCTCTTCGCACGGTCGCAGGCAATCGTATTTGCGATAGTATCCGTGGCACGGAGGTAACACGTATTCGCAAATGTTGCACGGCGGCGCCGGTTTCACGTTCCTCGGCACGCACTTCTCGCGGCACAGTATCTGTCTTCCCAACTCGCCGATGGTCGCCTGGTACATGGTCAGCGGCGTTTTGCACCAAATGTTGCGACTCGGCTTGAAATCGAATCTTCTGGGCACGATACCTGATCCGCACTCGTCTTTGCAGTATTTACCGTGATTCCACGTGAACACGTCCTGGCACGACTGCCTTCTCACCTTCTTCGGCTGGTCGTAGCAACGGTCGCGTCCCAAGGCACGTGCCGACCTTATGCCCGGGCTTTTCACTTCTTTCACGCATCGCTGCGGCGAAACAGCCAGCGAGCATGCGCTACCGTTGAACGAACGTGGCACTGATTTGGCGCGCCCGCTGTGCGGTTCCGATCTCGATGATGCGCGGCTTCTGCTAACACTCGGAGCAGCCATGCTGCCACGTCGTTGGTCTCGTACCATCGTCTTGTTCTCTTCGTTTTTCTGATGCGTCGATGAAGGAGCCATTTTTTTCTCGTTTATTGGCGGCTTTCGTTATTACGAATAAATTTTCTCGAAGCGAGTTCTCTGCCAAGGCTTACTCTTTTACCCGGTCTTTTCACCGCTGCTTATTTGGAGCATATGATTCTTTCGTTCGGAGTTCGTCGAGTCTCTCGAAAATTCTCGTTTTTACAATCTGCCTAGCAATTTTCACTCGATTTAGCCTAACGTACATTACCCTCGTTGCCAAGCATTTTGAACGACAGCCGCTCGTGGCAAATTTCATGATCTCGAGCCGAAGATAAATATTTAACCTTTTTCGAATTCCACCCAATGAACTTTGAGATTCGAGCGAGTGAAAATTTTAAAAATAAACTAAAGTTCTACTTTCTCATTTATCGAGCTTAATCGCGTATTATGATAAAAAAAAAAAAAAAAAAAGGTAAACAGCCAGGCAACACCACTGAGGGCAGTGTTCTGCGCGACTGTTTAGCAGGGTCACTGGTTAAACTTCGAATCTATTTTATAAATCTGTAACCATTCCATATTCATATACTTATTTAAGAAATTAATCCCTCTCCCCATCCCCTATTCCTTCAAAATAAATCAACAACTTCGAATAGCAACATTTCAATGGTTTTTATTCTGCGATAGTAATGAGTTCGTGTGTGAGTGGTTTTGAAAAAGAGATTTTGAAACTCACCACATTTTGGGGAAAACGAGTTAATGAATTTCAAGGTACATGAATACTAATCAGGAATTTAGCTATATGAACATCATTATTAGTCTATTGCTTCACTCACTCGGTGTTGTCAATTACCTGATATTTTCTTGAATTCAACAAACCACACAATAACGTAACTTGACATTTCTTCTGAGGGGAGATTATAGAACATAAATATACGCGGCTGTTGCGAGGGAAGGGGTAAGTATAAACTTCTTCAGATAAGGAAAATAAAGAACTCGAATAGTCGATCTCGATACCAACTGAGATCACAAATACATTCAAATTCGAAATGAAAAATTATTTTTCGAAGAGTCTCTAGAGGTATATTTGTACCCCCCCCTCACCCCGTATTAACGCCATTGAAACCACATCTGTGATTTATTGAATTTTGAAACCAAATCATTAATGTGAGAAATGAAAATTTTTATATTCAAAAATCTTGCAAAAATTGCAAATCCGTAACGCTGAGAAATTCAAAAACTTCAACTATAATAAAAAATAATCTTCAAAATCACTGAAGTCAATTCCAAAATAATTATTTAAAAAAAATAAAACAAAAAAGAAATGATATTATATTATTATTATTATTATTATTATTTTATTTTTTATTTTTTAAATTTATTAACGTGCGTATACAGCCGTATAGCTAGAGACACGTGCACGTAGAGGGAAGAATTATAGTAGAGGGAACAGACGAGATGAACTATGGAAAGCGATTGCGGGTTCATGATCGCGAAGGAGTTCAGAGAGGTGTGTGGAAGGTTGAAACGTCTTCTGAAAAATAATATTATTAATATTCAAGTTCTTATTAAAAAAATTTTTATTGAAAAAATATAACTGTTACAATAAAACGCCATAAATTAAAAATTATAAAAATTATAAAAAATATGCTGACGCGTTTCGGCGCACTGCCATCTTCGGAGCTTAATTTTTTTAGTCTAATATGGCTAACAACGCCAACAGTGAATTAAATCAATTTCTTAATTACAAGTTCTTATTGTTCAATATAGAATTTGATACCGAGTATTTAAATTTTTTTTCAACATTCTGTATAAAAAAAAAAATAAAAAGAAAGGAATTTGAAGAAAGGAGAAAATTGCCATGTATGAAAATTTCAGCTTGAAAAATTCGCGCCCTATAGCCGGAGTTCGAACCCCGGTCCTTTTGATAATACTTCACCTAAATGACAAAATTTGAAAATTTTTACTTAATTTTAATCCGTTGTTTTAAAATTCATATTTTTAATGTAGGTGTCTTTGGAAGGAAAAAAGTAAAGAAGTCTATTATACTTTCTTCATTTTCGGGGTATTTTCACATTTTTGAAATTACAACACTGACCATCGCTTCGAGTATTCCCATTGCTCATAAAAATGTGTCTTGTGTTGAGGAACTCATTTTTAGAATCTTGAAATTTAGCAGAACAAAACATAAATTTTCTCTTCTTTGAAACACTATTTATCTAACATAAAACGACAAAATTATTAATCATAGCTACTCAATTCATGATCTTCTCCATTACTATCGAAATACCTAATATTATCGTACATTACGTATTTATGTAGTTTTAATGACAACTTATCACTTTTTTATAGCTCTAAAAGAAAAATAAATTTGTATTTTCCAAAAACGAGTAACTTTTTTCCGAAATTAAAGTCACATGGGAAGACACTGATGGCCACATCATCACGCAAAAGTGAGTTGTTGAGAGGCTAGTCCAGGGCTTAATTTAAGCTCCTTTGAATTCAACAGCGAAAATATGTCCAATTTTTACTTCGCAAAGCTTACCAAAGCATCACATTCTTGCTTCAAAATGACCTCGTGTCCTCTGTGGAACAAAAATTCATCGTATTTTCCTTCTAGACGCCGATAAGCTTGAAATTTGAATCAACAAAACAGTGAAGACACTCAAAATTAAAAAAAAAAAAAAAAAATTGTCGGCTAAAAAAATGACAAATACGACTCTGAAACGTGAAATAATTACAACTACCAGAAATTATTTTGTTTTGAAAATTTGCAATTTTTAGAACATTGACTTCATGTTTTGGGATGAAGGGAGGGGGAGGGGGTGCAACAATTGAGTTAAATGACTGATTTTTTTATGACATAATTTTCGCATCGCATTGTCAACAACTATTGTGATAAAGCTACCATCACTTTATGAAAAAAAAAAAAAAAATTGAAATTCTGTTCACTACGTTCCAAATCCATCTTCGTAGGTGATGTTCGAAGGGAGCAGAAAGCATTATTATTCTCAAAATATAGGGAAAGTAAATCAAAGGTCAGCACTTTCATCGTGAAATTTAACGAATTATTCTCATATCTTCACCGAATATACTTACAATGCTAAGACTCTATACGTGGGGTTAGGGATACAGTATGGCTCAGTGAATTTGAGTCAATATGGATTCAAAATAGCTGATCTTCAAGATTTGAAGAAGACTTGAGAATCCTCGAACAGCAGAAATTACTTAAATATGGGCTCACATGATTCCTGTGGAGAAGAAAGTACCACATTCTTAATTCAACATCTCATATCATTTTGGAGACGAAAGGTGGAGGCTTTTAGTTAGCATTACCATATTTGAAATAAAGAAAAGGAGGACATTTATATTGTCAATTTCTATTTTTTTTTAATGGACCCTCTCTCTCCAAATAATGCTAATTTCTTATAAAGTAGGTAGGTACCAAATAAATTTAAAATACATTAGTGTTTTAAAGATTCTTAATAATTATATTTTTGATTTTTTAATTGAATCCCCGGAATAACAAAAAATACTTTTGTTTTTAATTTTATTGAAAATGATATTGTAAAATAAAATAAAAATTATTCCTTCTGTATATTTTTAAATTAGCTATATTTTTCTGAATTTGCAGTTTTTTGTAGAATATTCTGGGGCAGCGTTAAAAACAAAACTATAAACGTGCGACAATTCATCAAATAATTATATAGTAGGTAGGTTGACTTGCGAAAATCAGTGCTTACAGAAATCACAAAAAGAAACAAATTTTCAGTAGCTCGCTGGGTGCTTCTAAATGTTTTATGATAGCGAAATATTTGGCCCACTTTTGGTAGATAAAGCGTCTTCAAATTCTTTATTCCCTTCTGGACTTCTTTTCTTTTTTTAAATGCATTCATTTGTTGTCGCTCTTTAGATGTTTGATACAAAAAGTTTCAGATTAGTATAGTGGTCAAAAAGTATTAAATTATTGGTGAAAAACGTAAGCAGCCATGCCGAATTACTGGAGCTGAGTTTTTAACTGGGGCTTGTTTTGATTTAGTAATAACCTTGCTTAACCGTTCATCACTACAGGCCACACCCAATACCAAGTCTGAAAACCCCCACCCTATCCTTTCCAAAAACACTTAAGAAGTTCAATTTGGCACAAATGTAGTATTTTTTGCCATGAAATAATCATGCGAACACATATTTCTCAAATTATAACTATTTGAGGGTCCTCAAATTATCTTCAAATTTTGTAAATCCGCCATTTTGGATCCATTTTGACTCAAATTTAAGTGGTTATATTCTGGTCACAAACTAATCCTACACACAAAGTTTGACCATTCTAGGCCGATTTGGTGATGAGATATGGAAGATTCATGAAATTTCCTGCAGCAATTTCCCCTCCAAAAGCCGTTTTTTGCTCTAACTCCCCTCCAAAATCACTGAGGAAGCTAAAATCAAAATACGTTTGTCACTTGGGCTCATTTTATCATATGACACAGCAATAAAAAATTTTCGACCCCTCCTGTACCCCCACCACTATTTTAGGTTGGTAACCCCGCCTTCCCCCTCCAACATCATGTATGGAAGTGAATTCGGGATATAGTATACAACTTATCCCCAATAACCATATGAATTCATATTAATTACATTTTTACCAACTTGAGGCTCCTCAAGCTCTACTCAAAATTTTGATAATCCGCCATTTTGAATCCATTTTGATCCAAATTCAAGAGGTCATATTGTGGTCACCAACTAACCTCACACACAAAATTTGACCTCTTTAACTTGATTTGGTGGGGAGATATGGAAGATTCAAGAAATTTCATGACTCAAAACTTCCTCAAAAAGCCGTTTTTTGATCTAACTCCTCTCAATATGCACTCAAGAAGCTGAAATTTGGATATGTTAGTATCCGTGACTCACTCTTTCATATGAAATCAAAAACGAAAAATTTGAGCTATTTGCCCCTTCTCCAGCCTCCCTCAAAATTTGAGTGATCCGCCATTTTGAAATTTATCGAAAAAACAAAAAAACTATTTTTGCGTATTTGCAAGAAGAGTTCTTCACCAAATTTTGAGCGAATTTTATGAATACTCGCTGGCGCTACGCGTGGGGGAAAAAATATATATATAATACCAAAAAGTTGGACATTTGCCAGATGAATACAAATGGTCTGAAACGCAAAGATTTGAAGACCCCATCCTCCCACGACCTTCCCTTTCCAAATCAGGTAGGCTGTAATAGCTATCGTTTTGTTAAAAACTCAGCTAAAAAGAGGACATTTCAATACATTTTTCTTTCTTAAAAAAGAGTACACGTCCGGGAAAAAGAGGGCGTATGGTAACCTTACTTTTAGTTTCAGCAAGAGGTTAACAATATTACATATACGTGTATGCAAATCTGAGCCAGTGATTTATTAAATATTCAGTTTCAATAATACAAGTTGACTATTCATTATACATATATTATTACACTGATGGTAAGTCGGACAAGAAGATTTTAATCTTAAAATATTTTTTTACTTTTTATCAGGTCAAGATAGATAAGGGGGGGGGGATGGGAACGAAGATTCTCACAGGGTTGGATTTCTTCTGAGGCTTGAGATTTTTTTTCTAAAATTTCAAATTTACTTTGATTTCTTTTTCTTCACCTTCTTGACAAGCCGCAGCTTTCCCCTAATCTGATTTGAATTAGCGTACCATGCTATTTTTTGAATCTACTAAATGTGAAAAAACTCCCAACTTTGAGTGACTTTGATCCCTACCTTGTTAACAACCGGAAATACCTCCAAACATAAATTTAGAGTGCTACAGCATCATCGGTGGAAACAAATTTGTTTGAATAAACAGATTTACAAATGCGATCAGCCGATCAGTTTAGCTAAAAAGCATATGCATTAAGCCATGATGTGATACTAATTGATTTCGATTTAATACTGTCGCCGTTAAACGCTTATTTATGAATTCAAGCTTATATTTATATTTTCTTTTCAGGTATGTTCACGACTTATGCAATTAAGATTACTCGAAAAAAGAAGAGCCAAAGGGTTAGTTACGAAGATGTATATTTAATTATTGTAAAATAATCAACATCTCGTTCTATTATAATCGTTCAGAGAGCTTCAAACAATTGCCGCCAAAATCATGGTTGTTTTGATCCATTTACCAGCATGGCGTCGTATCGCTAAACTTGTTTCTCAATTTATTGCCCAGGAAAACATTTTGATGCGCGAACGTATTAATATCGACGGTCACCTTTTGCTCTCGATTCTGACACGGTTCCCAGTATCTTTCGACGCGATCTCTGAAAAACTTCTTGCCACGCTTATACGAAACATACTCCTCTTCGCAGGGTCTAAGGCAGTCGTATTTGCGATAGTAGCCGCGGCACGGGGGCATAATGTATTCGCAAATGTTACACGGCGGCGCTGGGTTCACGTCCCTCGAGATGATCTTCTCTCTGCACAATATTTGTCGACCCAACTCGCCGATAGTGGCTTGATACATGCTGAGCGGCGTTTTACACCAAACTTTTTGCGTATTCTTGAATACGAACTTCTTCGCTATAATACCGGAGCCGCATTCGTCCCTGCAGTACTTTCCGTTCTGCCATTTGTCTCTCGGTTTGGTGCATTTTTGCGGCACATGGCGATAGGGTTCATCCTCGCAGTGGTTGTGCTCGTGTGTTTTGGGCGAAGAGTGCCTCTTACCGACGCCTTTGGTAGACCCGCGTGCGGACGGAGATACAACAATAGAACGACTTCTCCTCGACTGCTCGGTACAATCACCACGTTGCATGGCTCGTCCCTCGTGAGCGAGGCTGGAACGACTGCTGGCGAGACTTCTTGATCGACTGGCCACCGAACCTGGCTTACCGACGCGGCTTTTCGTATTGTCGGCTGCTTGGCGCATATTCTTAGTTTCAACTTTGGAAGCCATTTTTTTGCACGATTTTACCGGTTTGGTAGCGTTTTAAAGATCGTCCTTTATATTGTTCTCATCGAGCTGAATTGCGTGATTGAAATGATGATTTCGTCGATCGTCGTCCCGGTATCGACGTTCCGCCAGTCATTTCTAGGCAATTTTTTTCACCTACCAACTTTCCATGGTAAAGCGAAATTCCCTCTCGAGCGGTTCGTTCGTGTAATTACGTATCCGGGCTTTTTTTTTTCACGCGTCGATTTTACTACGCTTTTTAATCTTAACTGCCAGACGATTTTATTCGTTTTTATACGCGTATACGCTTACAGATACACGAGCACGCCGCGCCGTAATTGCAGCCATCTACGCCTGATAACAAGTGTACGCGCCAAGGCGTGCTGCAAAACGTATCTATTAAACGGTTCGGTCTAAAATTAAACCGGAATTATTTCCCATCTTTTATCGCCCTTCCGTATCCTTTTCTCCGGCTTCTCGTAAATTCCTTCCAAGCTGGGAATTTCGGCGCGATTTTTATCCTCTAGTAGTTGTCCTTTGGAATTGGTGTAAAGTAAAGATATTCGCGATGCCAAAAAAAAATATCTTTCGAAAAAAAAATGCATAACTCGCGTCGAGCTCGAAATTAAAGCGGTCCAATGGGTTCTAAATTAATTCCTCCTCGCACAAAGAAATACGTCGACTCGATCCATCGCCTTTAAATAAAGACGCGCCAGCTTTTCGCGAAATAATGAAACACATGCCTCCCAGCCAGCCAAAAGCGAATAAAAATTCGTTTTCAATTTTCAACAGACTTTTAAATATTAAAAAATCTTCTCCAACGTAAAATATGGCGTATCGCGATAACCCAGAATCGTATAACGTATACGTATCGTCGAGTAGATACAGAAATTCTGCGTCAGCCGAAGAAAGCATCTGTGCCTTGGGAGCCTTTATTATTTTTCGTTTTCTTTTACATCGACGATCCCGTAAGCTATGAAATTAATAAACATCACATTTCGCGAAACAAAATGACGCTTTTTATCGACAAAACAAACGAATAATAACGATGAGATATCGTTCTTCGATTACGTAACCTGTGATTTCTCGTATCGAGTTCATGTAACGCGAATTCGCGTTTAACAATCGAACACATTTGAGAATGACTTTTCCAATTAAAAAAAAAAATGAAAACAACTTATCATTCAGAGAAATTTATAGCTTCATAATTTTCCTCACACATTACAGAAGAAAAAACAAAACCCATAAGTAAGGAATCAGTGTACCCCCATCACATTTTGGGGTCGCTAAGCCCTCCTTCTCCCCTCTAATATCGGCAATTGGGATATACGTACGTTTTGAAAGAGAGTCAGAATTAGTTTCTGGATTTAACATTGAATTTTGTCCAGCATAGCCCAAATCCGAATTCCAGACTCATTATTATCGTTTAAACATAAGTCTGCAAACCACCTCTCGTAATTATGTAATGCACATAGCGTCAACTTGAATTTTTTTCGAAAGATTGTTCACCTAAATTATAGTCAACTTTATCAGGGTGAAGTGAGAGAAGCCCACCCCCCTCCACAACCTCCTTAATACTTCAAACCAGAAAAATCGTTGAAATTCATAAAAAGTGCCAACAAGAATTTAAAAAAAAATCTAATCAAAATTTTTAGTGAAAAATTAAAACGAAAAAGATTATCATTTTTAGAAAATATGTCTTTTCTACATTCTTAGGAGAAATCCAAGATACTGCTGAGCAACACAGCTTCCCTTTCATAGCATTGCTCGATGCTCGCGTATTGGAACCATACATAAACTGTCATCCTGCTGTTATGATAATAGATTGAGATATCTCATGGAAAACTCAATTTTTCGACCGCAAACAAATGGAATAAAAATGAAAAACAAAGTAAGCAGCCATGCTGCATTTCTGGAGCTGAATTTTTAATTGGGGCTTGTTCAGGTTTGCAAATAACAGTGCTAACCCTTCCATGTGTACAAGCCACACCCAACACCAAATCTGAAAAATTTGAGCAATTCGCCTCTTATCCAGCCACCTTCAAAATATGAGTAATCCGCCATTTTGAGATGTATCGAAAAACCAAAAAAATACCTTTTTTGCATTTTTGAAAAGAGTCTTACACCAAATTTTGAGCGAATTTTACGAACACCTGCCGACGCTACGCGTGGCGGGAAAAAATGCATAATATACCATCAATATACCAGATTATTACCAATGATCTGAAACACAAAGATTTTAAGATGCCATCCTCCTCCCATCCCCTTCCAAATTAGGTAGGCTGTAATACCTATCGTTTGCTGAAGATTTCTAGCAAAATTGAAAAATTCCAAAAATCATTTTAAAATATATGAAATAATTAAAAGAATTCGATAATGAAATTTTCAAAAATGAAAATTTTTTGTAATACATATGAGAAAAATTGAGAAGTTTCTTTATGCATTTGAGCATTTGTCATGCACTATTTGCCCATCTTACCTTCTTACTAAATTTCCTCCTCTTCCTCTTCCTTCTCCTCCACAATGGCAATTCTGTTCAATGTCCAATGCCTATGGCTATATCCATCGAAACACATTCTCATCGATAGTCCCAAATTCTACCGCATCTTCCTGAAATTTTCTTTTCCACCACACTCACAAACCTCCTCGCCCTCAGGGATAATATTTCGTCTTTCTATATTTCTCAAATGAGCTAATCTACTTCTCCAAATCATGACTTGACTCTTCATTGCCTCTAGCCTTCGTCATTAGCTCATCACGTGGCACTTACGAAGAAAAGTTGAAATTTTAGAAAAATAACCTAAAAATTATGAAAATGTCCCCCTCCACCCCCCAAAAAACAATAAAAATTTGAATTTTATATCCCATAAGAGAATTAAAAATCATTTCCGTTCAGCATTCAGTCCTCGCTATGTACCTGCGATTATTTTTTAATTCATGTAAGTTCTCAAACTCCTCATCTTTTCTGGGAATCGTTGAAAACATCTTACTTCCGACTGCAATTGACGACTCCTTTTTTTCTCTTTCTTTTCTTTTTCTTTTTTTCTTTACCCTTTATTGGTTAATATTGTTAACAACAATAAAATTCTTGTGGTGAGGCCTACCAGAAGGCAAGCGGCCATCTTCCGCACTACAAACGAGTACCATGATTAATTATAAGCGAAGCAGGATTACAGTATTGTGACTGTCGGAATTCCTCAATTTCCGAACCAAACTGACATTAAGCTCAAAGTTACCACCAGTTTATAGGACAATGGTTGACGCGTTGTTACGCACCAACCAAACCTGCCGATAGCGGAGAATCGCACCGGTGTGACGCCAGAGCTCGCACCACAAGAAGAACTGATAGCGAAGAATCTTGCACCAGTGTGACGCGATAGTTCGCACCACAAGGAGATCCGATAGCGAAGAATCGCACCAGTGTGACGCGATAGATCACACCACGCCAAAAGAACGAATATAAATAATGTAGAAATTATATTTATCAAATGTACAGTCAAACTGAATTAATTCTAATAATTATTTTACTTCTAAATGTATTTATTTGCGCAACACGATCATATGCGAGTACTAAACTATGCTAATGAAATCTGGCTAAAAATTACAGGTTGCAAGCCTAAAAGTAGGAGACAAGGTAGGTTAGAGTAGTAACATTTTCAAGCGCTTGGGGCGCTAGCTCCGACATGACAAATAAAAAAAAAAAAAAAATTAATTAAATAAAAAATAATACAACTGGCCATGCAGTAAACTAAGATAATCAACCAAAAAAGAAAGAAAAAAAAAACACATCAAAACAAAACAAAACAAAGCAAAGAAAATAAATAAAATAAACAATAGGTATTATATTATGCAGTGACTAGGAATTGACGACTCCACTGTAGAGTTATATTTGGAGATATTTTTACTCAAAATATGGAGATTAAAAGTTTTCATGAAAATTTGAAATATCCATCGTTTAATACCGGCCCTTGAGGAACTCCAATTGAAGAAATTTAATTTAGTAATTGATATACCTATTACCTACGTATGAAAAATTTTTCAAATCAATTGCGGAAGCTAGCGTATATTTATGTAACTGATAAGTTATAGCGACTCCAGCATAATAGGTATATCCGTCGCGCCTGCAGACTGAAAACTTACATTATTATACTTTGTCGATAGATATAAATTTCGATAAAGTTCTCCACCATTACAGCGAGATTTTTATTAATGGTTAGCAGTTTTGTATAAAACGTCGTTTACTTTATCCAAGTCGACGGCGCGGGTACGCCATCGGGCTGAAATTGAATACTGCTCGCGTACAGAAAATAGCGGCTGGAATTTCCTTATTATCATAAGTTAACTCGACGGACGAACCGGCTTCTCGGGCTGAGTTTTCGACTGCGAATACTTTTTTCAAACGTTCGTCGTTTTTTCATCGTTCGATAGCGGAATTTTCGTTAGCAGTTTATTTTTATAGTTCATTTATAACGGTCGTTATCATATACGTCTAACAATAATTTCATCGGCTCATTTAGTTTTTAGATTTCGAGCTGCTCGAGTTCTCGTTTGATTTTCGTTTCGTTCGTATCGAATCGTAAGTTATTACCATGTCGATCGGAGCTCCGAAAGCTTGTTATTTCGAGCAAACCGAGTGGAAAATGGACCAAAATTTCGATTCTCGTCGACCTTACAGCCAACGAATTCGACGAACGCGTGAGCTACGAAAAAAGGCGCGCGATTGAGCAACGTTATCGATGTCAAACCTGCAAACCCGAGGGTGTTCCGTTGCAATTCTCGAGTACACTTGGACGAAAACGTGCTGACGCGATTTCGTCGTCCATGTCTGGACGTTTGACACGACACAACGCGACGCTCTCGTATTCAACGAACCCTCTCTAAAAACAAGCCGACGTAACGTGTATTTTGTTTACGTTTCGGCGTCCCGTTTCCTCTACCGTAGCGTTCATTTTACAACCCTTATTTACATTGCTATGTCCGGGTGCGTTGTACGACGTAGCC
This sequence comes from Phenacoccus solenopsis, assembly GCA_009761765.1. Classification (NCBI taxonomy): domain Eukaryota; kingdom Metazoa; phylum Arthropoda; class Insecta; order Hemiptera; family Pseudococcidae; genus Phenacoccus; species Phenacoccus solenopsis. The sequence goes on from CM019754.1 coordinate 3,399,755, forward strand.
GGTGGTGGAGACGGAGGCGCACACCGGCTAGTATAGTCGTGCACCGTTCACCGTGCACCTAGCCATCTAGCCATATACCTAAATCGCCTGACCATGTTGCCGTAAAAATTTATTAAATAAAGCGCATTATTTGCGTACTTTTATTCGAGCCAGACACGTGAAAATATTCGCCTCCGCGTTATTTCACTCGTAAGGCTTTGTATCGAATAATCAACTTTTTGCCTACCCATATAAATACGGTATAACGCTCATCCTTTAATGGTGCCGGATTAGTTTTCATATGTGTTGGACTTTTTCAACCCTAAATAGCTATTTAAAAAAATAAATGTACATCTAGTCCATGCGAATTAAAAATAAAACACGAAAACAGAAGAGCTGGCAGTTTGAGCATGGGTTTAGAACGGCTGCTGATCGGAGCCACAGAGAGACACAGAGCAAAATTTATTTTCATATCATCTATATTTAGGTTTTTTTAAACAAAATTTCTCAGAATCTAAACAAAAAAAAATTGATAAAAAATTAATCAGTTATACTTCATTACTGGAGCTGGGTATATAATGAGGAAAACAAAATAATAAATGAAATAAAAAATCAGACTAGTGCAACTGTAATGAAATTTGGCGAAACTAAATTGAACAGTAATATCCTGAATTTAATGAAAATTTAATAGTTTGTTTTTCTGATTTGTAAGATGTATAATTTTGATTTAAAAAATGGGAAAATATTCTATGAAACTTGGATGATAGAGTAAATGAAAATTAAAAAAAAAGTGTTAGTGTATCACAAAAAATAAAAGTAGCGGATAATTATTCGCTTCGAAAATTCTACTGATTTTTTAAATTTCTTGAGTGGTATGAAAAAGTGATCAGAAATTATAGAAAATTTGGAAACCTTCATTAGCATAAAAAGTCAGAAAAAAATATAAAGATAAAAGATTAATGAAAGTTAGATACAAAAGTTGCAAAATTTTAGAGCAAGTAGTAATTTAAAAAAAACGTAAGCAGCCATGCCACATTACTGGAGCGGAGTTTTTAACTGGGGCTTGTTCAGGTTTGGTAATAATAACGTTGCTAAACCCTTCATGACTAAAGGCCACACTCAATACCAAGTCTAAAAATCTCTATTCTATCCCTTCCAAAACCACATAAGAAGTTGAATTTGGAACAAACGTAGTATTTCTTGCCATGAAATCATCATTCGAACACATATTTCTCAAATTAGAACAACTTGAGGCTCCTCAAATTATCTTCAAATACTTATGATCCGCCATTTTGCATCCATATTTTGGTCACCAACTAACCCTACGCTCAAAGGTTGACCTTTGTAAGCCAATTTGTTGAGGAGATATTGATGATTAATGAAATTTCCTACAGTAATTTCTCCTCCAAAACAGGTTTTTTACTCTAACTCCCCTCAAAATTCACTTGGCCAGTTAAAATCATTATAAGTTAGTTATTTGAGCTCATTTTATCATATGACACGACAATAAAAAATTTTCGACCACTCTTATACCCTCACCACATATTAGGGTCAATAACCCCCTCCTTATCTCCTCCAACATCATGTATGGAAGTGAATTAGGGATATTGTATACTTTTCATCTTCAATAATCATCTAAGTTCATAATAATTATATTTTTACCAATTTGAGACTCCTCAAACTCTACTCAAATTTTGATAATCCGCCATTTTGGATCCATTTTAACCCAAATTCAAGAGGTCATATTCTGGTCACCAACTAACCCTACCCTCAAAATTTGACCTTTGTAGGTTGATTTGGTGAGGAGATATGGAAGATTCAAGAAATTTCATGACTCAAAACTTCCTCAAAAAACCGTTTTTCGCTCCAACTCCCCTCCAAATGCACTTAGGACGCTGAAATTTACATATGTTGGTGTCCATAACTTACTCTTTCATATGAGATGAAAAACACAAAATTTGAGGTATTTGCCCCTTCTCCAGCTCTCCTCAAAATTTGAGTGATCCGCCATTTTGAATTTTTTCGAATAAATAAAGAATATCGTTTTGTTAGATTTCTATGTAGAGTTTCTCACCAAGTTTTGAGCGAATTTCGTGAATTCCCGCCCGCGCTACGCGTGGGGAAAAAATATATATATATATATACCAAAAAGTTGGACACTTGCCAAATGATTACAAATGATCTGAAACGTAAAGATTTGAAGACCCCACCCTAGCCCGACCAACCCTTCCCAAATCAGGTAAGCTGTAATAGCTATCGTTTTCAAGTTAAAAACTCAGCTAAAAAAGTGTTGAAATATTGTCGGAACGTTGACTCAACTTGACAGAAGTGTGCCACACGAATGCATAATGCTTATTCGTTGAACGTACAATTATCTAACTACAGTATTGCTCATTATGTATCTGTGTTTATCTCCACCTACATTACAGATGGGCAAATTTTCATTAACAAAACGTAAAAAAATTACTACTAATGAAGATAACATAATTTTAAATATTTTGAAAATGAAAGAAAATCTGAAAAAAATTACGAGTATGATTAAGGTAGTAACGTGTACCAACGGTCATGTTAAAGGAAGACGAAAGATCTAAGGCGGACATGAAGCCCGGATGATTTCCGGCGCGCGGTCCAATTTGATGAAGCGGACTACCCGCTGACACGACGGTGGCGGGCTTTATGAGAAATATTTCTGGCTACCTTGGCACTTTCTTTTCATCCGGAACAGCGCGCAGTTCCCTCTTCGCGGCCTTTTTCTTCATCATTTTTCATGACGGGTCATAACGAGCGTGAAAACGCGCCACCGCCGTAAAGGGTTATAAATCAAAAAACGGCCACCGAGGAAAAAACTCATTGTAGCTCGTTGGTAACATATTTCCCTCGAAATGAATCCGTTTTCTTTTTCATACGTATAGTTTTTCATACGGTATCCTTTTCGTTTGCGTTTCCTGCGTCCTGTATTATTTATATGGTTTGTTTTGTAAGCTGGCCCGCTGGCTATAAGCGTGATATATTTTTTGTCGTGTTGCGTATGTCGCAGCGACAGAGCAGGCACCGTGCGTTCTACGCACTTATATGTCCAAACGTAATGTTTTATGTTCTGTTTACGCTGCTGTAACGTGCACTCACCGATGATGGCGATAGGTGGTAATTATGGCGTTGAGTTAACCATCGTGCTGGAGAAGATAATAATGATTTGGAAGGAGAATGCATTTTTTGAGAACCCGCTGCCTACCCCTTAACAGCTTTTAATTACGGTTATTCGTTTTAAAGAGACTCTTCCGCTCGTTCGCCCTGATGAAAGAAACCGCGATCTGCTTCTTTTCCTTGTGTACCGACGATCAATCAAATTTTACGTATTATCAATTTAAATGAAACTGACACGTATGTTTCACAAACGAACCCTTCGCTTCCATACCAGCACCGGAGGATTGAAAGGCGTCTTCGACGTTTAAAAAATTTCAAGAACGTTGTTTTCATTCAGACGTATATGTAAACATGGTCTTCAACGTTTCAATGGCGACTAGAAGTAGAAGCCTTATCGAGATTGAAATTTTTTCTCCCCTTTTTGTTTTGTTGTACGATGCGTACATGAGTACATAATACGTATAAGAACGGTTATGTATATTATACCATATGTATACCTATGCGTAGATGTTGAATAGAATTAAAAATATCTACTGTCGATCTAAGCTTCGAAGGGGATACTCGAGCATGTCATTATTTCAGATTTCTAGTACCGTTATCACCTTATGTGACTGCTGAACTTCTACATACGTTGTATGTTTTCTCTTGTGCGTTACTCAGTAGGTCGATCTGGTCTCAGTATTTTATTCACAACTTGTTAATGTTAGATGTGACGAGACTGGAAGTAAAAGTTAAAGTTGAAATAATCGCTTTGAATCTCCCCAAATTATCATCAATATGCACTATGGTGACTCATATCCATACATGGTGTTCCATATTGCGGGCACCACCAGCAAACCACAAACAAAACGGCTCAACTTACATGCATGTATAATGATCTGACTTTGAAATTGTTATTTAGAGAATTTGAATGATAGAAATGTTGGATTTATGCGAAACTATGAAGCAGCCAATAAAGTTTTATTGGCGAAGAAATGACGAATTTGAGAGGAATCGAAGAGAAAGTATAGGGAGATGAGTATTCGATACATCATGATAAATCAATTTTTAAAATTGTGTAATAAAAAGAAGCTCTTAAACAATTTTTCAGGATTTTTAAATGTATCCTAAACAAGTTATGGACGGTACGTGATTCCTGAAAAGGTTATTGGATATTTAGGGGGGAGAGAGGGGGGAATGAAAAATTTGATAATTTTAATTTTCTATGAAGATTACATTTTTACACCTTGAACTTGGCCAGGGCTGCAAAACCGATACTGAAACAGCAACATTAAACGAGAAAAAAAACACGGAACGTTTCAAAAACCAAAACCAGAACAAAACCAAAATCGTTTCATTTTCAAAAACCGAAACCTCAACAAAACCTAAACTGTTTCATTTCCAAAAACCGAAACCTCAACGAAACCGAAACTCTTTCATTTTCAAAGACCGAAACCTCAACGAAACCAAAACAGTTTCATTTTCAATAAACAAAACCCAAACGAAATTGAAACCGTTTCATTTTCAAAAACTAAAACCAAAACAAAACCGAAATAGTTTCATTTTCAACAACTGTAACGTCAACAAAAGCGAAACCCTTTCATTTCCAAAAACTAGAACCTCAATAAAACTGAAACCTCAAAGAAACCGAAACTATTTCATTTTCAAAGACCGAAACCTCAACGAAACCAAAACCGTTTCATTTTCAATAAACAAAACCGAAACGAAATTGAAACCGTTTCATTTTCAAAAACTCAAACCAAAACAAAACCGAAATCGTTTCATTTTCAAAAACTGGAACCTTAATAAAACCGAAACCGTTTCGTTTTCAATAACTAAAACCAAAACAAAACGGCAATAGTTTCATTTTCAACAACTGTAACGCCAACAAAATCGAAACCCTTTCATTTCCAAAAACTAAAACCTCAATGAAACTGAAACCGTTTCATTTTCAAAAACTGAAACTTCAACAAAACCCAAACGAAATTGAAACCGTTTCAGTTTCAAAAACTCAAACCAAAACGAAACCGAAATCGTTTCATTTTCAAAAACTGGAACCTCAATAAAACCGAAACCGTTTCATTTTCAAAAACTGAAACCTCAACGAAACCAAAACCATTTCATTTTCAAAAACTAAAATCAAAACAAAACCGAAATAGTTTCATTTTCAACAACTGTAACGTCAACAAAACCGAAACTATTTCATTTTCAAAGACCGAAACCTCAACGAAACTAAAACCGTTTCATTTTCAATAAACAAAACCCAAACGAAATTGAAACCGTTTCAGTTTCAAAAACTCAAACCAAAACAAAACCGAAACCGTTTCATTTTCAAAAACCAAATCCTCAACGAAACCAAAACCATTTCATTTTCAAAAACCAAAAACTCAAAGAAACTGAAACCGTTTCATTTTCAAAAACACGGAACCTCCATAAGCCAAAACTTCAACGAAACAAAAACCGAAACCGTTTTATTTTTAAAAACCAGAATATAATGAAATCGAAACCACTCAACGAAACTGAAACTATTTCATTTTCAAAGACCGAAAACTCAACGAAATTGAAACCTTTCATTTTCAAAAACCTGGAATATCAATAAAACCGAAACTTCAACAAAACCGAAACCATTTCATTTCCAAAAACTGGAACCTCAACGAAACCAAAACCATTTCATTTTCGAAAACAGAAACCTCAACGAAACCGAAACTGTTTCATTTTCAAAAACTAATAACTTGAGCATTTTAATCCCTTCTCTATTTCATATTCCTTCTCTTACTACAGAAATGGTAGCAAGATGGAGTAATACGATTGGGTATGATTAGCAAGATGTTTTTGCATTATATTGAAAAGAATTCATTCGTAAATCAGCTTTTATACTATAACGAGAATAGAAGAAATTACCATTCTCATCTTCCATTTCATCACCATCAAAGCCTGGAGCTCCTGCTGTTGCTGTAAAAAAAAAGAAAAAAACAATGGACATAATGAAATTTCACCTAAAGAAATGAATTAAGCGAAAAAGTTGAAATTTACATCTTGAAATTTTGAAGTATACAAATAAAAAGTTCTAAAAATCAAAAATGATGACAATGTTCGAAAAAATGCTTTAAAGAAAATGTTGATCACTTTTATGGTGCTAATAGCTTTAGAAGGAGATTCGGATCTATGTGGTGAAATGTTATATGTGACCTGAAACGACTTCATACCACATATCATATATGAAATATGATAGTGCCCTGTTGAATATATTTTATCGGTGATTTATTGCTCCTCAAGAACTGCAGAGGTGGATAGGCTGGGTAAAAGCACCCTTTTCCCCAGGTAACTGTTTGGATTCAGAGCTGAAGATGCGTCTAGTAGAGACAGAGACATTTCTAAATGATCTTGGAAACGAAGGGAATACTTGAATCTCCCAGCGATCCTTGAAAACAAGGAAAATGGATAAAAGTAAAAAATTACAATTTTCCTAAAACTCGAAAGTTTACAAATAAAAAGGTCCTTGAAAAAAAAAAACAAATCCACAGATATTAAAAATTGAAAAATGTCTAAAAATTAAGAAAATGATATTCAAGATGAAGAAAAAAAAAAATAAACAATGAAAATGATGAATAAAATTCAAAAAATTTTACTTCACAAGTTTTATTCAACAATTTTCGTCACTATGTTAAGCTGCGTGCGTTGTTCTATTACTCAATTTACAAAACCTTATCGAATCTGATTTCTTTGATACGCTTTGCAACTCGAAACAATGGAGAATTTCTTTCCATTTTCACGCTACCACAAAAGCGTACCAGCAACGAGAAATAAATTCGTGAAAAACTGAAATAAAAGGGTGTTATGACATATGTCACGACGAAAAACAGCGGGAAAAATCCAAATCCTATTTACCTCTATTTCGAATTTTTTTCCTTCGCCGACGACTTAACACCTCATCTATTTTGACAACGTGTAAACGACGTTTATTTTATTCAATTTTTTTTTCCCTCCAAAGTGACAGATTTTCACCGCCAAGCCGTCATAAATAAATTTCAGTCTCTTCGGTGACATTAAATCTTCTATATTTCGTATACGTATCGTTTGCTCGGCACATAATGTCGATTGTCGAAAATCGTAGTTTTACTTTGAACCCGACGAATTTACTTTATAATACGATAGGTGTAGAAAGCGAATAACAGAACTGTTGAAACGTTTCGACTCGGGTGTATGCAAATCATGGAGGAGGTACGCCCGACCAATATATCGTGATATTGCGCTAAGGCGTTCGTTTATTTAGCGAGACAAATAAAACGCGCCGCTTCGTACAATAGAGATGGAAAACGCGACGCCGTAACAAAGCCGGCAGCACGACGAGAAGCGTAGAATTTCGAAAATTACAGTGTAACTGGAAAATTAGCAATTTGCAGTTGCGTCTCGTTTCAGATTGAGCTATAAAGCCGGAATAATAGTCGAACCTGGGATGGAGACGGGAGGTGAAATACGAAAAGGGGCGAAATGCGAGCTTAATGAGGGAACGCGAATAAGCTGATAAAATCGCGAATCTGTTCTCTAGGTACGTACTGTATACGTGCGGGAGCGCGACTTGTTATACTCGAGTCATTGGTTCTTAAAACTACCATGTATACGAGCGAGTTCAATGGGCATCGCTTTTTTTTTCATACCGACGCCCCTCCTTTCTAGAATGTTTTCTTCGCTTTTTTTCACCCTGCAAATGAATTCCACTTCGCAGATGAAAGAAATTTAGGCGTTTTCGATTTTAATTCCGCGTCGATTTCGCTACTTTTTGTCCAAAACTACAGCGCTATATTCTAGAAATTCGGACGTTTCAACTGCGACGCATAAATATCCTTTTTCATTATCCTAACGTGGCCGAGCCCGCAGTTGCAAAAATATAATTCATCATTTTGTAACATTTTTCATTCGACGAAAGCGTTCATTTTTCAAGTTGCGTAAAATGAAACAAAACAAACAACCGTAGTATGACAGCAATATGCCCAACAAAGCCTTCGACGCAAACGATCGCGTTTACCTAATACCTACCTTCCAAAAGGTCGAAAGAGTTCCCAAACGAGAGAAAATTTCGAAATTTAAATCTTTTTCATTTTATTCCAAACACCTATTAATATCGAGGAGAAGTTTTTCTAACACGTGGAGACCATTTTTCTGCGCTTAAGAAGTTTCGTAGTGGTTTCCAAACGATCAAAAGTTCGGAAATAATCCAACCATTCGCTAACACGTATATTCAAAATTTTCAAGTTATATACAGCGTGTTCCGTTTCATAGAAAACCAACGCAGCGGAGAGTCAGAGTTAGTCTTGAAGCAAAAATAATTTTTGAATCACGTTTAAAACTAGAAAAATTTAAATTTCCCACTTTAATTACAATGATGCACTGTAACTACGGGTACGGAATACGCCATCTTTGATGCTTATGTTATAATTTCACATATGTAATTTCATCACATAAGAGAGAATCTTTCGAAGTATTGTTTACCTATATTGATGGAGCAAAGCAAAATAAAAAGAGGGCTCTTTGGGCACATTCCTTTCAAAATCCCAGCTACTTGAATTAATCTACAGAAAATATAAACTAGTTCAAACTTGAAAGAAGGGTAAAAGCAGAGTAGAAATTAGGAAACTTGAGATAATTTTATATTATACGTAGGTCCGAAGTGGTTACAAAATACTGGGAGCTTTCTTTCAAATTAAAGAAAAATGCTCGAATTACCCAAAATGGATGCTGATGGATCAAAGATGGCGTATTGCCATACCTGTAGTGAGGTCCATTACGTCGGCCCCCTCCCCCAAATGCGAATTGAGAGTTGAAATTTTGTGTACAGGTTGTGCTCGGGTTGTGCCGTCACTAATTCACATTGTGCTCCCCCCCCCCTTTCCGAGAACGTAACGGGGGGCTGGTGAAATGCGAGCCACCCAAGTGCGAATTGAGAGTTGAAATTTTGTGTATATGTTATGCTCGGGTTGTGCCACGTTGTGCCGCCAATGATTCGCATTGTGCTCCCTCCCTTTCTGAGAACGTAATGGAGGAGCTGGTGAAATGCGAGCCCCCCAAGTGCGAATTGAGTGCTGAAACTTTGCATACAAATTGTGCTCACGTTGTGCTACGTTGTGCCGTCATTAGTTTACATTGTGCCACTACCCTAAGGGGTACAGAAGGGATACTTATTACGTTCTCAGAAAGGGGGTGGGGAGCACAATGCGAATTATTGACGGCACAACGTGGCACAACCCGAGCACAACCCATACACAAAATTTCAACTCTCAATTCGCACTTGGGGGGCTCGCATTTTACCAGCCCCCCTTTACATTCTCGGAAAGGGGGGAGCACAATGCGAATTAGTGACGGCACAACGTAGCACAACCTGAGCACAACCTGTACACAAAATTTCAACTCTCAATTCGCATTTGGGGGGGCCGACGTAATGGACCTCCTGTAGTGGTTATAAAGCCCTGAATACATAAAGTAAAAAATGAATTAAGTAATTGAAATATTAGATAAATAAAATGCAAAAAATGTGATAAATTAAATAATAATAAAGCTTAAAAAGTAAAATAAATATGTGGATTGCAAATAAATGATTCAGATGGATAAATCAAGCATATAAATAAATTAAATTAATGGAAAAAATATATTAATAGATTAAATAAAATAAATTAGATAATAAGTGAATGACTAGAGGCACTACAAGGCACGTTAAGTAGAAGTAAGTAAAATTAAGTAATGTTAGGGAAGTAAGGAAAGAAAGAAAGAAAAAAATAAACAAATGAACAAAAACATAAGTTAATTAAATTAATTTGGTAAACAAATAAATATATAAAGTTATTAAAATTAGTAAAATAAAAAAATTAGATATGTTTTAAAAAAATGCAATAAACCGAATAAATTAATAAAATAAAAAACTTTGATAATTGTGAATAAAATGCATAAATAGGTAAATTGCAAATAAAGAAAATAAAGAAATAAATTCAATTGAATAAAAAAATTAATTCACTGACAAAACAAATTAGATAGACTAAACAAAATAATATATAAATTTTAAAAATTTTAAAAATTAAATAATTATTAAAATAATAAAATAAAGAATATAAAATGAAATAACTGAAAAAAAAAATGAATTGATTGAATAAATAAAACAAATTAATAAATGAAATAAATGTATAAATAAATAGATGAATATATAGCCTCATAGTAAAATGAATAAATTAGGAAATAAATAAATAATACAATCTATAAATATTATAAAGTCCACTTATAACATATAGTGTCTAGTTTGTATTCATTTAATTTTTGTATTAGTTAAACTATACACCCTGTATGCTTCATATGTTGAACAAATATTATATTTTTACTATTTACATTTTTTTTTTTTTTTTTTTTTTTTGTAAATTGACGCCATGTACAGCACTGGGCTAAGTGTATGTAAGGCGGTTGAGTGGAGGAAATTCAGTAAGTGCAGTGTAAGAGTGAAATCATTTTCTAAAATGTATTGGATTTGGGGTTCGGAAAAGTTGGAATTTCTATGAATGGTGTATTTTGAGCATTCTTGGTGGATATGGATTACTGTGATGAGAACATCACACGTTTCACCGATGGGAAGGGCAGTTTATTAAGCAGGTCGTTGTGGGTGAGGAGAGAATGTCAAAATTAATCGGTGTAACGAAGAAAAATTTTTTTTTTGCAATCAGCATAATATTTCGGCGCCTTCAAATATTTGAGTGTGCAGGCACGGATACATACGTCCACATTCAGGTGATACAATCAAAATGGAGCACCCTGTATATGCATAAAACAATATCGACCAAGACAGAAGCGATTTCTTTTGGAAATTTCGAATAGGTGGTAAAATAAGAGCTCGACACTTACGGCGCATCATTATCAGTCTATGCGAATTTTTCGCGGCACACGTGAACGGTAAAAAAGTGATTTGCCAGCATTAGCTTGATTCTTCGTCGATGATACCGAACTCCATTATATATTACGTACGATGTGGCTGAAAGTTAAACAACGTCCATAACCTTAAACGAAGTTCAGTTTCGATTTGAAAAAAAAGAAAAACTCAAATAATGAGCCGTTCTGCGTCTCCAGTTGGAATGCTGCAATAGCGTATACTTTCGTATTAGGGTTATACGTTCTTCCGCGTCGTCGATTCTATTCGATTATTCGATTCATTTAACGATTGCGGCCATCTCGTAGTTTTTTTTTTTTACGCAATCCAGGCACTCACTTTCGAAAAAACGGGTATAGATACAACCACATACTCGTATAGTTCTAGGATGCGCAAATATTATCCGAAACGTGAAAAGAACTAATTTAAAATGCTCTCACGTTAAATCAATTTTATATATTTCTGGTACTGACGTTTCATTAATCCTGGGCATACGCTACCCAGCCACGTTCCTCGAGTGGATATAACGCTTGAAATACGACGATTTGAATCGCTACCGGAAAAAAGTTAAAGTAGCGGTAACATTACACGCGCCAGAAATTTATTTGAAAAACACAAGGGCCATTAGAGCCGACAAATTAAGTACCCTCGTCTCTCCTTTGCGAACAGATTAAATGTTAGTCCTTAATTCGGTCGTTGTTACGAAACATTTCGAGCGACGCTGCGAAAAGACATTGTTCAAAGTACAACAACGCCAACGCGCCGTAATTCTAAACCGAAACCGCCACTTCATACGTAAAGTGAAAATATCTACTGCATGTACGCGTACGTAGAGCTTGCTTTTTTTCCCTTTCGCCTTTGGTAGCATTTCGACGGCATCGGCCGAGTCCTCGGATGTCGTTTAAAATTCGACGAACGTACCAACGTGTAGAACACGACGTTAAGACGTATCTACTCGAGGATAATGTTATTCGATTATTTAAATGTAAGCGTACGCGATCCGATCTTGTACTCCAATACGTACGTCTACCTGTGATGGTATCTCTCATACATATATACGTTTATTTATGTATACACAGCGCTTGGAGAATGGGTCAAAAGAATTCACATTTCCATAGAACTGGGTACCATTAATAAATAACTTAGTATGCCAACATATGGTACCAAAATTAAGAGTTGGATATTTTCAAGAAAATCAAATAATTTTTTCAAACAGGCGCTCCTCGAAGTAATTAAAAATGTACAGTTCAATTTAATACACTTTTAAAATTAAATTTAGCCCAAAAAAATAATCTTAAAAAATGCTCAAAATTAAAATTTGCATATCTGCAAACAGAAACGAGACAGAGACAAAAAGTACTAATTAACTATACAAATGCCTAATGAGTTTCATTCGGAACATTCAATTTTACTTCTGAGCATTTTCATTCATAAAATTTTCAAATATTATTTTTTCAAATTTTTCCATTCCTCTAATATTAGAATTTATTGAAAATTTAATAATTTTCGTGTTTAGTACGTAACCCAGTCTCGTCTATCGTTCAAAAAATAAAGCTCCATACGACAAAGGACTTTCTTCCAAGTCAGAAAATGCCATCTCATTTTTAAGATCAAATTGTAAAACCGCATCATGGGTTTCCAATGTTTTATTAACATTTTTGAATATTTTTGAATTTGCTTGATTTTTAGACCTTTTTTATTCGAGCTTTCGTAATTTTAATAGCTTGAATTTTTTGTAATTTTTAAAATTTTTTATATCTTTTTTTTCTTCTTAAAAGGTCTTAAATTTTCAATTATTGTTTTTATTAGCATTTTTGATTTTTTTCAAGTTTGCTTGATTTTCAGACCTTTTTTTCCTCACTTTTATATATATATATTTTTTTTTGTTATGAATTGACGTCATGTACAGCACTGGGCTAGAGGTGTACTTAGGTAGGGTTACAGGAGTGGGTATAAGGCAGTCGAGCGGAGGAAATTCAGTAAGTGGGGGTATAACAGTGAGATTATTTTCCAAAATGTGATGGATTTCGGGTTTTGAAAAAGTTTAATAGTTTTATCTTTTTGTATTTTTTTCTTTTAATTTTGAAAGTTTTCAATTTTTTAAATATTTTTTATTTAATTTATTGTTTCCATCTTCATGCCATCTACTGCTACTGAGGCCAGAGGCACGGATAGTCTTCTTACACAGTCTTCTTATTTTAATGATTTCACTGAATTTTTTTCGTGGTGTGTAAAGACTACTATTCAAATTTGTAGAAATTATTTCAATTTCGTCAGCTCAAAAATCCGCATTCAGTTTCCCCTCCGAAAGTAATTTTCACACAAACTCCCTTGGAAGGCTGAAATTTAAATATATGTTTTAGTTAGTACCATTTTGAGCCCAAACCCATATTTGAGAAATTTCGGGCTTTCGTTTACCCCCACTCAGGCCCAGATCCAGCAGGCGAGTCAACAAGAAAATCTCGGTGGGCCCAAAGTATTTGGGCCGATTGAGGTAAAAATTAATTTTCGACCCCTCCTGTACCCCCTCTACTATTTTAGGTTGATAAACCCCCCTTCCCCCCTCCAACATCATGTATGGAAGTGAATTCGGGATATAGTATACAACTTATCCCCAATAACCATATGAATTCATATTAATTACATTTTTACCAACTTGAGGCTCCTCAAGCTCTACTCAAAATTTTGATAATCCGCCATTCCTGAATCCATTTTGATCCAAATTCAAGAGGTCATATTGTGGTCACCAACTAACCTCACACACAAAATTTGACCTCTTTAACTTGATTTGGCGGGGAGATATGGAAGATTCAAGAAATTTCATGACTCAAAACTACCTCAAAAAGCCGTTTTTTGATCTAACTCCTCTCAATATGCACTCAAGAAGCTGAAATTTGGATATGTTAGTATCCGTGACTCACTCTTTCATATGAAATCAAAAACGAAAAATTTGAGCTATTTGCCCCTTCTCCACCCCCTCTCAAAATTTGAGTGATACGCCATTTTGAAATTTTTTGAAAAAACAAACAAAGCACTTCTGCGCATTTTCAAGAAGAGTTCCTCACCAAATTTTGAGCGAATTTTATGAAAAAAAAAAAAAAATATATATATATATATACCAAAAAGTTGGACATTTGCCAGATGATTACAAATAGTCTGAAACGCAAAGATTTGAAGACCCCACCCTCCCCCGACCTTCCCTTCTCAAATCAGGTAGGCTGTAATAGCTATCGTTTTTATTAAAAACTCAGCTAAAAAAAAGAAATTCTATAAATCCATAATTTGAAAAATGAGAGAAAAAATTAGCCTGATTAATACTAAAGGGCCATTAAAAATCAGATTTCTTGGTGGGCCGCTAAATTTTCCTATTTCTGGATACAACCCTGTCCCCACTTCTCCCATTACATAAGTTATGAGTTCGGATTTGAGCTATAATAAACTTCTCGTCACTTGTACGATTATATGAGCCCATTTTTATTGATTTTTAGCTATTTAAGTCTTCGGATTAATCTTGAGCAACATTTAAGCAATTAAATTCTGGCCTTCAACCAACTCTACATACAGTTTTTTAGCTTCCTGCGTGGATTTGGTGACAAGATATAAAGGATTCAAAAAATTCAATCACTCAGAACTTTTCCAAAAAACTAATTTACTTCAACTTCCTTCTGATGCAGTAAGGATGCTAAAAATTGGATTGTTGGTTTTCCTTGTTTCACATCGTCATAGACATGGTATGATATCTAAATTGGAAATTTTGAGGCTTAGGAGTCCTTACAGTTTCTCTCAAAATTTGAATGAGTCGTAGTTTACAACTGAATCAAAAATCTGAAAAAATGCCTGCGGATCTTCATGTAGGAAATCGTCGCATTCATTTACGCCACCAATTGGCGAAAAAACAGTTGTACGTTTGTCATATGATTACAAATGGGCTGAAACACACTTCCCCTCTAACCTCTTCTTCCCCACTCAGGTTGCCATTTTTTTTTTTTTAAAGCTCAATAAATCAGTTTCTCTTACGAGAAATCTTTATTCAAATCTTTATCCACTTTCGCCTCTGACTAAATCAACGTTTTTTTAGTCTTAATGGGTTAAAAGCTCATACGTCCAATAAATATAATTTCCTCAGTTTCCCGACGAGGGAAAAAGCAACAAAAAAAGAGTTACGAACTCACGACGCTATCGAGCAGAAAACAAATGGTTGACCATTTACGTTTCGATTTTGGGCCAACGCAGTTGAACGACTCGTATACTCGGTACAACAGCAGAATATACCCAAACAGGGAAAAAGCTTAGGTAACGCATTGCGAATGGAACTCATTACAGACACAAGAGTACTCGTATTTTTTAAAACCCCTATCACGCTATCACGGCCGTATAACTCGACGAGGCGACGCTTTTAACAGCGATACGATATTATCATATAAATGAAAACAATTTATTTGCCAAAGATAACAACACCTATACCGTAGCAACCTACTATAAGTCGAACAGTTAGCAGTAAAAACCTCGTCGAGTTGCGTCGCGCCGTCTCAGCGAGGTGATAAATCTGACGCCGCCGGAGAACTTTCCGCCGAACTCAGGTGTGAAATTAATTTACTGCTGCCGCTTTCCGGTGTTCGGGGATGGCTTTTGAAACGACGCTGTATCGAAGAGATTTATAGACAGCGCGACGCCGATTACGAAGCCCTTTTAATTGGTGTGAGAGGGGTTATATTCCGACGTTCGCTTTTACAAGCGCCTCCAAATAGATCGAGAATAATTCGCCGACGCTTTCATCTTTTTTACTCGCTATCGCCTTAAAAGTCGAAAAATGAAGAAAGCACATCCGAACGCTTCATCGACTTGTTTTTGCAATTAAATCAAAGCACATTCGTTAAGTTCGTGAAGGTTTTATCTAAAATAAGACTAAGTATTGATGATAGGAAGCCAGCCGCTTACGTAAATAAACAACTTGCACTGATTCATTAGAAGATTTATGATACATGTAGATTTGAGGAGAATTCTTTGAAGTTTTTTACTTGGCTCGATACAGAATTGGTAGCTCTATCAATCTGCCAAGCCACCTGTTCAATCTAAAAAAAAATTCTAGAAATAAATAGATACCATAGAAATTAGAATCTATACAATTGATAGAAATTTAATTATTTGAACTTTTTATCAATAGGTAGGTAGGTACTTAGGTACTGGGTAGGTAATAAAATAAACTAGAAATGAATTTCCACAATTCTTGCAAATATTCTTGGCATAATTCATCGAGAGTCTAGGAGGAGTTAAAAAAACATTAAGCACCCATACCACACTACTGGAGCTGAGTTTTTAATTGGTGGTTGTTCAGGTTTGCAAATAAAATTTACAAAGTCTACAGGCCACACTCAATCAGGCTCGGATCCAGCAGGCTAGTCACCGAGAAAATCTCGGTGGGCCGCGAAGTATTTGTGTTGATGAGGTAAAAATTGGACCACTTTAACTTCTGAATTTTGATAAAAAAAAAAAAAAAAAAAAAAATCCATAAATCCATGATTTGAAAAATGAGAGAAAAAATTGGGCTGATTAATAATAAAAGGGCTGTTAAAAATGTGACTTCTCGGTGGGCTGCTAAATCTTCCTATTTCCGGATACAGCCCTGCACTCAACACTAAGTCTGAAAACTCCTATCCTACCTCTTCCAAAACCATTTAAAAAGTTCAATTTAGAACAAATGTAGTATTTCTTGCCACGCAATACTCATGTGAACACATGTTTTTGAAATTTCAACCACAAATTTTGACGATAGGCGATTTTAGTTCCATTTTGACCGAAATTCAAAAATTCGTATCTCAGTCCCCAACAAACCCACTGAGGATGTTGAAATTTGAATAATTATATTAGGTACCATCAAATCTTCCAAAGAATAACGATTGAACAAATTCTCAATGATTTTCATTTCCACATCTTTTTGCCTTAATAAGTGAGGAAAAAATTGATAAAAGAAAAATGTTCGACATTTGCCATAATTATGATGATACGAAGATTGAAGGCCCTCCCCCTTTCCTTCTCTTCATTTTCAAATCAGGTAGATTGTAATATCTACCTAGCGTTTTTATTAGCTGAGTTTTTAATAAAAACGATAGCTATTACAGCCTACCTGATTTGGGAAGGGAAGGTCGGGGGAGGGTGGCGTCTTCAAATCTTTGCGTTTCAGACCATTTGTAATCATCTGGCAAATGTCCAACTTTTTGGTATATATATTTTTTTCCCCCACGCGTAGCGCCGGCGAGTATTCATAAAATTCGCTCAAAATTTGGAGAGGAACTCTTCTTGAAAATGCGCAGAAGTGTTTTTTTGTTTTTTCGAAAAATTTCAAAATGGCTGATCACTCAAATTTTGAGGGAGGCTGGAGAAGGGGCAAATAGCTCAAATTTTTCGTTTTTGATCTCATATGAAAGAGTGAGTCACGGACACCAACATATTTAAATTTCAGCTTCCTAAGTGCATTTTGAGGAGAGTTAGCAAAAACCTGTTTTTGAGGAAATTTCGTTTTTTGTGTCACTCGCCTTGCGCAGGCGGGTGTGGATAAAATTCGCTCAAAATTCGGTGAGGAACTCTTCTTGAAAATACGCAAAAATAGTTTTTTTGTTTTTTCGATAAATTTCAAAATGGCGGATCACTCAAATTTTGAGGGGGCTGGAGAAGGGGCAAATAGCTCAAATTTTTCGTTTTTGATTTCATATGAAAGAGTGAGTCACGGATACTAACATATCCAAATTTCAGCTTCTAAGTGCATATTGAGAGGAGTTAGATCAAAAAACGGCTTTTTGAGGAAGTTTTGAGTCATGAAATTTCTTGAATCTTCCATATCTCCCCACCAAATCAAGTTAAAGAGGTCAAATTTTGTGTGTGAGGTTAGTTGGTGACCACAATATGACCTCTTGAATTTGGATCAAAATGGATCAAAATGGCGGATTATCAAAATTTTGAGTAGAGCTTGAGGAGCCTCAAGTTGGTAAAAATGTAATTAATATGAATTCATATGGTTATTGGGGATAAGTTGTATACTATATCCCGAATTCACTTCCATACATGATGTTGGAGGGGGAAGGCGGGGTTATCAACCTAAAATAGTGGTGGGGGTACAGGAGGGGTCGAAAATTTTTTATTGCTGTGTCATATGATAAAATGAGCCCAAGTGACAAACGTATTTTGATTTTAGCTTCCTCAGTGATTTTGGAGGGGAGTTAGAGCAAAAAACGGCTTTTGGAGGGGAAATTGCTGCAGGAAATTTCATGAATCTTCCATATCTCATCACCAAATCGGCCTAGAATGGTCAAACTTTGTGTGTAGGATTAGTTTGTGACCAGAATATAACCTCTTAAATTTGAGTCAAAATGGATGTAAAATGGCGGATTATCAAGATTTGAAGATAATTTGAGCACCCTCAAATAGTTATAATTTGAGAAATATGTGTTCACATGATTATTTCATGGCAAGAAATACTACATTTGTGCCAAATTCAACTTCTTAAGTGTTTTTGGAAAGGATAGGGTAGGGGTTTTCAGACTTGGTATTGGGTGTGGCCTGTAGTCATGAACGGTTAAGCAAGGTTATTAGTAAATGAAAACAAGCTCCAATTAAAAACTCAGCTCCAGTAATGCAGCATGGCTGCTTACGATTTTTTTTTAAAACTCATCTGAAAAAGTTTCCAGAAAGATGAGATGAGGCTAATCAGGATGAATAAAAGAACAACAACAACAACAACACCACCGCCAACAACAACAACACGTATTTATTAAAAAAAATTAAAATCAATACTTTCGGTTTATATCTCTATATATTAAAATTAAAATGGAATCGGTTTTGAGATGCGCGCGCATCCTTGTTTTGAATAGTAGGTATAAAAAGTACATAAAGGATAGCACGTATACAAAGGGAAAAAAGGTTGTAATTTTAATAAAAGCCTTGTACATGCACAAGGGTAGGTCATAAAATTGTTTTGAGTTGCAGGTATGAGAAGTATAAAGGATAGCAGGTATACAAAAGGAAAAAAGGTGATAAATTTCAATAAAAGCTTTATACATAGGCAAGAGTAAGGATAAAGTTGTAAAATTGTTTAAAATGGCAGGTATACCTTCAAAGGTATAAAGGGGAGCCCATCCTGAAAGGAAGAACTCTTGGTGGGGGGGGGGACAAATAAGAATAAATTGGGTTGTGCAGTTTAGAATGTAGCAGTACTTGTGTGATAAAATAACTTTTTTCTAGATTTAATTTTTATTACGAGTCCCGAATGGGCGAGGAGGCATTAGTATGTATGAAAAAAGGAAGATTAATTTTCAGATTCAGCTTTGGAAAATTTTCAGTCGAATACCGCTCGAAGCTACTCGGCTGAATTTCTTCGTCTATTTGCTGCCTCAAAAAAAAGAAAAACGATTCCAACCATTTCATCGTTTACTTAATTAAATGGAGGAGAAAAAAAGAAAAACAAAACGAAACATATACCAGTACAGCGAACGCTGTCGAATCTGTAATTGAAAACAGCGTGTTTGAATTTCACCACCGTAATGTAATTTCAATTAAAGTTGATTCGAATGGTTTCGTGTTTCCAGCCCGCGAACATTTTTCCATCGATACGAGCGGCTCGAATTGACGTTTCCATTTTCAGCACGTATAACCTAAAATATGTGGTATACGATGGGGGGAGGAGGGTTCGAAGTACCGGGTACCAGACGGAATTAAATTTCAACGTGGTATTAATTTCGTTCCTATGATCGGGATTAATTGCTGAAAGCTGGCGTAGATTACAACGCAGTACAAACATCCTTGTAGATTCGTTTGTTTTCCGATATACGTGACCAAAAAAAAAAATGGCCTCTCCAGCTTCGCGCTTCGAGCATATTTGAGAAACGTCGCTGGATCGTGGAATCGTGGTCGCGTATTACCTTTTACGAGCTCACTTCCGGCCACTTCTTCGGACGCAGAAGTTCATTAAAACGGGTACCTAAGAGATTATCCTTTAGAAGGATGTAACAAATTGGAAAACGTTTTTCCCTCCTTTGACGTTCGTAATTTCGGTTTCGGAGTTATCTACCGTAGTTTGCGGTTATCGATATTCCAAATTCGGCTCTCGGGGCTGCAAATTTTCTCGTAAAGAGGGTTAAAATTCTTCTAGCGGAATTTAGCTACGGTACAGTCGATACAGAGATAAGGGATGAAAGGCTGAAAGTTAAAAGATGGCGAAACCACATCACAAATAGAGCTGCCAGGCGAGAAAGTTTCAATTTCGTCGATATTTAACTAATGTATCCGAATACTCTTTTAGCATTTACAATCCATATAAAGTAATTTTACTAACGTCGCGAGTATGCGATATACTTCTTCTCCTCGGCCCTCTTCACGAATCCTAATTCCTGAACACAGCTCATAGATTGTAAATTTAACATATTTACTTTTCACCGATTAAGTTTCCTCCACCGCCTCAAGATAACCTAATCACGAGAGAACATGAACATGGCGAACAGAGTATTAAAAAATCCTACGTAAATTCGACAATTTTCATTATCACTTTTCTTCATCTCACACGAACGACCAAAAAGCGTCCCAACTATTTCCATACACTTACATTTTCTGTAAACCGAAGAGGCTCGCGGATTCGGAAGGATTTTAATACCCGGAACGAGCTCTAGAAATGTTGTTCTTTTCACGTTCACAACTCGCAAGCCCAAATGAAAATATCGCGCTCTTTTAGCGTATTTACACGCCGCGAAGAAATATTACACGAGATACGAAGGAACGAAGCGAAAATAAAACTTATACAACTTCATCCGTACAGAATGTTGTTTTTTCCGCGCGTATGACGCGGGCATAGGAGAATTAGTTTTCCCGCGAGTTTTTCTTATTTATTATTTTTTCTATCTCTCATCCGTTCGCTACGAGATTAAAGCGTGTAATGTAAATAACGTAAATGGTCGATGCGACGTCTCGCGAGTTCTGAATACAATGGGGTTACACGAGTATACACGGCATTATCGTAAAAATATATTAGTATTGTGACCAGAAAATCTTAATATAACGCACAAAAAACCCTCAATGCTGCAATTTCTTAGCTTCACGTTGCTCAGTCTCTTTTTGCGCGCATGCAGTTTTTTATTTTGATACGCTCGAATAATGACACTGTAATTAAGTAATGAAAGTACGACTTACCCGTCAGAAGTACGATGAAAATTACGCCTCATTATCCCTCCACGATAACCTGTAACAATCACATTGAGAAATTTAGAATTCTGCGCAAAAAAATTCGAAATATTTGAAACAAGTGTCTCGATATTTTTCGAAATTTCAGTCAAACTTATTTTGGGAGATTTTTCAATCTTGGAACCATTTTCAAGTTTTTAAAAATTTTTTTCATTGATTATTTATTTTTTAATAATTTATTATTTTCACGTTAGACTTTTTTTGAATACTTTTTCGTTTTTGGGTGATTTTCGATTTTTGAATTTATTTTGTTTTTGAATTATATTTTCATTTTTTATTTCTGCACAGTTTATTATTGTCACACTAAATATTTTTTTTAAACATTTTTGTTTTTATCGTTTTTCAATATCTGGACATTGCTTTTCCCAAAAAAATTTAAGATCTTCGAGTTTTTAGCTGAGTTTTAATAAAAACGATAGCTATTACAGCTTACCTGATTTCAGAAGAGCGAGGGGAAGGGTTGGGGAGGGTGGAGTGCTCAAATCTTTGCGTTTCAGAACATTTATAATCATCTTGCAAATGTCCATTTTTTTGGTATTATTATAATTTTTTTTTCAATTTTTTTTTTCTATTTTTAAAAATAATTATGATAATTTTAATGAAATAAATTATTTTGTTTTTCCTAATCATATTGAACCTGAATGATATTTTTTATTTTTTTATTCAGTTTTACGATGAATTCCAAATAAATTTTTTGGGTTTTGCAATAATATTATTTTTTTTATTTTTTATTTTAATTTTTCCATACAAAGTTAGCTATAAAAGTTGGATCCCATGAAAAACAATAGAAGTTGGATTCTCCTTAAAAAATGGTGGAGGATCATTTGAAGAGCCTCAAGCAGCTATAGTTTTAAAAATACTTGTTCATATGCAGGAACCTACCGAAAGGGGGGGAGGGGGGAGCTTCCCCCTCTTGGTTTTTGGAAAGTTGGTAAATTTGGAGTTTTAGCGCAAAGTTGGTAAATTTGACCACTTGTGCAGTATTTAAATTTTTTTGAAGACTAACAAGACTGTGCATCATATTTTTTCGTGGAGCAAAAAAAAAAAAAAAAAGTCAACAGTTGGTAAAATTTCATGGGATTAGTTGGCAATTTTTGGTTTTCTCCCACCCCCCCTGAAGAAGGTCTTCGGTACTCCCCTGTTCATATGATTATTGCGTGGTAAGAACATTATTGTTCTAAAATTAACTTTTTAAGTGTGGTTGGAAAGGATAGGGTAGGGTTTTTCAGACTTAGTATTAAGTTTGGCCTGCATACATGAAGGGCTTAGCAATGTTATTTGCAAACCTGAACGGAGCCCTAATTAAAAACTCGGCTCCAGTGATGCGGCATGACTGCTTACATTTTTTACACTGTTTGAGGTTGCAATAACTTCCTCTCTTCATTATTTTTCAGTCTTTTCACAAATATGGACAACAGTGTCCTACAGAATGTTTTCTTTCTTGAGCTGATTTTTTTTTATCTTTAAAAAAATATCGAAAGAAAATCACAAAAAATAAAATACAGAATCAAATAATTATTTCTTTTATTTTTTAGAAGATTTTTATTCATTTTCACCTTTATTTTATACTCAAAAATTCTTTAATTTAGATAAATTTTCTCATTTCGAAAAATTTCAATTTTTTTGACATTTTTGAAAGCAATTTTTGTAATTCGTAATATTTCGTTAACTGAGTTTTTAATAAATACGATAGTCAAAGCTGCATCGAGCTAATGTCGAACCGACCGCTTTTGATGATTTCAGGACTGCGCAATTTTTGTACCTTAACCATCCAATTGTCACCTCATTTTCTCATCAGCATAATTATTCTGATTTCTTGTCGATAATTTTCAATTTTTTTTTATCACCATTTTTTTTGAAAGTTCTTGGTTTTGTTTTTTAATTTTTAGTGTTCAAATTTATTACACGAAGCGTATTTTTTTTTTTTTTTTTTTCGAAAACCATATTTGCTAAACTCGGAAAAACATTTATTGTCCTCATTTTGCTCAACAAATTTTTCATTCTACTTCCTGAAAATCTCTGTTCAAGTTCTCATCATTTACAGCGAATGTAATACCGGAATGCTAAGCATCGTAATATACGTTTTAATTGACCAGTTTTTTTTTAATTTTTTTTTTTAATGAAACAAGATTAGGGAAATAATGCACATCAATAGGACATTTCAGTACATTAAGTTATAACACTAAATATCATACATTCATGCATTGTGAACCAAAAGAGTACAGAATGGCAGGGATTCGGTGCTACAACCACCTCACCCCTCTATTTACTCCGAGCTAGAAGATAGCCATTGCAGTTACGACTCAGAGCTCACCCAACTTATAAACAAACAGTCAAGGGAAAGGAAGGAACCTTCATATCTTGGCGTTACAGATCATTTGTGATATAATTCATGATGAATGTCGAACTTTTACTTTTTTTAGCTGAGTTTTTAATAAAAACGATAGCTATTACAGCCTACCTGATTTGGGAAGGGAAGGTGGGGGGAGGGTGGGGTCTTCAAATCTTTGCGTTTCAGACCATTTGTAATCATCTGGCAAATGTCCAACTTTTTGGTATATATATATTTTTTTTTTCCCACGCGTAGCGCCGGCGAGTATTCATAAAATTCGCTCAAAATTTGGTGAGGAACTCTTCTTGAAAATGCGCAGACGTGCCTTTTTTGTTTTTTTCGAAAAATTTCAAAATGGCGGATCACTCAAATTTTGAGGGGGCTGGAGAAGAGGCAAATAGCTCAAATTTTTCGTTTTTGATCTCATATGAAAGAGTGAGTCACGGACACCAACATATTAAATTTCAGCTTCCTAAGTGCATTTTGAGGAGAGTTAAAGCAAAAACCTGTTTTTGAGGAAATTTCGTTTTTTGTGTCACTCGCCTTGCGCAGGCGGGTGTGGATAAAATTCGCTCAAAATTCGGTGAGGAACTCTTCTTGAAAATACGCAAAAATAGTTTTTTTGTTTTTTCGAAAAATTTCAAAATGGCGGATCACTCAAATTTTGAGGGGGCTGGAGAAGGGCAAATAGCTCAAATTTTTCGTTTTTGATTCATATGAAAGAGTGAGTCACGGATACTAACATATCCAAATTTCAGCTTCTAAGTGCATATTGAGAGGAGTTAGATCAAAAAACGGCTTTTTGAGGAAGTTTTGAGTCATGAAATTTCTTGAATCTTCCATATCTCCCCACCAAATCAAGTTAAAGAGGTCAAATTTTGTGTGTGAGGTTAGTTGGTGACCACATATGACCTCTTGAATTTGGATCAAAATGGATCAAAATGGCGGATTATCAAAATTTTGAGTAGAGCTTGAGGAGCCTCAAGTTGGTAAAAATGTAATTAATATGAATTCATATGGTTATTGGGTATAAGTCGTATACTATATCCCGAATTCACTTCCATGCATGTAGTTGGAGGGGGGAAGGCGGGGTTATCAACCTAAAATAGTAGTGGGGGTACAGGAGGGGTCGAAAATTTTTTATTGCTGTGTCATATGATAAAATGAGCCCAAGTGACAAACGTATTTTGATTTTAGCTTCCTCATTGATTTTGGAGGGGAGTTAGAGCAAAAAACGGCTTTTGGAGGGGAAATTGCTGCAGGAAATTTCATGAATCTTCCATATCTCATCACCAAATCGGCCTAGAATGGTCAAACTTTGTGTGTCCCCTTAAATTTGAGTCAAAATGGATCCAAAATGGCGGATTATCAAGATTTGAAGATAACTTGAGGAGCCTCAAATAGTTATAATTTGAGAAATATGTGTTCACATGATTATTTCATGGCAAGAAATACTACATTTGTGCCAAATTCAACTTCTTAAGTGTTTTTGGAAAGGATAGGGTAGGGGTTTTCAAACTTGGTATTGGGTGTGGCCTGTAGTCATGAACGGTTAAGCAAGGTTATTAGTAAATCAAAACAAGTTCCAATTGAAAACTCAGCTCTAGTAATGCGGCATGACTGCTTACATTTTTTTTTGATTCCCTTCAAAATAGCATTTCTCTCAAATTTTGAGGATAAGTGAAAAAACCCCAGTCTTAAAATTTTCTGATGTGTAATGTCATAAGATGGAATGAAATGAGGATCCTAATAGCTCCGAAATTGTTCGACACTAACAGTATCAGTGTTTTCTTTAAATTAACCTACGAAGCTCAAATTTGAGGAAGGCTAAAGAAATTCCAAAAATTTTAAATTAGATAAATGTGGACTAAAACTACACATATATCTACATATATCCCAAATCTTTCTTCACACATGATATTGGAGGGAAAAAGAGGGGTTATCATCCTCATGATGTGAGGAAGGGGAAACCCAAGGTCAAAAATTTTCTATTATATCATATTGTAAAGTAACCTCAAATCTAAATATTAATGTGAGAAATAGCTATAAATATACTTAGAAAATTAAAATTTAGCACACAAAATTCATCGGAAACCATAACATGACCTTTAAAATTCCGATCAAAATGATCTAAATGACTAACAGTGGAAGTTTGAGGAAAGCTAGAGAGTCTTCAAATGGTTGAAATCTGATGAATATGGGATCCTTTAACGATGAAAATTTTCGTTTTTGAACATAAACATATTGCGGGTATTTTGTTATTTCCTAACATGGAACAATTTTCCCCCTTCGTCCCTTCTTCTTGGCATCCATGATAGCGATGAGATCATTTCGGAATAACAAAACAAAGTACACTGACAAGACAGTTATGATGCTTAACATAGAAAATGCTTGGAAAAGTACGCGAAACAGCGACGAAATAAAGTTTCAACTTTTTATGCCGCTGTTCGTCACGATGTTAAGTACTAAGTAGGTATCTCGTTTACTGCAGCAGCTTTTTTTTAAACGTTCGCCATAAATTTACGGAAATCCTTTCCAAGTGCCAACAACTTCTTGTATCTATGTACTTCATTTCAGAGTAAACTAAAGAAGAGAGAAAAAAAGTAAAAAAAAAAAAAAGCGAAAACAAGTCTCTTTATTCGGCATTAATCTCGACACGGAGGAAAACAAAAGTTCCATTAATCTTGATATAAAAAAAATAAGACAGAGGAAAAAAAACTAAACGGAAATAAACAGCAATAAATAACAATATGTTCGACTTTATCCTTTTATTTTTTAGATAAAAAAATATCTCTCCTAACGATACATGTATACGATAAGTTTATGTATTTGTTAAAAGAAGTTATCTTCATCGAAATTACAACCCATTACGTAATATGTGGCGAAAGTTTCAAATGACCCGAGTTTATCGTAGACGAGAAAATTCGCGAACGGTAGACCATATTTTTGGTGAAATTTCATATCTATTCCCGCAGTAATAATTTTCAACTAACGCAGGGGCGGAAAATTGCTTCTTGTGTGTATAAAGTTTTCGCAAATTTGGCTCGTTTTTGGCATTTACCGTGTATATACTTACATTTACCACAATAAACAATAACGTGTTCTTTATACGCCGGATTAAACGTGCTAAAAGTATATGGGCGCGTTCAACTCGAAAGAAAATCTTAACAGAATAACCAAGTTCGCTTTAGTCATAATATAGTGCTCGCGTTTTGGCTTCGGTTTTGATAATTTTACCAGCATAGTGCTTCCGGTTGTAGTACTCAAAGACGTCGAAATTAAATAAGCCTCAGGCATTCGACACACGAAGAAGCTTTCCAACGCTCTCTAGGTAGAGGAAATTATTTTCCGCTTTAAAATTTAGATACGAGTAGGTATTTTTACGCTGCCATACGAATCTAAAGCAAGACGTAGTAAATTATTTAATTATGACTTATCTATTCCTATATGCTTTCATTTTTATCTCAGATTTTTTAGTAGATAAAATTTCGTTTTACTCATTTCCTATTTGGAAGTAACGTTTCAAATCGCATCTTCAAATTTCTCCTTTGGTTTTCTCAAATATTTTTTTGAGAGTCGAAGTAGCGAAAAACAGTGATTTTTTTCTAAATTGGTGCTATTTTGGGAACCACTAGCTTCCTCCTAAAAGGTAGTTAGAGATTAAAAATTTAATAAGAACACTTCCAACTCTAAATAAACAACATACTAAAATTTCATCCAAGTTTAATACCTTTCTTTTTTATTTCACTCCATCTTAATAAACATATCTATACCTATTTTTTACTCATTTGTAATCATTATTTTACAGATGAGGAATTTTCAAAATGGCTACATACCTGTTGTGAAATTAGTTTTTCCAGTATTATTTTTTACAAAAAAAATCTCAAAGTAGGCAATAAAGTGAAATTGCATAATTCGGATAAAAAAAACCATTACTATTAAATAAAATTTCACGTTTAGAAAATTTTTTCTAGCATTTAAACGCATTTAAGGGTTCTCTGGTAATCAGTAGCGTAACCAAGATTTTCTTTGGAGGGGCCAAGTCAGCTATAAAAATACTTTACTTTTTCATTATTCATCATGGTTATTTTAATTCCACATTTTCTGTCACCACATTTTTATGTAATTTCTCAATTCTAAAAGGGGAGGGTGCAGGTAAAATATTTTAGAGGATTGTGACCCATCTTAGCCTCCCTTTAATTACGCTATTGCTCATGTTGCAGTATACTTAATTACGTTTGGTTGAAATAGTTCTGAAATTAATAAAAGATATTGTTGTTGAAAAAAAAGCTTTTAAAATAAGCTTCATCTCTTTTTTTTTCCGGGGCCCCAACGTAGGATCAAGTCGAAAAAATCGATTATCGAATTTCTCGATGCCATTGCAAACGTTTATACCGGAGTGAAATTTCGTGCATTGAAGCTTGTAAATTTTTCCATTCCCTTTAACATCCCCCCACCTCATATTAGGAGTTGATATCGGAAACTGGTATTGAAAACTTTTCGACAGTATTGCAAACAATAAAGTTGGCAACTCTGAGGACGAAAAATGTGTTTTATCGAGACTCGTGTTTAACTGAGTTTGTAATGAAAACGATAGCTATTACAGCCTACCTAATTTGGAAAGGGTAAGGGGGAGGCTAAGGCAATCAAATCTTTGCGTTTCAGGCCATTTGTAATCAACTGGCAAATGTCCAACTTTTTGTTATTAGACTTCAAAATGGCGGATCACTTAAATTTTGTGAGAGGCTGAGGAGGAGCCAAGTACCTCAGAATTTTCTTTTTTCGTCTCGTATAAAAAAGCAAGTCACGGACATCAACATATCCAAATTTCAGTTTCCCAAATGCATTTTGAGGGCAGTTAGAGCAAAAAACGGCTTTCTGAGGAAGTTTTGAGCCATGGAATTTCTCGAATTCTCCGTATCCTCCTATCCAAATCAATCAAGAAAGGTGAAATTTTGGGTGTAAGGTTAGTTGGCGACCAAAATACGAGTTCCTAAATTTGGGTCAGAATGGGTACAAAATGGCGAATTATCGAAATTTGAGTAGAGTTTGAGGAGCATGAAATTAATAAAAAAAGTAATAAATATGAACTCATATGATAACTGAGGACAAGAAGTATACTTTATTTCAAATTCATCTTTACACATGATATTGGAGGGGTGGAGGGGTTATCGACTTCAAAATGTGGTGGGGTACATGAAAGGTTGAAAATTTTTTTGTTGTATGGTTATATGATTAAATGAGCAGAAGTGACTAACTTATTTTGATTTCAGCTTTCCAAATCAATTATAGAGGGGGGTAGGAGCATAAAGCGGCTCTTGAAGGGGAAAGCACTATACACAGGAAATTTCACCAATCTTCCATATCTCCTCACCAAATGAAGCTAGAAAGGTCAAACTTTGTATGTAAGATTAGCTCATGACTAGAATATAATTTCTTAAATTTCGGTCGAAATGTATCCAAAATGGCGGATAGTGAAAATTTGAAAATCTTCAAGTAGTTATAATTTGAAAAATATTTGTTCATATAATTATTGTGTGGTAGGAAATATTACATTTATTCTAAATTCAACTTTTTTACACTAGATTAGACATGAAGGGATTACCAACGTTATTTGAAAATTTAAACAGATCTAAAATAGAAACTCGGCTCCAGTAATGCAGCATGGCTGCTAACATTTTTTTCTCAGTGATTCTACCAACTTCGAGAACAGCAATAAATTTTATTCAAGTTTTTTGAAGGCTATTTAGCAACCATTTTCCCCTCGTCCAGTCAATTTTTCGTAAAATCGCGAAATTCGTCCCACTCTGGTAATTACTGGGATATTAACAATAATAATATGTATCGTGTATTTAATAATAATAATAATAATAATTCAATTCAATTCAATTATGTTTCCAAAATTAAACGACAGAACTGATTCACCTAAAATAAACCATCCATAAACAAAAAAAAAAAGTAAGCAGCCATGCCGCATTACTAGAACTGAGTTTTTAATTGGAACTTGTTTTGATTTACTAATAACCTTGCTTAACCGTTCATGACTACAGGCCACACTCAATACCAAGTCTGAAAACCCCTACCCTATCCTTTCCGAAAACACTTAAGAAGATGAATTTGGCACAAATGTAGTATTTCTTGCCATGAAATAATCATGTGAACACATATTTCTCAAATTATAACTATTTGAGGGTGCTCAAATTATCTTCAACTCTTGATAATCCGCCATTTTGATCCATTTTGACTCAAATTTAAGAGGTTGTATTCTGGTCACAAACTAATCCTACACACAAAGTTTGACCATTCTAGGCCGATTTGGTAATGAGATATGGAAGATTCATGAAATTTCCTGCAGCAATTTCCCCTCCAAAAGCCGTTTTTTGCTCTAACTCCCCTCCAAAATCATTGAGGAAGCTAAAATCAAAATACGTTTGTCACTTGGGCTCATTTTATCATATGACACAGCAATAAAAAATTTTTGACCCCTCCTGTACCCCCACCACTATTTTAGGTTGATAACCCCGCCTTCCCCCCTCCAACATCATGTATGGAAGTGAATTCGGGATATAGTATACAACTTATCCCCAATAACCATGTGAATTCATATTAATTACATCCCTATTGGCAAGGAATCCGCACATAATTCCGTATATCGCTTAAAAATCTTCATATAAAACCGCATATCGTGGTAAATAACGCCTCAAAATCCGCAGCAGTAAAAAAATAAACGCGGATTTTGATACGTTAATGCTTTCAAAATCGCGGCAAATACCGCACTCTTTCTACCCGCACTTTTTTCCGCACAAAATAACGCTGCGGGAACGCGGTTAAAACCGCGCAAAAAACTGCTGTACGACTACGCAGCAGTTTTTTGCGCGGTTTTAACCGCGTTCCCGCAGCGTTATTTTGTGCGGAAAAAAGTGCGGATAGAAAGAGTGCGGTATTTGCCGCGATTTTGAAAGCATGTACCTGAATACGCTAGCCTATTGGCAAGGATCCGCACATAATTCCGCATATCGTTTAAAATTCCTCGTATAAAACCGTATGTCGCGGTAAATAACGCTTCAAAATCCGCAGCAGTGCAAAAATAAACGCGGATTTTGATACTTGTGAAGTTTTAGGGAGAATTGTACAACTTAATTTATAAATAAAAGTGACGGGAAATATGTATATAAAAGTTAAATTAATTAATTTTATTAAATGATAAAATCTGTTTTAAATTTTAATATAATTTTAATTAAATGATTTTTAATTTAATTATAATTAATTATAATCACTGCCAAAAAATATGAAGCCTCACTTAACAAAATTTTATTGATAAATGTTTCCCATTTCCCTCTAAAATTTTGTTTGAGGGTTCAAAAAGAATTCTAAAATTACGACTCTCAAACAGTAAAAAAATAAAAAAAAGCTATCAATATTAAAATTCAGAATGTCTTTTTGTATGAATTTTTTATGCAAAAACTAAACTTTTACCATTTTCATCCATTTTAGGAAATACTTGCTTTTTGATTTTAATAATTTATTATTGTAGTGAAGTGAAACATATGAAATGATTTGATAATTTTTATTATTTATAAGATGAAATAAAAGGAAATTTGAATGCTATACCTACTTATACCATGCGTCCAAGTGATTCGTCGGGTACAATCAGCAAAAAATCTCTTTTCCAATTATTTGGAATTACTTTTTTTAAATGCAAAGAAATTGTAATGCAGTTAAAATGAATTTATCAGCCTTGAAATTCATTAAAGTAATTTTTAAAATAATTTCTACTTTAGAAATTTGTAGTTTAACTCTTATTATGTTATCAACAAACTAAGATTACTGAGATTTTTGCGCTGATTGTACCCGAATCACTTGGACGCACAGTATAAGAACACTCAATACGAAAATAAATTTAAATATTTAATTCCAAAAAAGTAGCATGTCATTCATTCATGTTTAAAAAAAAGTTTAGTATTTTTAATAAAAAAAAATTATAGAAAATGATGAAACGGATACATTCAATGAACTTTTCATGGTCTTTGCATAATAAATTAGGAGTTTAAAAATTGTTTTAAATCATTTCAAGAAAAAATAACATTTACAATTTTTTTGTATAAAAAAAGTTTAAAGATTATGCTACATCAATATATTATAATTTTGTATACATAAATATTCATGTACGTAATAAGGTTTTTCAAATTTATTGAGTGCATTAGGTTTTCATCATTTTCTACGATTTTTTATTAAAAAATTTCAAAATTGTTGAAAACTGTGAATATAATGTAAACCACAGTCTGGTGTCTATGCAACATTTGATTACAATAATTGTTCAAAAAAAAATTATTATTATTATTATTATTATTGTGAAAAATTTAAATAATATGAGCCGCAATACAATATTCTTATGAAATATTACAGAAAATATTTATTGAAAAAAAAAAAAAAAAAAAAAAATTTGAATGGCAACGGGGCTCGATTGGCTGCCTCACGCATAAATAGGCTTTATTTCCCTAATTTGCTATCTTCCAGGATGGCGCACTCCACTAATTCACGGATCAAGTACACATCTGCATCAGGAAAGGTTCAGAAGCGGATTTTGAAGCGGAATTAGAAGCGTACTCAGTGTAACATAGGTAACAATGATGCGCGTAACACCACCATGGTAAAAAGGAAGTTCGTTGGAGGTGATGAGCGTTTTATTGCGCGACTTTTGATGAATTTTTGTCAATAAGGAACACGTATGTGCGACTTTATATGCGGTTTTTAAACGTATACGCGACTTTTTATGCGGCTTGAAAGCCGTGCATCAACGCGGTACGGTTTTTCAAGCGATCTCGCATGCGGTAAATAAATACGCGCATATTAACGCGTTGGCGATTTTAAAGTCGCACCTAGTCCCATTTTGCCGCGCTGCGGTTTTTAACGCGGATTCCTTGCCAATAGGGATTTTTACCAACTTGAGGCTCCTCAAGCTCTACTCAAAATTTTGATAATCCGCAATTTGGATCCATTTTGATCCAAATTCAAGAGGTCATATTGTAGTCACCAACTAACCTCACACACGAAATTTGACCTCTTTAACTTGATTTGTTGGGGAGATATGGAAGATTCAAGAAATTTCATTACCCAAAACTTCCTTAAAAAGATGTTTTTTGATCTAACTCCTCTCAATATGCACTTAGGAAGCTGAAATTTGGATATGTTAGTATCCGTGACTCACTCTTTCATATGAAATCAAAAACGAAAAATTTGAACTATTTGCCCCTTCTCCAGCTCCCATCAAAATTTGAGTGATCCGCCATTTTGAAATTTATCGAAAAAACAAAAAAGCTATTTTTGCGTATTTTCAACAAGAGTTCCTCACCGAATTTTGAGCGAATTTTATGAATACTCGCCGCCGCTACGCCAAAAGTTGGACATTTGCCAGATGATTACAAATGGTCTGAAACGCAAAGATTTGAAGACCGCACCCTCCCCCGACCTTCCCTTCCCAAATCAGGTAGGCTGTAATAGCTATCGTTTTTATTAAAAACTCAGCTAAAAAAATGCTAAATCAACAGAATCAAAACGAAATAATAGAATAATGTCACAAAGGAAGATATAAACTAATAGACAAACCAGAACCAAAGAATGAAAAAATAAGAGAAAAGTTCACCTGAAGTTAGATTAAATTATTTTCATCGATATTTCATTATTTCCATCAAAGCGAGTCTAAAAAGAATTTACATTTATGGCAAAAAATCCGATTACTCGTGCTAGATTGGTATCAAAAGGAAGAAAATTAAAAACAATTAACCGTCGGGTAATCTAATCAAATAAGGGGAAAATTTATCAAACGGATTACAATTATAATCCGTAGCGAAAAACAATGGCAAGGTAATTAATAGCGGTGCGATGGTCTGCAACGTTACAAATTACTTAAGTTTCCTCGCGTGTTCTAATTTACCACCGTATCCGGTTCCAGATAAAACTGAATAAATGCTGCGAAAGGTCGTAAGCTAAGGCGAAATAATTAAAACCGACGATAAATCAATTCTCGTTGTGCGCGCAAAATGCACGTTTAATTTTCAAAACCGTCGCGTCGCCTTTCTCGCGCTTTTTCCTATGCGCCTAGCGGAAGATTCCTTAATTGAATGTAGAAAGTTTTAAATTCTTAAGTGACCGCCAACATGGGCGCAATTTTGTTAGCAACTTTTCGTCGTCGTTGTCGCCCAATTTATTACGAAACTTTAAGCTAAAAATACATTTACATGGACTATTTTTTCTGTTGTCCTTGTTCGAGATTAATTATCGAAGGTACTTTTAATACACTAATTTTCTCTTTTGCATACACCTCATCTCTCAGGGGGAGAAAAAATCTAACGAAAGAATAAAAGGAAGAAAAGAAAAACGAATTCGTCGAGGTCGTAATTTATTTTTCTATCAGTTCGAGCATAAGACAGACGTTAGCAAAGAGAGAAAAAGGCAATTTGATTAAAATGAGCTATTTAATCAGCGGAAAATGTAGTTTATTTGCGAACGAGGTTTGCAACGGTGGTAGGTTCGCTTTCGTTTTTTTTTTCTCCTCTCCGGACGTAGAGACGTTTTCAAAAAGAAAGGGAAAAGAAAAAGTAACGTAAAAAGGACGAAAATAAGCGTTCGGAGCGTGACTTCGCGTCTACCATATCATTTTCTTTTGGCTGAATTCACAATTTCCTGAGGGATGATGATACATCTTACTCGAGTCTGCGGTTGTCAGTCGCAGAATACGAATATCAAATTACTTACTTTACTTTCACTTTGGGCGCTATACGCTGACAACGTTAGTGTCGGTACTCGCTTGTCTATATTTCATTTTCTAAATTACCCAGCCGGTTTAAAAAGTCGACTTTTTTCGTCGTCTGCGACCGCAGTATTTTGACGAGCTCGCTTACACGAGTCACGAGTGGTTCGCGCCATCGCTGTTTTGGCTAGATGGCTGAATTGTTGGAAGGGTCTCTTCGTCGGCACCTACGTAATTTATTAAAGGCTATTTGCGGCAAAACCGGACTCGATTTATAACACGTGAGGGGCTTCGGTGAAATATGATTTTTGTAGCGGCGAAAATTCCTCGCCTACTGCGCCAATTTACCAAACTACACGGTAGCGTACGTGGCGTACGTGATGCTTGCCCTAATGCTGCAAGTTTTATCGAGTTGCTTAATTTTTAAATCCCATTATGTCGAAACATCTACATTGTATGTGCGCTCCTACCGACGGCCCTCGTCGCGCCACGTGTTCTTCGAGAACAAAAAAGCTGTTGGTTATCGATGCTTGAGTTCATCAATACGTACGTACGTATTTCGATCTCATAGTTCTTTAAGAGATGAACAGCGAATCACCCTATGATGAGTTTCAGGATTTTCATTTAATACAATTGTAGTTGAGATGATCATGCTCTAATAGATAATGCAAACAGTGACATTCACAAAAAATTGAAAAATTTACTCATTTTTCACAATATGTTTCTTATTAATTATTTACGTACTTGTATCTCAGACTCCATGCTTCCTGCATTCCTCATTTTTTCATCAATAAGACTACATTGTAAACAAAATATGTTGGCATTAATGCCACAGGGAATGTAAACATTTTCGAGTTTACGAAAAATCAAATATTTTTACTTTTTCAACTTTTTTTTTTTTCAACATCCAAACCTCCCACAACGTATGTCGAGTACATTCACAATTACTAAGAAATTTTCTAAGAGGTTGATCAATGCAATTTCAAAAGCTATTCACAAAAAACTGAAAAATTTACCGATTTTTCCCAATATTTTTTAACTGAGTTTTTAAGTTAAAAACGATAGCTATTTATTACAGGCTACCTTAGTTTTCCAAGGGGTGGGCGAAGGTGTTTTCAGGTCCATTACGTCGGCCCTCCCAAGTGCGAATTGAGAGTTGAAATTTTGTGTATAGGTTGTGCTCGGGTTGTGCCGTCAATAATTCGCATTGTGCTCCCCCCCGCCCTTTCTGAGAACGTAATGGGGGAGCTGGTGAAATGCGAGCCGCCCCAAGTGCGAATTGAGAGTTGAAATTTTGTGTATAGGTTGTGCTCGGGTTGTGCCACGTTGTGCCGTCAATAATTCGCATTGTGCTCCCCCTCCTTTCTGAGAACGTAATGGGGGAGCTGGTGAAATGCGAGCCCCCCAAGTGCGAATTGAGTGCTGAAACTTTGCATACAAATTGTGCTCACGTTGTGCTACGTTGTGCCGTCATTAGTTTACATTGTGCTCCCCCCCTTTCTGGGAATGTAATGGGAGAACTGGTGAAATGTTATGTGTAATAATGAGAAGAAACTGCTTCTAGAGTGTGTTCAACTGTTTACTAAATACATTGAAGGACTCTCATTTCATAAGGAAGGCAAAATTTTATTGTTGACAAGTGAATGTAAAACTAGCTTCAAGAGTCTAATAATTGCGCTAAAAAATGTTATGAAGATTTTTGAACATATCAACGCCATTCCTAGAGTTCAGCAAGAGTACTTACTAAGTCAAAGCTAATACTGCTAACTCACTTCAACTTCTTCAACCTGAAAAGAGAATCTTGTTCAAGTATGATAATAAATGTACGAAGTTTAATGCTGATTATTTGTTTAATGAGTTTTACAAGAATTTATATAATCGTGATCAATAACCATCCTCACCATTTCCATGTCGGAAGATTTGTAGGTAACGTGATTTCTGTTTCTTTTTTAGTAGTTTGCTGGGTAGGGAAAACTATGGAAAGTATGTTTCGTGGATTAATGGAATTTGCCTTAGGTGTGAAGTGTTTCAACACCTCAGTTCGTTGTAAACAACTTGCTAAATCTGTAAGGTGAGGAAAATTATCATGATAATCTGTTGATTTCTCTGTTGTTGATGTTGATGCATGGTTATGGAAGAGTGCGTTAGAAGCTGCTACTCCTGCAATGATATCCTGGCTTATATGAATGAAATTTTTACCTTTTTTGAAATATATTTCTTCGAAAAGAAGTTTCAATTTTTTCATCTCTATTAGTGGTAGTGATTCCATATGAGTGTTTTGTATGAATTCCGTGAAAAAGATCAAGTGTTCAAAGTCTGATGGAGTCCTTTTGCTTTTAACTATTGTTTTTGGTTGATTTGTGGTAGTCGATGGGGGTAGTGTGATTAACATCTTTTGTTTTGTATCGAATTGAATGTTGTATTCACTTAAAACTTCATTTATATATTGTTTGGGATCTCCAAGATATAACTTTAATGCAAACATGAAATGTGATCCGAAAATTTCTTGCTTCTGTGTATAAGAGTACGACTCATATTTCACTTGCTCAATAAGAACTTCCTTTACAAAATCTTTCAAGCCCCTATATGTTAACATGCAGTGGTATTGTATAACTTGGTCACGGCATTTAGAGAATAACTTTTCGTGTTCATGGAATTTGGAGGATATGGCATAGTGTTGAGAGGACATAACACGATGTTGAGCTGACACTGCATAGAGTTTAGAGGATGCGGTGTGATACTTCTTCAACAATTGCCAGTAAATTTCAGTAGTGTACTTCTCATCAGTTTTTAGCTCTTCAGCGTTATTTACATTGAAGAAAATCACTATAATTATCACAAACACCGATTTTACGAACATCATCATGCACGTTTGCTTTGCACAGAAGTAAACTTAAATGTTCGAAGGAATTATAGTTTAGGCGAAGGCAGCGTTGAAGAAATTTTTTATTTTGAAAATAGATACCTAACAAATGACCCTTGGTGGTCTTATCCATGATAACATCTATCTGATAAAGGTAGTACTTACGGACTATCATATTTATTTTAATTATTAACTCAAAATGCGTCTCTGTAGCCTCCGGATCGATACATAACCATAACCACACAGGGCTAGAAAAGTGCAATTTAAATCGTCAATCTGCAACTAATCAACCCCTAAGTAGGACGATCAAGATGGCCTCTAATCGATCTGCCGATGGGCTAGAGAGAAGTAAAAACTCAAATTGCACACTTCCAGTCCTGTGTGGTTATGGTTATGTATCGATTCGGAGGTTACAGAGGTGAAAAATCACTTTTTTTTAAAATGATCCTGCTTTGAGGACTTCTATCTCTCCCCAAATGGTCCATGGCTTCTGAAATTTTGTATGGGGACTTTCAGCTCAAAGTAAACTTTCTCCCGAAATTTGATCAAAATTGAAGAATATTTTTTTTTCACTCCACTCTAGTGTACATCTCTAATGCGATAATAAGTACATACCAGTCTTACCAACCTCCTCTTATTTTAAACATGAGGAATGTTCGCTCTCGGGGTACCAGAATCAATTGAGAATATTGCATAATTTTTTTTTGGTGTTTTATACGTCGGTACATGTATGTATTTGCACTTTGGTGTAATTTAGTACCACTCTAAACCTTCTATGCTTGAAATGCTATACTACTCTCCTCTTATTCATGGTGTAAATATATTCAGTACATCGCCGTGTAAGAAATTTAGTGTAGAACAAAATGTAATTGAACAATTTTAGTCCTAAAATTCAACTCTATCAAGATATATTGAAGAAACCGATTTTGGGGAGCTGTGATCCACTTCGAGGGGGGTTTGGGTATAGAGGATGGGTGATAATTGTTAATATGTTGTTTACGACGACCTTTCCTATTGTATTCGGTAATAAAACATTTCCTAAGATTTGTATTTGAGTTATTTCCCTATATGCTTAACCCGAAATAGTGGAAAAGGGGAAAGGGGAGGGGGAGAGACAAAAATTAATGCATCTGATAGCACAAACGTAGCACAAACGATTGCCATCAAATTCAAATCAATCGAATTATTTTCAACTCTTTTATACACATTTTCAATTTTCATTTCTCCAGCACCCCCAACTTGTTTTTTGAATATCTCAGGAGGGAGAGTAGCACAAACGATGGGGTTTGCGGCACAAACCAGCACAAATGTAGCAGAAACGATTGCGCCTAGTTTCAACCCCGTTGGCGGAGGTGGGGGTGCGGACGTTTCCCCAGCACCCCCAAATTGTTTTGAGTATACCTAGAGAAGGAGAGTAGCACAAACGACGGGGTTTGCAGCACAAACCAGCACAAACATAGCACAAACGAATGCACTTAGTTCCATTTCCAAAGTGGGGGTGCCGGGGAAATGCACCTGAGCGACTCTGCTGATGAATGGGACGAACCAGAAGTTATAGAAGAGGAAATTTATTTAGATTTTTAAATCTTAGAATAGTGATAAACTAATAATGTTTATTTACTTACCTTATCTGAAATTTTTTTTGTTTTCTTTTCTCCCCCCACTGTCGTGCCTCACGGTCACGAGTTGTGGTGACATCACAAGTTGTAGTTTAAGGAGACCTGGTAATACTTCGAATTAGGTTTTTTTGGAGAATTCTTTGACAATGTGTGTTTTTATATTTCAATACAATAATTTAAGTAAAAATGTGAACTTTATTTCTTTACTCGGAAGTTAATTAAGAATTAGAAGAGTAACAAATCATACGACTCAATTATTTCATCACGACACGGTTCTGCCTGTTCACTTGAATTAAAATCAAGTCCTCTGCAATACAATTGAAACGATTATTTCGATCAATAACTTTAATATTGTTATTCAAT
The DNA here is from genome assembly GCA_009761765.1 of Phenacoccus solenopsis. Taxonomy (NCBI): domain Eukaryota; kingdom Metazoa; phylum Arthropoda; class Insecta; order Hemiptera; family Pseudococcidae; genus Phenacoccus; species Phenacoccus solenopsis. The sequence continues at coordinate 3,438,908 of CM019754.1, forward strand.
TTCGATTGATTTTTGCATAAATGCTTTTCAAAATTACATTTCGCTCTATTTTTAACCGAATTACTAATAGACTTATAAACGCTTGTTTCCAACACCCTTCAACAAATGAAACAGTATTCATTTATCCAGACTGTACAAGCATGATAAAATTGGTTAGGAATACAACAGGCAAAAAAAGACCAGTCTCCTCAAATTTAAATATTATAAAATGAATACCCATTTAGCAGTGCAGGTACTCAGTCATTCTATTGGCGATGCGCTGATGTGGCTGAAAGATGGCATACTACACCCGAATTTCAAAGAATGTCAAGCTACCGCAAAATTTTGTAGAACTTTCAACAACGTCTTTAACATGCTAAACGTTCGAAGTAAATTCTCTAAAAAAACCCATTAAAAAGTAATGTGTAATAATGAGAAGAAACTGCTTCTAGAGTGTGTTCAACTGTTTACTAAATACATTGAAGGACTCTCATTTGATAAGGAAGGCAAAATTCTATTGTTGACAAGTGAATGTAAAACTAGCTTCAAGAGTCTAATAATTGCGCTAAAAAATGTTATGAAGATTTTTGAACATATCAACGCCATTCCTAGAGTTCAGCAAGAGTACTTACTAAGTCAAAGCTAATACTGCTAACTCACTTCAACTTCTTCAACCTGAAAAGAGAATCTTGTTCAAGTATGATAATAAATGTACGAAGTTTAATGCTGATTATTTGTTTAATGAGTTTTACAAGAATTTATATAATCGTGATCAATAACCATCCTCACCATTTCCATGTCGGAAGATTTGTAGGTAACGTGATTTCTGTTTCTTTTTTAGTAGTTTGCTGGGTAGGGAAAACTATGGAAAGTATGTTTCGTGGATTAATGGAATTCGCCTTGGGTGTGAAGTGTTTCAACACCTCAGTTCGTTGTAAACAACTTGCTAAATCTGTAAGGTGAGGAAAATTATCATGATAATCTGTTGATTTCTCTGTTGTTGATGTTGATGCATGGTTATGGAAGAGTGCGTTAGATGCTGCTACTCCTGCAATGATATCCTGGCTTATATGAATGAAATTTTTACCTTTTTTGAAATATATTTCTTCGAAAAGAAGTTTCAATTTTTTCATCTCTATTAGTGGTAGTGATTCCATATGAGTGATTTGTATGAATTCCGTGACAAAGATCAAGTGTTCAAAGTCTGAAGGAGTCCTTTTGCTTTTAACTATTGTTTTTGGTTGATTTGTGGTAGTCGATGGGGGTAGTGTGATTAACATCTTTAGTTTTGTATCGAATTGAATGTTGTATCGACTTAAAACTTGATTTATATATTGTTCGGGATCTCCAAGATATAACTTTAATGCAACCATGAAATGTGATCCGAAAATTTCTTGCTTCTGTGTATAAGAGTACGACTCATATTTAACTTGCTCAATAAGAACTTCCTTTACAAAATCTTTCAAGCCCCTATATGTTAACATGCAGTGGTATTGTATAACTTGGTCACGGCATTTAGAAAATAACTTTTCGCATTCATGGAGTTTGGAGGATATAGCATAGTGTTGAGAGGACATGACATGATGTTGAGCTGACACTTCATGGAGTTTAGAGGATGCGGTGTGATACTTCTTCAACAATTGCCAATAAATTTCAGTAGTGTACTTCTCATCAGTTTTTAGCTCTTCAGTGTTATTTACTTTGAAGAAAATCACTATAATTATCACAAACACCGATTTTACGAACATCATCATGCACGTTTGCTTTACACGGAAGTAAATTTAAATGTTCGAAGGAATTATAGTTTAGGCAAAGGCAGCGTTGAAGAAATTTTTTATTTTGAAAATAGATACCTAACAAATGACCCTTGGTGGTCTTATCCATGATAACATCTATCTGATAAAGGTAGTACTTACGGACTATCATATTTATTTTAATTATTAACTCAAAATGCGTCTCTGTAGCCTCCGGATCTATACATAACCATAACCACACAGGGCTAGAAAAGTGCAATTTAAATCGTCAATCTGCAACTAATCAACCCCTAGGTAGGGCGATCAAGATGGCCTCCAATCGATCTGCCGATGGGCTAGAGAGAAGTAAAAACTCAAATTGCACACTTCCAGTCCTGTGTGGTTATGGTTATGTATCGATTCGGAGGTTACAGAGGTGAAAAATCACTTAATTTTTAAAATGATCCTGCTTTGAGGACTTCTATCTCCCCCCAAATGGTCCATGGCTTCTGAAATTTTGTATGGGGACTTTCAGCTCAAAGTAAACTTTCTCCCGAAATTTGATCAAAATTGAAGAACATTTTTTTTTCACTCCACTCTAGTGTACATCTCTAATGCGATAATAAGTACATACCAGTCTTACCAACCTCCTCTTATTTTAAACATGAGGAATGTTCGCTCTCGGGGGTACCAGAATCAATTGGGGATATTGCATAATTTTTTTTTGGTGTTTTATACGTCGGTACATGTATGTATTTGGACTTTGGTGTAATTTAGTACCACTCTAAACCTTCTATGCTTGAAATGCTATACTACTCTCCTCTTATTCATGGTGTAAATATATTCAGTACATCGCCGTGTAAGAAATTTAGTGTAGAACAAAATGTAATTGAACAATTTTAGTCCTAAAATTCAACTCTATCAAGATATATTGAAGAAACCGATTTTGGGGAGCTGTGATCCACTTCAAGGGGGGGTTTGGGTATAGAGGATGGGTGATAATTGTTAATATGTTGTTTACGACGACCTTTCCTATTGTATTCGGTAATAAAACATTTCCTAAGATTTGTATTTGAGTTATTTCCCTATATGCTTAACCCGAAATAGTGGAAAAGGGGAAAGGGGAAGGGGAGAAACAAAAATTAATGCATCTGATAGCACAAACGTAGCACAAACGATTGCCATCAAATTCAAATCAATCGAATTATTTTCAACTCTTTTATACACATTTTCAATTTTCATTTCTCCAGCACCCCCAACTTGTTTTTTGAATATCTCAGGAAGGAGAGTAGCACAAACGATGGGGTTTGCGGCACAAACCAGCACAAACGTAGCAGAAACGATTGCGCCCAGTTTCAACCCCGTTGGCGGAGGTGGGGGTGCGGACGTTTCCCCAGCACCCCCAAATTGTTTCGGGTATACCTAGAGAAGGAGAGTAGCACAAACGACGGGGTTTGCGGCACAAACCAGCACAAACGTAGCACAAACGATTGCGACCTGTTTCAACCCCATCGGCGGAGGTGGGGGTGCGGACGTTTCCCCAGCACCCCCAAATTGTTTTGGGTATACCTCGAGAAGGAGAGTAGCACAAACGACGGGGTTTGCGGCACAAACCAGCACAAACATAGCACAAACGAATGCACTAGTTCATTTCCAAATTCCGAAGTGGGGGTGCCGGGGAAATGCACCTGAGCGACTCTGCTGATGAATGGGACGAACCAGAAGTTATAGAAGAGGAAATTTATTTAGATTTTTAAATCTTAGAATAGTGATAAACTAATAATGTTTATTTACTTACCTTATCTGAAATTTTTTTTGTTTTCTTTTCTCCCCCCACTGTCGTGCCTCACGGTCACGAATTGTGGTGACATCACAAGTTGTAGTTTAAGGAGACCTGGTAATACTTCGAATTAGGTTTTTTTGGAGAATTCTTTGACAATGTGTGTTTTTATATTTCAATACAATAATTTAAGTAAAAATGTGAACTTTATTTCTTTACTCGGAAGTTAATTAAGAATTAGAAGAGTAACAAATCATACGACTCAATTATTTCATCGCGACACGGTTCTACCTGTTCACTTGAATTAAAATCAAGTCCTCTGCAAGACAATTGAAACGATTATTTCGATCAATAACTTTAATATTGTTATTCAATTTCGATTGATTTTTGCATAAATGCTTTTCAAAATTACATTTCGCTCTATTTTTAACCGAATTACTAATAGACTTATAAACGCTTGTTTCCAACACCCTTCAACAAATGAAACAGTATTCATTTATCCAGACTGTACAAGCATGATAAAATTGGTTAGGAATACAACAAGCAAAAAAAGACCAGTCTCCTCAAATTTAAATATTATAAAATGAATACCCATTTAGCAGTGCAGGTACTCAGTCATTCTATTAGCGATGCGCTGATGTGGCTGAAAGATGGCATACTACACCCGAATTTCAAAAAATGTCAAGCTACCGCAAAATTTTGTAGAACTTTCAACAACGTCTTTGACATGCTAAACGTTCGAAGTAAATTCTCTAAAAAAACCCATTAAAAAGTAATGTGTAATAATGAGAAGAAACTGCTTCTAGAGTGTGTTCAACTGTTTACTAAATACATTGAAGGACTCTCATTTGATAAGGAAGGCAAAATTCTATTGTTGACAAGTGAATGTAAAACTAGACTCAAGAGTCTAATAATTGCGCTAAAAAATGTAATGAAGATTTTTGAACATATCAACGCCATTCTTAGAGTTCAGCAAGAGTACTTACTAAGTCAAAGCTAATACTGCTAACTCACTTCAACTTCTTCAACCTGAAAAGAGAATCTTGTTCAAGTATGATAATAAATGTACGAAGTTTAATGCTGATTATTTGTTTAATGAGTTTTACAAGAATTTATATAATCGTGATCAATAACCATCCTCACCATGTCCATGTCGGAAGATTTATAGGTAACGTGATTTCTGTTTTTTTTTTTAGTAGTGTGCTGGGTAGGGAAAACTAAGGAAAGTATGTTTCTTGGCTGAATGGAATTAGCCTTGGGTGTGAAGTGTTTCAACAGCTCAGTTTGTTGTAAACAACTTGCTAACTCTATAAGGTGAGGAAAACTATGATGATAATCTGTTGATGTCTCTGTTGTTGTTGATGTTGATGCATGGTTATGGAAGAGGGCGTTAGAAGCTGCTACTCCTGCAATGATATCCTGGCTTATATGAATGAAATTTTTACCTTTTTGGAAATATATTTGTTCGAAAAGAAGTTTCAATTTTTGCAGCTCTATTAGTGGTAGTAATTCTATATTAGTGCGTTCTATGAATTCCGTGACAAAGATCAAGTGTTCAAAGTCTGAAGGAGTCCTTTTGATTTTAACTATTGTTTTTGGTTTATTTGTGGTAGTCGATAGGGGTAGTGTGATTAACATCTTTAGTTTTGTATCGAATTGAATGTTGTATCGACTTAAAACTTGATTTATATATTTTTCGGGATTTCCAAGATATAGATACGTTTAATGCATCCATGAAATGTGATCTGAAAATTTCTTGCTTCTGTGTATAAGAGTACGACTCATAGTTAACTTGCTCAATAAGAACTTCCTTTACAAAATCTTTTAAACCTCTGTATGTTAACATACACTGGTATTGTATAACTTGCTCACGGCATTTAGAAAATAACTTTTCGCGTTCATGGAGTTTGGAGGATATAGCATAGTGTTGAGAGGACATGACATGATGTTGAGCTGACACTTCATGGAGTTTAGAGGATGCGGTGTGATACTTCTTCAACAATTGCCAATAAATTTCAGTAGTGTACTTCTCATCAGTTTTTAGCTCTTCAGTGTTATTTACTTTGAAGAAAATCACTATAATTATCACAAACACCGATTTTACAAACATCATCATGCACGTTTGTTTTGCATAGAAGTAAATTTAAATGTTCGAAGGAATTATAGTTATCATCATAGTTTTCCTCACCTTACAGAGTTGGCAACAAAGACATCAACAGATTATCATGATAATTTTCCTCACCTTACAGATTTAACAAGTTGTTTACAACAAACTGAGGTGTTGAAACACTTCACACCCAAGGCTAATTCCATTCAGCTAAGAAACATACTTTCCTTAGTTTTCCCTACCTAGCACACTACTAAAAAAAAAAAAAACACTAATGAAATTTTTTATTTTGAAAACAGATACCTAACAAATGACCCTTGGTGATCTTATCCATGATAACATCTATCTGATAAAGGTAGTACTTACGGACTATCATATTAATTTTAATTATTAACTCAAAATTAATTAGCTACTTTGGAATGAATTAATGAAAATATATTTTTCACAACTGATACACATCTCAACATCTTATATTTTTGCAATAGAAAAAAATCCTTCCATAGAGAAAAATTTTTCACAATAAGAAATAATATAGTCTTAAATACTTTATACTTGACCATAGAAAAAAAGATCAAATTATAAATAATATCTCAAAAGTGCAAGTTCCACACAACGTCAGTACTGTAACTTGAATCGACACCACGTCTTCGTACCTATTAATACGAAAAAATTATCACATAATGTTGGCATTTTTCCTCTTTTCATTGCGATGAATACATTGTAACAGAGAATTTTTTATTTAAAAAAAAAGAAAGGAATAAAAAAAATTAATAGATAAGAAAAAAAAACGTAAGCAGCCATGCTGTATTACTGGAGCTGAGTTTTTAACTGGAGCTTGTTTTGATTTAGTAATAACCTTGCTTGACCGTTCATGACTACAGGCCACACACAATACCAAGTCTGAAAACCCCTACCTATCCTTCCCAAAAACAACTGAGAAGTTGAATTCGGCACAAATGTAGTATTTCTTGCCATGAAATAATCATGTGAACACATATTTCTCAAATTATAACTATTTGAGGGTCCTCAAATAATCTTCAAATCTTGATAATCAGCATTTTGAATCAATTTTGATCCAAATTTAAGAGGTCATATTGTGGTCACCAACTAATCTCACACACAAAATTTGACCTCTTTAACTTAATTTGGTGGGGAAATATGGAAGATTCAAGAAATTTCATGACTCAAAACTTCCTCAAAAAGCCGATTTTTGATTTAACTCCTCTCAATATGCACTAAGGAAGCTGAAATTTGGATATGTTAGTGTCCGTGACTCATTCTTTCATATGAGATGAAAAACAAAAAATTTGAGCTATTTGCCTCTTCTCCAGCCCACCTCAAAATTTGAGTGATTCGCCATTTTGAAATTCATCGAAAAATCAAAAAAACTATTTTTGCGTATTTTCAAGAAGAGTTTCTCACCAAATTTTGAGGGGATTTTATCCACACCTTCCTGCTTCATAACGTCCATAGAAATTAGAAAATGCGACGCCAATGTGAAATGTTTCACTTCATCTAAAATGAGATCTACTGATTCGTCACTTTGGAAATTTGCAAAATAATGTTCTACAAACGTTATCTGTGAATTAAAAATTAAAAAAAATCAAATTTAAATTTAAGCCTGGGCTGACAACCAGTAAAAAACAACCAGGTACCAAAAATGGCACCAACAAGCATTTTCATGTATTTAGAAGATTTGCATTTTAGACCATTTATAATCTTTAGCCAAATGATCAACTTCTTGGGCATACATATAATTCTTTCCTCACCCGTAGTAGCGGCGGGTATTCATGATATTTCCTCAAATTAAAATGGCGAATCATTCGAATCTTAAGGACGGCTGAAGATGAGGCAACTAGCTCAAATATGAGTCACGAGCACCAACATATTCAAATTTCAGCATATCAAGTGTATTTGGAGAAGAGTTAGAGCAAAAAACGGCTTTCTGAGGAAGTTGAGAGTTACGAAATGTCTTGAATCTTCCATATTTCCTCACCAAATCAAGGTAGAAAAGTCAAACTTTGTGTGTGGGGTTAGTTGATGATTAAAATATGACCTTTTGAATTTGGATCAAAATGGATCCAAAATGGCGGATTATCAAAATTTGAGTAAAGGGTTAAGGAGCCTTAAATTAGTAAAAATGTAATTAATACGAAGTCAAATGATTATTGGGGATAAGAAATGTAATATATCTCGAATTCACCTCCATACATGATGTGGGAGAGGAGAAGGAGGAGTTATCCACCTGAAAATGTGATAGGTGTACACGAGGGGTCCAAACTTTTATATTATGGGGTCATATAATAAAATGAGTTTAAGTGACCAACTTGTTCTGATTTTAGCTTTCTCAAGTGAATTTGGAAGCGAGTTATAGCATAAAGCGGCTCCTGGAGGGGAAAGTGCTATACACAGGAAAGGGTCTCTCCTGATAAGATAGTGAAAACGGCCCTTGACCCAAATTCGGTCACAAGTGGTCCTAAATGTTGCCCTCGATGAAAAAACTCCCCAAAAAAATTTTTGACCCCCCACCCCTTCCTGACAAATCGACTCCGTCTCGATTATATTCGTAATACGACTGGACTATTATAGGTACTACTTTAACTTCACCATTATTATTTGGAATTTTATTTATTCTTATTGTGAAATCCACAATCAGAAGTTTGCCACCATAGTCGAAAAGTAACTCGCCTTTATTCCAAAATGTTCATTTTCTATTTTTTTTTCATTTTTTTTTCTCGCTTAGTCCTTACAGATTTTGCGATAGTGTAATACATAATAATTATTAGTATTAGGAGCAACTTTGTAGTCTCCTATCTCTTCCCCTAATGGGTATACGAAAAAAATTATAAGACCCTTTCTTGTAGAGAATTTAATGAGAAAAATTTTATTACTACACTACTTTTTCTCTAAAACGCGTTGTTCGCAAAAAAAATGCAAAAAAGTGAATTTAGGAGACGTTCTTGTTACACATTTCATTTTTTTAACCAACTTCCACCCCTCTTCGGTGGGTTGAAAATATTATCATGTTGTACCTTAGAGTACGAGCTAATTATGGAAAAAAATTACAGCCATGTACCCCCCTCAAAAAAAATTTTTACAATTTTTGAAAATTTCAAAGCCTAAAAAATTCAAGAAAATATGAATCGAAAAATTTGAAAAAATTTCCACAAATGTACTTATATAATGCCTATCAATGGTGAAATTTTCCAAATTTTTCATCCATTCTATCCAGAGTTAAAAAATATTGAATTTTCGACATATGGGATTCGATTTGTCAGGAAGGGGTGAGGGGTCAAAAATTTTTTTGGGGAGTTTTTTCATCGAGGGCAACATTTAGGACCACTTGTGACCGAATTTGGGTCAAGGGCCGTTTTCACTATCTCATCAGTAGAGACCCTTTCACGAATCTAAATGGAGCTAGAAACGTTAAACTTTGTATGCACGGTTAGTTGATGACCAGAATATGACCTCTTCAATGTTCGGTCCAAATAGATCCGAAATGGCAGATCGTAAAAATTTGAGGATAATTTTAGGAGCCTCGGGTAGCTATAACTTAAAAAACGTATATTCATGCGATTACTGGATGGCAAGAAATACCATGTGTATTTGTTCTAAATTCAATTTCTTAAATGATTTTGGAAAAGGTAGGGCAGCGGTTTTCAGGCTTGGTATTCTGTATGACCTATGGACGTATGTGTGGAAAACCACGAAATTCAAAGGGAGGGAAATATCGTTCGTGAATCACAACGAACGATTTAAATAAAACAATGGACTAATTTACACGTAATTTTATTCAATTGATAATATAATAATTAATAATTAATGGATAATATTTATTTTCGCGACGTCGTGGGTTTTCTTGAATCTGAAAAATAATGGTAAAAAGGGAAAACAAAGCACATCATTAGTTCAAACGAAACTAAGAGAGTGTTGGTATGAAAAAGATGTTATACATATTTGTTTAATTTTCCATTCAAGCAACCCAAACTAAAACACAGTGGAAGCGTGCGAAACTTATACGTGCGTAACTTATAACGTGGATTTAATGATTCATGAAGGGGGAAAATGGCGACGCCCGAGAGACTCTTTGGTTGTTACACGTTAATTGATACTATAACAATGTAATAATAAATAATAATAAATAAAACTCACGGAATGGTTGATGAAGTCCGTTTCCATTAATACGTTAGTTTCCGACATCTTATTTTAGTTGGTTTCTAACTTGATTTAATTTTTTAATTGAAATTTAATAAGCTCAATTACAATTAAGTAAGCGAACATTTAAACGCTTGTACTTTTGCCAGAAATAGCGTCTGTATTTGGTGATGAGTAATTCCAAAGACTTGGTCATGAAAGATACGTCTTAACCTATCAGATACGAATAGATAAAGGTTTTTATATTTTGTGGTAATTTCAGGTAATTTACCTTGGCATATGAATGGATAAAGGTTTTTTCTATCTCGTGGTATTTCTCGGTAATTTATTTGTAATTTACGAAGTAAATTCGTTTTAGTTGATAGATTTCGACTGGTGTGCCGCTTGAAGTCGAATTTTTCGACAGTATGTAAAGAGGTTAGCAATTTTATTTGCAAATCTGAACAAGCCCTAATTAAAAACTCAGCTCCAGTAATGCGGTATGGCTGCTTACGCTTTTTCATTTATGCAGTGTTGTTTTCTTGTACAAGCAAGTTTTCAGTATTCGTGCTGAATTTTCTGACTACCAAACGAGTCCAAATTCGCACAAACAACTTAGACTTCATTAACAGAATGTCTGACGGTGAGGATACCCTATCCTGTAATTGGAATCTCAAAACAGAAATGATTCCCAAGCACTTTTTCTCAAATCAAGTTGGCTGTATACAACCAGCAAGCAGCAACTGAATGTTATTGCTGGTGAGATGTGTGTGTTTGGGTGTTTACGTCAGAAAAAAAAGGTAGAAGTGATACATTAATTTATGCACTTCTACAACTTGTACACTGAGTAGATCAAGCTAGATCTCCAGTTTCTAAATTATAAACATTTGATGGAGCAAATGTTACATTTTCCCCCAATTCTGAATATTCGAATCATCTCATCTTGTCTTCAGATAAATATAGATAATTTCTTTCAACCTTTTCGATAAATCACGCCATCGATATTCGTTCATTTTATTATTATCTATCTATCTTGTTACTTATACCATGCGATCTTCAAAGCGGAGAAAAAAACAAATTTATTTTCCTTCATACCCTTTCGTAAAAACCCAAACGTCTTAAATCGCCGGAAAAAATCTCGCTACACGACCCTCTTATTGGAAATGTAATTTAAAATGATTCTGCCCGGCGGATAAGGCGCGGTATACGTATATTGTCGGATTTCGTGGGAGTTTGCGCTGCTACAAACACGATAATTACGATACTGCTAACTTTTTCGACGAGCTTTATGCGAATTCACAATGTAACCCTCGAGCAATTTCCATCAATTTGCCAACGTCGAAGTTATTTTTCAAGTTTTCGCTACACGCGCGTCGTTTAAAGTATCTATATATAGGGAGCCTCGAAACAGTTACCTGCGCATCCCCCCATTTATTCGTATACGCAGAATAATCGGCTAAAAGATTAGGCTAATTCGACGGTACCGTAATAGGCATTGTCTTTCACTCTTTCAACGAGTTACTTTAGTATTGCTCTCCTTAACATGGTCTTTATCGCGAAATGTCTTATACGTGAAATCGCATCATCGGTTTACGACCGTTTCGCTCGACTAATTTGCATCCAACTGGAAACTGATAAAGTTCAACTCGAATCTGACGTGAAAGTTTTCCGGTGTGAATAGTGAACACCGCTTACGACCGAATCGAGGCTATTATCTCGCGTACAGCAGAAAAATGAAAAATTTCCCGTAGCGATTTCCGAACTAATTTTTCATTCTTATCTTGAATCTGCGAGACGAGGAGACCGTACCGCGCCGACAAATAGACATCCTGAGGAAACGCGTCTCACGTATTGGATAATTAAAACAACACAGAAAAGCCAATTAATCGATAAACACGCCTCACTGTTAACTACCTATAACCGACCGATGCGACGAAGGAAATACCGAAGACAATAATAACATCCTTTCGTCACGTATCAACAAATGGCGCTCAACACGTACTTCGTTAACCCTGAGTTGAAAGTGTTAAGAAGAGAAAAATTAACCGTCACGTACATCGTACCCGTTTTAATTCGATATTCGGTCAATTCACCTAACGAAAGCGAGCGCCTTGGGCATCCGGAAAAAAAAAAAGGAATACATCTTTTACGGTAAATTTTCAAAATTTCGATTGGTAGGTGCGCGGGGCCATTGCACGGAGTGAAAAAGGCGAGCTGTTTCCAACGTAGAGTTTTTGGAAGTGCTCCCAAGAACCTCAACATTAAAAATAAAAAACAGAAAATGTATAACAACATTGAAAAATCCAAACAATGTCCAAAATTGAAAGAAATAATTAAAAATGAAAAAAATTACAAAAACCGAAAAAAAAATCGAAAACGTTAAAAATGCAAATAATGCTCAAAAATTCAATTTAAATTTTATTTTTTATTACCAAATTTTTCTTACATTTGTTACCTCCATCGCTATGCACAAGATTGCCTGAGTGCGATGGGGAACTACAATTAAAAATAATAACAAAATAAAGTTTATCTATTCAAATAAATAAATAAAATACCACAAAATTTGTACAACAGAAGCGACAAAAGCAGCAAAAACAAAATAAATGAAAAGAAAAAAGCAAAAGAAAACAAAAACCAAAGAAAAGTAAAAAATACAAGGGTAACCTGAGATACTCTATAAAAAAATGGACATGTACCAAAATTTAAAAAAAAATAAGCGTTAAAGGTTATGCTGCATTACTGAAGCTGATTTTTAAATTCTTACTCGTTCAAACTAGCAAATATTACGATTCAATGCCCACAGTCAAGGACAGAATGAGCCAGAGTTGGCACCAAGATTAAAATAATTTTTTGTCCCATTTTTAATTTTTCTTTTTTTTTTTTATTTAATTTTTACAATTTGATTTACCTCATTTTAATTTTCTAAATCTATGAAAAAAAATTACCGATAAAAATTGAATAAATATTAAATATCATGTTAAAAATATATTTATAAATAAAATTTAAAATATTAAAATATTTAATTTAATTCTTCCGACGGCTATTTTCAGCTCCTGCTCAAACTTCAAATATATTTTTATAAGGTGGTATTTTGGATTAACTTTGCGATATTACATCAAATTACTGCACTACCACAAGAAGAATGTAATTAGTTCAAAAATTATCACTAGGTGCGCGACAATCAAGAAGACACATCTCTGATGGTGACTAAACAACACGAGCAAAAATTCAAAATAACCAATCAAAGTTGAGACTAGATCACAGAGCTCGTGTAGTGAGCAATCGGATCTACTCTAAATTTTTTTTTTTAATTTTCACAGTATAGTAACTTGGTATTCTATATAACTTTGATTACATAGATGAAAAAAAAAAGAATACAAATATTCGAACTTTTATATTGTAGTCCCTTCAGCAAATAGGATAGGCAATCCATCATACACTAGCATGACATACTTCGCTCACGTGTGGTGTGATGGAGCTCCTACTGCGATGAAATCCTCTGTATAAAATAGAATTCGATTTAATTCAATTATAACTCTTACAAATCAATAATGAAAAATAATAAAACTGAAAAAAATGATTATTCTATTATTAACTAAAAAGTTAGTAAAAATAATATAAATTTTTTAATAAAAAATATGAAAATATATATATACATATATTATAATATAATAACAATTTCATATAATTTTTTTTATTAATTGAATTTTCAATATAATTTGATTTTTAATTATTATTAATATTAATTTCATAATTATATTTTTATTTTTATTTATTTATATATAAATTAATTTCTTTACTATTAATATTATATCTACATGAAATTAATTTGATCTTTTTAAATTAATTAATATTTATAAACTCATATAACCAAAAAATAGTTTTAAACTTGAACATATGAAATCCTCCACCCCTAATCCATTTTTTGCTAAATTAGGTGGATTATGAATTACGATAACTTGGTTTTTCATCGAAAACCCCGCTAAAAAATTCTCAAAATAGAAAAAAAAGTAAGCAGCCATGCCGCATTACTGGAGCTGAGTTTTTAACTGGAGCTTGTTTTGATTTACTAATAACTGTGCTTAACCGCTCATGACTACAGGTCACACCCAATACCAAGTCTGAAAACCCCTATCCTATCCTTTCCAAAAACACTTAAGAAGTTGAATTTGGCACAAATGTAGTATTTCTTGCCATGAAATAATCATGTGAACACATATTTCTCAAATTATAACTATTTGAGGGTGCTCAAATTATCTTCAAATCTTGATAATCCGCCATTTTGAATCCATTTTGACTCATATTTAAGAGGTTATATTCTGGTCACAAACTAATCCTACACACAAAGTTTGACCATTCTAGGCCGATTTGGTGATGAGATATGGAAGATTCATGAAATTTCCTGCAGCAATTTCCCCTCCAAAAGCCGTTTTTTGCTCTAACTCCCCTCCAAAATCACTGAGGAAGCTAAAATCAAAATACGTTTGTCACTTGGGCTCATTTTATCATATGACACAGCAATAAAAAATTTTCGACCCTCCTGTACCCCCACCACTATTTTAGGTTGATAACCCCGCCTTCCCCCTCCAACATCATGTATGGAAGTGAATTCGGGATATAGTATACAACTTATCCCCAATAACCATATGAATTCATATTAATTACATTTTTACCAACTTGAGGCTCCTCAAGCTCTACTCAAAATTTTGATAATCCGCCATTTTGAATCCATTTTGATCCAAATTCAAGAGGTCATATTGTGGTCACCAACTAACCTCACACACAAAATTTGACCTCTTTAACTTGATTTGGTGGGGAGATATGGAAGATTCAAGAAATTTCATGACTCAAAACTTCCTCAAAAAGCCGTTTTTTGATCTAACTCCTCTCAATATGCACTTAGAAGCTGAAATTTGGATATGTTAGTATCCGTGACTCACTCTTTCATATGAAATCAAAAACGAAAAATTTGAGCTATTTGCCCTTCTCCAGCCCCCTCAAAATTTGAGTGATCCGCCATTTTGAAATTTTCGAAAAAACAAAAAAACACTTCTGCGCATTTTCAAGAAGAGTTCCTCACCAAATTTTGAGCAAATTTTATGAATACTCGCCGGCGCTACGCGTGGGGGAAAAATATATATATATACCAAAAAGTTGGACATTTGCTAGATGATTACAAATGGTCTGAAACGCAAAGATTTGAAGACCCCACCCTCCCCCGACCTTCCCTTCCCAAATCAGGTAGGCTGTAATAGCTGTCGTTTTTTAGTTAAAAACTCAGCTAAAAATGACCAAAAATGACGACAACGTTTGTAAAAATGAAAAAGATCTTTTATGAAAGCGAAGACTGATACACCCAGCAACCCACCTGAGTTAATTTCTTTTGCGTACTCCGTGATTTCAATATAAGAATATAGAGAGCGAGAGACGGGTTAAACGATACGTTTTTATTTATCCAGTATAAACGATCGTTTTCGAATAGGTTTTTACAAACGTAAACTCACTCGTTACTTCAGTCGTAAAAAAAATGAAGCGCGACGAATTTTATTTTTTCTCATTTTTGGCAAAGACTCTCGAGAGAGCGACGGATACGTTCGTAGTAAATAACGTTTTCACAATTACCGGAAAAAAAGAAAAAGTGATTTCTTTCGAAAGGAAACGGAATCTTTTTATTTGAAAAAGAACCAGCGTAGACGAAGGGATGAAGGAAAAACAACGCGGCTTGTCTTTATCAGAAGAAAAAAAAACACAAGAAAAGTTCTGTAGTATCGTCTCCATAATACGAGCACTATAGTGTATATCTATACAATATAGAATACAGTAGATACCTACGCGTATATGTACTCGCTACTACTCGCATCCAGATATATCCTTGGAAGCTACAACGGCGAAGAAAATAATAAAAACCATCCGGCTTTGAATTGCCAAAGTAAACCCGTCGCTATACGCGACGACGCGGACGCGCCCGACCAAACTACACCAAATCCCATTCCTAAGGAAGCTATTAAATTCTTCCATTCGGAATTATATTCCTCCAGTCGAGACTCCACATATTCATGCGCCTTCAATTTACCGTTCCTATTACCCTTGCAAACTTATACAAGGCTGCGACATACCTTTTGCGTCTAATCGAGCAACAAATGCCATGCTGAACGTTCCTGCGTATTACTGGCGTAAGTTGAAAACCATATTGAATTCCCTACTCCTGCCATCTCATATCGCGATGAAAAAGTAAATGAATTTACAACAAAAAAAAAAAAAAAATGTAAGCAGCCGCGCCACATTACTGGAGCTGAGTTTTTAATTGAGGCTAGTTGAGGTTTGAGCTCCTCATGCCAAGTCTGAAAAGCCGTACTCTGTATCTTACAAAACCACTTTTTATATTTCTTATCATGCAATAATTATAATTATGAACACGTATTTTTTAAATTATAACCACATGAGGCTACTAAAATTATTCCTAAATTTTTACGATTTGCCATTTTGAATACATTTTGACCGAAATTTAAGACCTCATATTCCGGTCATCAACTAACCCTACAAACAAAGTTTGACCTTCCCAAGTCGATTTGGTGAGGAGATATGAAAGATTCATGAAATTTCCTGTAACAATTTCCCCTCCAAAGTCCTTTTTGCTTTAACTCTCCTCCAAATTCACTTGAGAAGCTGAAATATAACTTCAAGATAAAAATATATGTACCCCACCATATTTTGAGCTCGATAAGCCCTCCTTCACCCCTCCAATATTATGTGAATGTGAATTTCGAATATTTTATGTAGACTGAGAATCGGACACAGTCACTTGACCCACTCTTACTTCCTCTCACGCGAACCAGCTCCCTTCTGCGACATTTGTAATGTGCAACTTTCTGTCTACCATCTTCTCATACAGTGCCCCGAATTTCACTTGAAAAGGCAGCGATCAAACTTACCTGATTCACTGCCACTCCTTCTCCAGGACAAGTAAACGATAATTCGCCCTCTCCTCTATTTCATAACCTCCTCAGAGCTGGAACAAAAGACAATAAAAGCCCGTGCCTCTAGCCTCGCTCTTGCTGCTGTACACGGCACGTTAAAAAAAAAAAATTTGAAGGATCAAAAATTCAAAATTTAAGCCTCCTTAAACTCTATTCAAATTTTGATGATCCAAATTAATATTAAAAAAAGTTGGAAAAATATTAATTCTGAAATAATAAAAATAATTTTAAAAAATTTATTTACATAATTAATTTATTTAATAAAATTATATCAAAGGAGTTTATTATTATTAATGATTTTTAATGAAAAATTCAAAAATTTTTATGATTCCGGATCCCTTTAGACCTAAATTCAAGGAAGATTCAAAAAACTTCATAACTCAGTACTTCCTCAAAAAGCCATTTTTCGCTCCAACTCTCTTACAATTGCACTTAAGAAGCTGAAATTTAGATATGTGGGTTTTCGTGGCTCACTCTTCCACATGAAATCAGAAACAAAAATTTGGAGCTATTTGTTTTTTCTCCAACTTTTCTCAAAATTTTAGTTATTCGCCATTTTCAGGTTTATCGAAAAAACAAAAAGTACCTTTTTCGAGCTTCCAAAAAGAATGATCTCAAAATATGTTTCATTTAAATTTTAAAGGCACGAATATCTCGAATTTTTAAATTTGATATAATATGATGGAATGTTCGCAGCAAAGCGAAATATCCAAATTACAACTTCCTGAGTCAAGAGGTTTTGCATTGTGAAAATTTCAGCTTTGGTTTTGAGCGAAATATGAATAAAGATATAGTTTTTAAAAACTTTCGGCTTAATTTAACTCATGGATTCAGCTTGGGCTTCAAAATTTTCAACTTGATTTATAACTTGAAATTTTATAGTCAGATTCTTCACTTTAC
The DNA here is from genome assembly GCA_009761765.1 of Phenacoccus solenopsis. NCBI lineage: Eukaryota > Metazoa > Arthropoda > Insecta > Hemiptera > Pseudococcidae > Phenacoccus > Phenacoccus solenopsis. The sequence goes on from CM019754.1 coordinate 3,456,518, forward strand.
TTCCATTTTATAAACAATTTGTTCATACCTCACCTATCTACAAAAAAGGAATTTGTGGCTTTGCCTATATGGGGTTCTATCGGACACACGGTATATACCGAGCTGTTTTTGCTGTAGTATCCATCTTGAATGAGATATGACGAATTAATAACTTTTAGTGAGATTTAAAAATTCCTCCCATTATGATTTTTAAATAAAAAAAAAAAATATGATCACATCACCAACCTGGTCCACTGTATGTAAAATGCGGTTGACTGCAATAGTTTTTGATTTAATTAAAAATTCTAATAAAAAAAAAAAAAAAAAAAAAAAAAAAAAACTTTAATACTATACGATTTATTCGTACGATTAAACCCGAGAGAATATCCGTTTTCAAAAACTTTCACACAACTTTACGAACATAACGACCGGCAACTAGCTATATTATTTCCACCGTCGACTTCCAGTTCCCAGACGAGTTACCGTGTTAAATGCAATTTTCTTTAAAAATCCAATTTTCTTTCGTCTCTCGCTTCCGCCAACGAAGTAATAATCCCTAAGTCATATTAAACTCACCGAGAATGCATAATTTCTTCGGCATGCTTCGCCGCCGCAATATCGACTCCACATTTCCGCGTAACTTGTTAAAGCTTCGTCGTTATATTGGCGTTTCGCGTCATAATAATGATATGCAAAATGTATCCTCATCTTATAACCATTACGATGCGCATTTAATTAAGCGAATTTTCATTCTCGTTTTACAGTGCTACGCGACGAATTCAAAGCTCAACCGAAAAATACTCAAACCGCCATCGGTGGTACCACCATATTAGAATGTGGTGCGCCGAAAGGTCAACCGGAACCTGTGATATTTTGGAAAAAAGACGGCCAACTTCTTAATATCGACAACACCAGGAGGTAAGTGGTGTATTTTATGCTTCATTTCATTCGCCCTATCTAGGTCTACCATAAATATTTTGTCGAAAAAACTCGTCCTTTTGCTTTATTTTTCGCTCTTATCAAAGGTCGTCGAACATAAATCACCTTCAAGAGGGTTGTCTCAAGTTTTCGCCTTATTTCAAAATCACGTAAAAAGATAGGGAAAATAGGAGCTTTTATTTTATTTTTAGTCGGATTTCCAAAAACCGAAAGAACCAAATGCCTAACAATGATAAAATTATTTTAAAAACTCCTGATTGTGAAATTTAAATCTTCCACCTTCTTTCGAATAAAAACCTCGAACAGTTATGCTGTATTACAAGAGGTCAACCAGAGATGGGCTAGGCTCGCGAGTTTGTTCGGTTCAGTTTATTTTCAAGAAAAAAGGAAATCGGTTCAAATTCAAGTTCACTCGAGGAAAAAAAATCAAATTTCAGTTTAGCTCGTTTAGGAAAATATTTTTCTTTTTGTTTAAAGTACATCAATGAATTCGAACTGAATTTGGTCCTCCACTGAAAATTTCTGTTTCCATCATTCTTGCTCTGACTCCCCTCTGAATTCACGTAAAGTCTGAAATTTCGATAAGTTTGTGTGTTCTTATGGTTAAGCTAGATTATTAAAGAAAATCCTTGAAAAAAGAATATTGGATTGGAAGATTAAAATAAAATTCTGAACAAAGGGAACTCAAATTCAGTAGAAGTTCATTTAGAGAACTCATTTTACTACATTATATGACATCAAGATCAAAAATGTACAGGCTTCGGCTGTCCCTCCAGTCTCCCTTAAAATTTGAGCAAACCGTCAGTCACTTCAAGTGGATCAAAAATTTGAAAAATTCGCCTTCATAAATTACTATGAAAATCTCCTCAACAAGTTTTGGGTAATTTTCATGAACACCTCTTATGCATTCTCTTAAGGCAATAAATGAAATACATACAATATATTATGTACATACACATATCGTAATGATTATTGGCCAATCAGGGGCTGCAAAAGGGTATAAAATGTAAAGATATAATGTCCCTCTTCTCCAGCGACGACCCAGAAATTTTTCATGGGCGATTGGGAGGGGGGGATGACCAGAATATTTTCAAAACAATTATATTTTACACTCATTTCAGACAGCATAGCGACTAAAGTAAATATTTTTTTGAGCAGGAATGGAGAGGGCGGACAATTTTCTCCAACTGGAGACAGCTCTTGAAATGAATGAATTTATGAGATAATATAATTAGAATAAAAACGAACATTAACAAAAAAAATAAACGACTGTCTATCAAATTGCGATTAAAATGGAGAGTGAAATTGAAAATCACCAATTTTCCTGAGCTCAAGTGGAGGTGCAGACCTCCGGGAACTGCCTCTTGGGTACGCCACGACCCCTCTTCCTAAATCAGACGATTACAATGGGTAAATTTTCAATGGAAATTTCAACTAACAATTGAAAGAATATAAAAAAAACGTAAGCAGCCATGCCGCATTACTGGAGCTGAGTTTTTAATTGGAGCTTGTTTTTATTTACTAATAGCCTTGCTTAACCGTTCATGACTACAGGCTACACCCAATACCAAGTCTGAAAACCCCTACCCTATCCTTTCCAAAAACAGTTGAAAAGTTGAATTTGGCACAAATGTAGTATTTCTTGCCATGAAATAATCATGTGAACACATATTTCTCAAATTATAACTATTTGAGGGTCCTCAAATTATCTTCAAATCTTGATAATCCGCCATTTTGGATCCATTTTGACTCAAATTTAAGTGGTTATATTCTGGTCACAAACTAATCCTACACACAAAGTTTGACCATTCTAGGCCGATTTGGTGATGAGATATGGAAGATTCATGAAATTTCCTGCAGCAATTTCCCCTCCAAAAGCCGTTTTTTGCTCTAACTCCCCTCCAAAATCACTGAGGAAGCTAAAATCAAAATACGTTTGTCACTTGGGCTCATTTTATCATATGACACAGCAATAAAAAATTTTCGACCCCTCCTGTACCCCACCACTATTTTAGGTTGATAACCCCGCCTTCCCCCTCCAACATCATGTATGGAAGTGAATTCGGGATATAGTATACAACTTATCCCCAATAACCATATGAATTCATATTAATTACATTTTTACCAACTTGAGGCTCCTCAAGCTCTACTCAAAATTTTGATAATCCGCCATTTTGATCCATTTTGATCCAAATTCAAGAGGTCATATTGTGGTCACCAACTAACCTCACACACAAAATTTGACCTCTTTAACTTGATTTGGTGGGGAGATATGGAAGATTCAAGAAATTTCATGACTCAAAACTTCCTCAAAAAGCCGTTTTTTGATCTAACTCCTCTCAATATGCACTTAGGAAGCTGAAATTTGGATATGTTAGTATCCGTGACTCACTCTTTCATATGAAATCAAAAACGAAAAATTTGAGCTATTTGCCCCTTCTCCAGCCCCCTCAAAATTTGAGTGATCCGCCATTTTGAAATTTATCGAAAAAACAAAAAAACTATTTTTGCGTATTTTCAAGAAGAGTTCCTCACCGAATTTTGAGCGAATTTTATGAATACTCGCCGGCGCTACGCGTGGGGGAAAAAATATATATATATACCAAAAAGTTGGACATTTGCCAGATGATTACAAATGGTCTGAAACGCAAAGATTTGAAGACCCCACCCTTCCCCGACCTTCCCTCCCCAAATCAGGTAGGCTGTAATAGCTATCGTTTTCATTAAAAACTCAGCTAAAAAATGTTACAAAAGGAATGAAGGATAGAAAAAAAATTACCAAAAAAATGAGTATCGTAAAAACGGAAAAAAAATCAAAAATCGATCAAAAAAATTATTGAATAATCACAAAAAAAAAAACAATAAAAATCAAAATATCCGAAATGGGAAAATTCCAAAAATGATAAAAAAAAAAAAATGACAATTGATAAAAATTTTAAATTATCAAAAATTACATGATTCAAAAATATCTAGTCTAAAATTGAGCATTTCCAAAAATGAAAAATTTAAATAACTTGAAAATTTAAAGAACTAATAAAAATAAAAAATCCTAAAAATAAGAAAAAATCCAAAAATTAAAAAATCAAGTGTTATACCATCATAACAACCAAAAAAGATCAAAAAATAAAATAATTGCGAAAATTTAATAACCATCCCGATGAAATATACTTTAAAAAATACATAAATATATTTCAAAATACCCACACCCTTGTACTTCATCGAATTTAGCCACAGAAAAAAGTCCACCATACTCGATCACATGGTCTCGAAAATTCGCCTTCTATAACTCGGACTATCCTGCTTACTCTTTTTTTTGGTTCCATGCGTATAAACCAACGTACAAAACGAAGCCGTTAACCCGTCGATAAATCATATAATAAACCACCCGTCGCCTTCGGCTACGTGCATGCCGCCGTAAAAAAATGATCTGCGCGATATAAAGTTCGGGAAAGAAGCAGCGTGAAAAACTTTCGTTGCGGGGTGAAACTACGCGGCGTGAAATTCAACTTGCAAGACGCATAACAACGGTAACGGTCCAGTAAACTAATGCTTGGCTGGTATCCAGCACTTGAAAAAGGATTTACGTACCCCAACTACAGCTTTTTCTAGATAATCGAGTTAAAATAATTGTCGAAGCAAATTAGCGATCGTTATGTTCTACAGAAGCCAAGCTCCATATAACGTGCACCTCCTTTTACTAATTTTCGCGCTAATAGCTGCGTCTATGGTCTACGCATATCATCAATTATGTAAGAAGGATAATCTGTGACGCTGTTTTATTTCGCAGGATTCGTATTCTAGAAAATGGCAATCTAATGATTAACGACGTCAAGCCAACGGACATCGGTAAATACCAATGCTTCGCTCAGAATATCGCCGGGATACGCGAAAGTCGAGTCGCTTTACTAACAGTACATGGTGAGTGCGATAATTTTTACTTCCATTTACATGTATTCATCTGTTGTAATATTTGCGGCGCCATAAAGAACCAGACCAACTCGTAGGAGGAAGAAGGAATTTAATCGTCTAATGCTATTATATACTCCAATTGGTTTAATTCTTTTAGCCATCAAAACCGAGTCATTTTTATTTGTACTCGATCTACGATGCAATGCGAATAAATAGCAAAACCAACAAGCCAAAAAAAAAGTTTTCATCCAATTTACGCTTCACCAGTTTCATTCATTTACTCCCCTTCATCGATGTTGTGTTTTCTTTTTTTTTTTCGTTTTTCGTTTCTCGTTTATACAGCCAACAACGTATAAACGCGTATTACAACGGGGAGCGAGAAGCGAAATATTCGATATAAAAAAAATTAATAAAAATGAAATCGTTATTTCAGCTTGCGAGTTTCACTTATTTCAGGAATTCCTAAATTTTACGTGGAAACTTTTTTTCTTTTTCTAAATCCCCGGTGGAAACATTTTTTTTCCTTCCTCGTTTCGGCCTATATTAAAATTAAAAACGCGAATAATCTGCGTTAATAACTTCGTTTTATTATTTGGCGTTTTCATTTTTTCGAATTTAATTAACGCTTTTTTCCTCGCATTCCGCAGTTAACAAAATGAAGCTGTATTTTGCGAAAAATTACCCGCTAAATTTAATTAAATCTCTCGATATAATGTACGAGTTGACAAATACGCGGCTACCGGTTCCGGAAGCGTTTTTATGAATGAGAATTTCGTGGGTGGATTGTCGAAAAAAATTAATGGTTAAGCATTCATTACATGATATTTCAAATTTGATTTTTTTTTAATACTATGTACTGTACATTAACAGGGAATGACTTTTTTGCGATGAAAATGATAGAGAAACGAAAACTTTAAGACAGAAGTGAACACCATTTTGTAACTTCATGACTACTGAATAGACCTAATAGAAAGTCAGAAAACCCCTACCCTACGCCTATCCTTTCAAAACTACTTAAAAAGTTCAATTTTGAACATATGCAATTCCGCTCAAACTCTCCTCCAGATTCACTTGGAAAGTTGAAATTGGGATATGTTGGTGTCCGTGAATCATTCTTTCATACGAAATCAAGAATAAAAATTTATTTATTTGTTCTCAGGTTCCGCCCAAAATTTAAATGATCCGCCATTTTGAGGTGTATCAAAAACGTACCTTTTTTCGTATTTTTAAAAAGAGTCGCTCACTAAATTTCGAGGGAATTTCATGAATACCCGCCGTGAGGGAAAAAAATACATGTAGGGTGTTTTGTTTCGGCCGCATCACTCGCAAATGGCAGATAGGTCAACTCAAGTTACATATACGCATCATGGTTTGCCTACCTAAAAATCAGAAGGCGCCGAGATATACCAGCTTGAAAAAAAATCAGTGACGTAAATATCTTTTGAAATTGCCCCATCAAGACTCCCTCCTTAAACATTTCTTATTGATGAGAAATATATGTCCCCTACATAACGTGATGAGAGAGTACTCCCTAGATAGTTTTGATATTGAGCAAAAAATCTGGAAATATAATTTTTCAAATTTTCTTTTTCCTGCGCTATGTACAGCTCAGGGCTAGAGGCGCGTAAGAGAAGATTTTTTAAACTATTTTATATTTAGAGAAGAGGGTAAAGTTTAGATGATTTGATGAAAGATAAAAGGTTGATGATGTCTGAGGGACTGTTTGAAAAGATTTTCTCAGCGTTGGGGAGATATAGAGAACGTTGGATGCGGTATTTTGGGCAGTGTTTTAGTAGGTGTAGCGTGGAAATGGGAGTTAGACATGTGTCACAGGTAGGTATTGGCTGTTTGTTAAGAAGGTGAGCGTGAGTTAAGAGTGAATGGCCGGAACGCACCCTTGTCAGGATTACTTGATCTTTTCGGGAAAGTGTATTAGGAATGTTGAGTGGTTGGATGGAGGGTTGTATAGATTTTAATTTATGAGAGAAGGGGACTTGGTCCCAGTAGTCATGAAAAGAGTCAAAAATGTAGGATTTGAGAGGTTTTTTCAGGTCTCTTAAGGGAACTGGGATATTAGGGATAGGTGACATAAGTAGGGATTTCTTAGCGAAGTTGTCGGCTTGGTCGTTTTTAGGAATATTAGAGTGTGATGGTATCCAGCATAGGACAACGTCTATATCCATAGATGATAGAGTTTGAGCTATTTGCTGGGATATTGGGTGTTGTTTTTTGGATTGGTAATTTTGTATGGAGAGTATTGTGGAAAAGGAATCGGTGAATATTAAGGTACTGTTGAGGGAGAAGTCTTGAATGTAGGTTAGAGATAGTTTTATTGCATAGAGTTCCGCTGAGAAAATAGAAAAGTGGGAGGGAAGGGGGAAGGAAATATAGTTGTCTCTATGGATAATAGAGCAGCCTGTTCGATCTTTGGATTTAGATCCATCTGTATAAACGTGTTCGAAATGTGGATACTTGGTAAGGAGGAGGTTGAAGTTTTGTAGGAAAATGGTAGAGTTAGTAGAAGACTTTGGTAGTTCTGTTAAGGATAGGTCTAGAAGAGGTCGAAATGTAAGCCAAGGAGGGTTAAGGTTTACTGGTGAATGATCAATGCGAATATCGTGAGAGATTATAGAATGTAGGAGTTGGGTGCTTTTATTGGGAGCGTGTATAGGTGATAAGAAGTGAAGTGGAGCTTGAAAGGTAGGATTTGCCAAAAGGTTGAGAATAGAAGTAGATGTGAGAAACTGTCTCCGGATTTCGAGGGGTGGCTCAATGTCATCACAGAGGAGGCTAGGTGTAGGAGTTGTGCGGAAGGCTCCTGTTGAGATTCTCAACCTTGTATTGTGGATGGTGTTTAATGAGTTTAGGCGGGATTTATTCGCAAATCCATAAATTGGTGCTCCATAATCAATGACTGAGCGGATAAGGGTTCGATAAAGTTTAAGGAGAGTATATTTATCTGAGCCGTAGTTAGAATGAGACAGTTTTTTGAGGAGGTTAATCTTTGAGAAGCATTTTTGTTTAAGGTTTTGAATATGAATTGACCAAGACAAAGTATTGTCAAAGGTAATTCCAAGATATTTAACAGTCTTTGAAATTGGTATATCGATGTTATTTAAAGAGACTTGTAAAGTTCGAGGGCATTTATAATACTTAAAGAAATGGATTGCTGTAGATTTTTCTAAGGAGATATTAAGTCCATTTCTCAGAGACCATGAGTACAGCTGATTTGTTGCTTGTTGGATTTTTAAATTAATTTGGAAATTTTTATTTCACAAACTACGAATGATAAGAAAATGCGGTTAGTTTCAACTCGCGAAGCATGAACTGAGCTTTCTCTGATGCAAAAATGGTGGGGATAGGGGAGCTAGAACAATAGATGTGAGAAAATTAGAACCCAAAAAGATGTAAAAAAAAGGTGATTTTTATTTTTATTTTTTGAACATAACCTTCGAATTTGCTTCGTCAAGACCCCTCTTTAAAAATTTCTTATTGATGAGAAATATGTCCTCTACAAAATGTGGTATGTGAGTACCCCTAAATAGTTTTGATAATGAGAAAAAAATCCGAAAAAATTAAATTTTTTTCGCGTTTTTTTTTTTTTCAAAAAATTCATTTTGAAAATTCTTATTACACAAACTACAAGTGTTAAGAAAATGCCGCCAGTGTAAACTCGTGAAACATCCAGGGAAATTTCCAAGGACGTACCGAAAGGGGGGGAGGGCGAGCTTCCCCCCTTGGCTTTTGAAAAGTTGGTAAATTTGGAGTTTTAGCGTAAAGTTGGTAAATTTGACCACTTGTGCAGTATTATTACAGTTATTTTTACATCATTTTTTGAAGACTAACAAGAAGACTGTGACATCTTATTTAACATCTTATTCGCGGAGCTAAAAAAAAAAAAAAAAGGTCAACAGTTGGTAAAATTTTATGGTACAAGTTGGCAATTTTTGGTTTTCTCCCCCCCCCCCCTTGAAGAATGTCCTCGGTACGCCCCTGGAAATTTCTCTGGTAAGAAAATGGCGGGGTTAGAAAGGTAAGATAAAGAGATATAAGGAAATCAGTATTGAAAAAGATATGAAAAAAAAAGTGAATTTTTTAGTTTTTTCAAAATCACTTTAAAATTACCTCATCAAGAACCATCTTTATTTTTTTTTTATTATTGAGATATTTGTCCACTTCAAGATATGAAAAATGGAAGATCATCGCATAGCTCGGATTGAGAGATGCAAAATTCAGAAAAAAAGTTTTCTAATTTATAGGTCAAAACTTTTATTAGTCATAGCTTACCTTAAGACTCAGGAGATAGAAACGTGCAAGTTTTACCTCGCAGTGGTTCCCAAACTATGAGCTATATTTTATTTTGAATCAAAGTTATAATATACGATCTTCGACTCCCTCAGCGCGAAAATTTCAAGTACCTTAAATAGGAGTATTTTGGATTCGTTGTGTGGTAACATTGATTCAAGATTTCCAAGTTTTAGTCAATGTTACCCCACAGCAAATCCAAAATAATTTTATTAAAGCTACGTGAGAGAGATTTTTGCATCGAGGAGGTCGAAAATCGATGGCACGCACGATATAGGAATTTCTATGAGGCAAAAATCCGGCATTATTCATTTCTCGAATTCTGAAGACCTCAAATCAAACCAATGAAGATAACCTTTAAATTTTATTTTAATTTTCGAAAATACGGAATTTCGTGCTTTTACTGATTAATGAATACTATAAAAAATTTAGATCCCACAAATTTTTAAAAATTCTCAAATACTAATACGTAAAATTCAAAGTTACTAAATATGAATCTTAAGTCCAGATTTATAATCGATACTTGGACTTTTCTTCTGTAAGTTTTCAAAAATACGGTCAAATTATAATGAAATTTATTATTTCTGGTACTTAATTCAACTTTTTTTAATTTAAATTATCACTTGAAATTTAATTTTCAGAAAAATATCATTTCATTATTCGCTTTTAAATTATTGACAATTTTCACCACTCAACTCAAGTAAGGGATAAGTATCGTCTGAAGATCTGACTTTTATGAATTCCCAACTCTTAGGGCTTACCAGGAATTACTCGGTGTCCCGGGGGCTCAATCCAACCAGCTTTTCTCTCTTACTCTTTTTCGCACCAGAAGACTTTCAAAATAAATTGCTTTTACCTAAATGCTGTTTTCAAGAAGCTAATTAATCGAAAAATGGCTTTCGAATCTTTGAGTCGTATTTATGTGAACAAAAACATCTAAGAATGAAGGAAAATAACGAAATCGTACAGTCGCCGGTTTTAAGAAGAAACGAAAACGTAAATATATTTCGAGACTTATTTATTTTCGCCAACTTTCTCCACCGTTGAAGTCGCGACTCGCGAAAAAAGAAAACCGAAATCAATAAGACGAACACTACATTACAGACAGGTCGAGGAAACAAACGCATCACGAAATCTTTCACCCATCGAAAGAGTTTTAAGTATTTAAATGGAATGTTTTTGAAAGCGAAAGCTCAACGCGTTCTTCGGTCTTTGGCGAATAAAACATTCAACAAAAGTTTCCAGCGTATAGAATTTTTCCTCGCGTCGAAGAAAATTTCGCCAACTCGCCGAGTGTTGCTTCAAAGATGTATTATAATATCCGACATTCCTACAGGGAGCTGAACAAAACAAATATTTAGTTTGGCGAATATTTTGCCGAACTGTTGCGCACGTAGTTTGCAGCGTAAACTACATAAATTTTACTCGCTACGTTGGAGACCGAATGTACATACATAAACGCCTTCTTTGGCCATTTTAAGCGTACTTGGCGCCACAACATCAGCTTCCACGCTACCACCTTACCCTTATAATGTATTAATGCGAAGACATTTTTTTCACGCAGTTATGCCACGTTTCTTAGTCGAGCCGAAAGATGTGACTGTGTTATCCGGACAAGATGTTCGATTCGATTGCGAAGTAGAGGGTAATCAGAACATGAGGCTGATTTGGAAGAAAGAGCAGCGCGAAATACTACCCAATACTCCGCGGATTTCCTTCAACCACAGGACACTGGTCATCAATAATGTTACCGATGGGGATGAGGGACTGTACACATGCGTCGCCCAAAATGTTGCTGGCGAAGTTACAGCGAAAGCTTCCTTGACCGTTCACAGTACGTAAAATGAATTACTCCGTTTCGATATCCGGTCGTAGGTGGAATGCAGGATCAGCATTACTATATATCAATGTTATAGAATTCTAATACGCATAGACGTGAAACAGTAACAAACATATCGGAGCGAAGACCAGCAGCTCTTGTTCCCTCATATGGAGTATGAAATGTGTTAATTGACATTTTTTATTCTTCTTATGCATTAAACAGTCGCTGAAAAATAGGACAAAAACGTCGTATAAAGTTATCGTCCATCTGAAAAATTGAAGGACTCATAATTTGGAAGATTTGATAGACTCTAACTCCTTCGATTTTACAAATAGGCAAAAACATTACATAACTATTTTTATTACACTTTTTGTGTACTATTCGCGAATTTCAAAAAAATCGAAGAATACAGTTTTTTCAAAGACTAACGATGACGTCACTAAGGAAAAAACTTGAGTTCTTCGAATTTTTTTTTCACTTCACGAATAGTACTCTATAGCTCCTTTAGTTTTGCAGAAAGACAACACCTCTGCGTTACATTTTTTTTTCAAGCGCTGACACATGAAAAAAAAATATTTTTTTTGCACTGCATATGAGGCTACCAATGAGAAGAGGTTTTCACTCGATGCCTTTGTTTCGCATCTACTCTATGCTAGGTATAGTGATCCAGATCCTCAATACCATCTATGACCAAACATTAGTCGAATATTGTTAAGTCGTTGACTTCAATGCCACTCACGGTACGTTATTTCAGCTCCTCCATTCTTCGTTAAAATACCCACAGACCAAAAAATAGGTCTTAACGGAATCGCAACTTTTAGCTGCGTAACCAAAGGTAACCCTCCGCCTTCGGTATTCTGGACCAGAGAAGGTTCTCAGGTACTCATGTTCGCCGGAAATACGTATGGCCATTTTCACGTGTTAGCCGATGGTACGTTGAAAATTCAAGGAGCTCAAAGAGAAGATACAGGTTTTCTGGTGTGCTCAGCTTTATCAGTGGCTGGATCTACGAGTGTGCGGGCTTATTTACAGGTATGTAATACTCGTACATATGTCGTATTTTTTTCATTTGATTTTTTAATTAATATGAAAATACTATTATAGTACATTACATTTCCATCTGAAAAGAGATGGGTTATCAAAAATCTCAAATTTTTTCCACATGATATAACATGATGGAATCGCTCGAAAAGAATGATAAGTCGGAATTTCAGCTTCCCAAATGTCTATCCTCAAAGATTACGAGAACATTTACCAGAATGATGTCAAGTTTTCAAAAATTATAAATATGATTTTTTTTGGCTAATTCGAAAAAGAGTGTTATACCTCGAAATGAATTCCTAAGTATTTTAAATTTGTTTCTATTCAATTTAGTTCGGTCTGATCGTTAAAATTACAAAAACTCGAATTTAGAGTTTTCAAAGAACTTTTCAAAAACTTTTAGCAAAATTTGCGAAATGCACATTTTTGGCTCAAAAGCTCTCTATACACCATTAATCATGTTGTTTATATGTTGGATTCTAGGGGTCATATTCTGGTGTCAAACTAGCCCCACACACAAAGTTTGACTTTTCTATTTCGTTTAGTAATGAAATAGGGAGAATCAAAATCTATACGATTTAGCAGATACGTCACAACATGGCGACCCTCTGTTATCAATAGAATAATGTGCGGATGCACCCTGGGCCCTTTACTATGGGAGACCCCTTGAAGAAGTTGGAACCCAAAATCTTTTTTTTTGAATATCGATGCTTTTCTTCAAAAACCACGTAAGTCCAAATATATAAATTTTTCAGGAACGAGTATTTTTTTTTGATGACAGACTTACGAGGTTTTTTTTTACGGATAGAAGCGCTAGTTGATGATTTGGACTTACGAGGTTTTCAAAATCGAATCCCTCGATTTTTTTTACATAAGAAACCACTTAAAAGTGAATTTTGCCAAAAGTCGGACTTCGTGGTTTTTGAAGAAAAGCATCGATATGTGGAAATAAAATAAAATATCTTTTTAAAGTATGTATGAATAGTGTAGTGACATTTGAATTCCAATTCATTTGAATAAGAATATAAAAAGAGTTTATAACTTGATCGTGTACAGATTTGAAGTCAGATAACCATATTCATTCATTGGTTGATTGTATTATACTGTAGAATGTACATTACATTTTGGAATTCCCGAAATGTGAGAGCGAAAAGGAGACAAAGACAAGGACCAACTTGCTTCACTTGAAAATCTTCATGTTTTATATAAGAAAATCTCAATTCTAGATGGGAAATTTTGGTTGAAAAAATTGATTTTTTTTTTATTAGTATTAGGAGCAACTTTGTAGCCCCCTGTTTGCTCCCCTAACGGGTGTACGAAAAAAATTATGAGACCCTTTTTTATAGAAAATTTAATGAGGAACATTTTATTTCTAGACTACTTTTCCTCTAAAACGTATAGTTCGCAAAAAAAAATGCAAAAACAGATTTTAGGAGGCGGTTTTGTTACACATTTTATTTTTTTTGATCAACTTGCACTCCCATTTAGGGAGGGTATGAGTTAATTATAGAAAAAAATTCAGCCATGTACCGCGTTCAAAAAATTTTTTCTAATTTTTTGAAAATTTCCGAGCTCAAAAAATTCAAGAAAATATGAATCGAAAAATTTGAAAAAATTTCCACAAATGTACCTATATAGTGTCAACCAAGAGAATAATTTCAAAATTTTTCATCCATCCAATTCAGAGTAAAAAATATTGAATTTTTGACATATGAGGGACGATTGCTCAGGAAGGGGGGCAGGGGGGCTGGTGGGGGTCAAAAAATTTTTGTGATGTTTTTTCATTGAGGGCAAATTTAGGACGATTTGTGACCGAATTAGGGTCAAGGGTCGTTTTCACTATCTCATCATGAGAGACCCTTTCGGATTCTCTCATAAAAAGAGTAGTACAGCAAACAATTTGATGATGTTGAAAGTGACGTGATGGATTAGGTTGAGAAAACAAGCCTGTAAAAATTGTTTACACTCAGTGGAAATCTGTGAGACTTTAAAAAAAAATTGGGCCCTTTTGACAAAAATTTGGGGTCCCTTTATAAGTTTCGCATCCCTTCTTTTCAAACCTCTGGACCCCACTGGTAGAATTCGGCACAAATCCTATGCAAAAACCGTATTTTTTAGATTTTACTGGAGAATTATCGATGTAGCTTTGCGTGAAAATTCATTTCTTCGACGTATAATTTCTAAATATTTCGTTGTTTACAAGAAAAATGGAAAAAATACAATTTTTACGAAATGTTTGTGCCAATTTCCTACTGATGAGCCGTGCACCGTCATATTGTGACGTCACCGCTAAATCGTCTATTTCATCACTCAAAATTTCCTCAAAAAATCATTTTTTGTACTAACTCCTCTCGAAATTCACTTGGGGAGCTGAATTTGCACAGATTGGTGTCCGTGAATCATTCTTTCATGTATGAAATCAAGAACAAAAATTTCGAGCAATTTGCCCCTTCTCCGAAATCGTAAAAATAAAATAATATATTTTTGAAATTCACCTAGAGAATATATAGAGTGTGAAGTCATATAGCTTTAATTCGCTAGGAGTTACTTCCCTTGAAATGATAAAATCATGTATTTGCGTTTCATCGATGAACTCTGGTTGAATAATACGTATAATAGTGAAAATAATACCAACACCTATTCCATACGAAAAGATTGTAAAAAATGAAATACCAAATTAGGAACCCCTGACGAAAAACATAGTAACGAGGCGAATTTATTCCCCTTCGCGTTAACAGCGAACCCTAGTTCGGCCGCGACTCGTACACAATAGCGTTTAATTTTCGCATTTCGCAGGTAACCTCAGTCACCGACATACCTCCTCCGATAATCGAAATAGGTCCAACAAATCAGACGCTGGCCGCGCACTCCGAAGCGATGCTCTACTGCAAAGCCAAAGGTACGCCGACGCCGGTCATAAAATGGTTCAAAAATGGAAACCTAATGGATACCAGTAACGATCCGAGGACTAAAATTATTCTCGATGGAACGCTCTGCATACAAGGTAAGCGTCGAGCAGTTTTCGTTCGATCGATAACTTAATTTCTGCAAACGACGGAGGCGAAAATTGAACATACTTATTTAGAAATGGCAAAAAAGAAGCTTTCATTAGCCACCCCTCTCAATAATCAAGCGCATCGCGGACACCATTGCAAATTGAACGTTTGTTGTTTAAAAGGGCCCTACTTCACCAAATTATCGAGTAAATGCGAAGAATGCGGGTGTTCATAAAAAAAGCCGGAGATAAGATTGAGCGTAAAAAAATTAATTTGTCTTGTTTGACATCTAGTTTTTCGGGCCGTGTTTTTCTTTTGAAAAGCGACGCTTATCAAAAACAACGCAGCCTGCGATGATTAACGATGCTGTCATTTTTTTTAACGCCGCGTAGTTCCGTCTTCGACGACACAAAAAAGCCCCCAACAAGGTACGATAAACATATACGCGATCCGAAGGGTGCCAGCTAGCATAGGTGTATCGATACATCCGAGCTCGGTGCTCATACACGTCGCTACTTTTTCCTGTAGTTTTAAGCCGATACCGGAGACCCTCGTTAAAATCATCATTTAAAGGTGATACTTCTTACACTCGCAGATCTTCAAGCCTCCGATAGCGGTTTGTACACGTGCGCAGCGTCTTCGGAAAGTGGAGAAACCACTTGGTCGGCATCTTTAACCGTCGATCAATCATCCCAAGACGTGCATCTGCATAAAGCTCCCGATCCGTCTAAGCTTCCGCCACCGCCTTCTAAACCGTACGCTGTAAATGTTACTAATTCGTCGGTAACCATTTCCTGGGCGCTTCATCATACCTCCGATTCTATTGGATGTACCGTCGAGTGCTTCAGCTCGTCTTTGCAAACCGGTTGGATGATCGTGGCGCATCGAATTTTTAATAACACCGTGACGGTAAGTATAACGAGTTGTTTCAAATCGTCTTATCGTTATATGAGGTGCGCGAAAATTTCAACATTCAAAATACATCGCAGTTTCCTGTTCTCGGCTTGTTTTTTCTGGTTTCGTGTTCTACTTTTTCAAATCCGACACGAGAAAAAGCCTTCGTTTTGCAAGACCTTCAGATTTTTGTGAGATAGTATGGTCTTACAAAACGGAGATTTTGTCTCACATTGGGTTTGAAAAAATAAGAAATGAAACAAGAAAAAACGAGCCGAGAAATGAGAAATTACGAGGAGATTCTTTTCGCGCAAAATATTATTTAATACGAACTGGGCAATACACAGAAAAAGAACTAATTTTTATCAAGAATTTAGAGAAGTGTTCTCCGTTCAAATTTGAGTAAAAATTGAAAACGTAATTCAAAGCTTTATTTTTCTTGATTTTTAGCTGAGTTTTTAACAAAACGATAGCTATTACAGCCTACCTGATTTGGGAAGGGAAGGTCGAGGGAGGGTGGGGTCTTCAAATCTTTGCGTTTTAGACAATTTGTAATCATCTGGCAAATGTCCAACTTTTTGGTATATACATATTTTTTCCCCACGCGTAGCGCCGGCGAGTATTCATAAAATTAGCTCAAAATTTGGTGAGGGACTCTTCTTGAAAATGCGCAGAAGTGTTTTTTTTGTTTTTTCAAAAAATTTCAAAATGGCGGATCACTCAAATTTTGAGGGGGGGCTGGAGAAGAGGCAAATAACTCAAATTTTTCGTTTTTGATCTCATATGAAAGAGTGAGCCAGGGACACCAACATATTTAAATTTCAGCTTCCTAAGTGCATTTTGAGGAGAGTTAGCAAAAACCTGTTTTTGAGGAAATTGCGTTTTTTGTGTCACTCACCTTGCGCTGGCGGGTGTGAATAAAATTCGCTCAAAATTCCCGTGAGGAACTCTTCTTGAAAATACGCAAAAACAGTTTTTTTGTTTTTTCGATAAATTTCAAAATGGCGGATCACTCAAATTTTGAGGGGAGCTGGAGAAGGGGCAAATAGCTCAAATTTTTCGTTTTTGATTTCATATGAAAGAGTGAGTCACGGATACTACCATATCCAAATTTCAGCTTCTTGAGTGCATATTGAGAAGAGTTAGATCAAAAAACAGCTTTTTGAGGAAGTTTTGAGTCATGAAATTTCTTGAATCTTCCATATCTCCCCACCAAATCAAGTTAAAGAGGTCAAATTTTGTGTGTGAAGTTAGTTGGTGACCACAATATGACCTCTTGAATTTCGATCAAAATGAATCCAAAATGGCGGATTACCAAAATTTTAAGTAGAGCTTGAGGAGCCTCAAATTAGTTGGAATTTGATTTATTTGAACTCATATAATTATTGAGGATAAGAAGTATACCATATCCCAAACAAAATAAAATTTACCTTTCATGTACTCCCTTCACATTTTGAGGCCTATAGCCTCCAACATCATGTGTAGAGCTGAATTTGCAATATGGTATACTAAGTTGGGCATTTTCTAGATAATCATAAATGGCCTGAAAGGCAAACATTTGAAGACCCCACTCTTCTCTTACCACCCTCACCCAAATCAGGCGGGCTGTAATAGCTATTCTTGTTATTAAAAACTCAGCTAAAAGTTGGTTTTCATGGCTCCTCAATTACGTAGATGTTATTGAAAAAAAGCTCATCTCTCCATCTTGCTCAGATGAAAAGTAATGAGTATTTGAATTCACAAAAATAACCAAGCTTTGCTCTGAAATGAATTTTCGAAATTTCCATTTTTGCTTTATCATTTGAAAATTTGTTTTGATGGTCCATCAATTGAGTAAATGTTAATGGAGAAGTAAAGTTTGACTTTTTAAATGGCGCAAATTTCATCTCTCCATTTTACTTGAACGAAAAATTATGAGCAATTAAATTCTTAAGTATAATGAGATTATAAGTTTTTTTCAAAATTCTATCGCAATTATTTTTGAGAATTCAAATGCTCGTAAGTCATAACAAAGCTTGATTAGTCTATAAGAATGGTGTAAGTCGAAAATATTCATCAGTAAATGAAGGATATTATTTGAATACTAAGAATACACACTTATACACGGTACTCCATCTTAATACGAGCTCCTTCATATCGCATGTAGGGCGACTTATATGATACGCATGTATAATAGTTTGCCTACTTTACATGCTGAAGGTGTTAAGGTGCAAAGTTTGAAAGATATTTTTTCGCTTCATCAAATTTTGATTATTATTGAGATAGAAAAAAATATTTCTCGAACTTCCGTACTTCAGTACCTTCAGCAAGTAGTGTAGGCAATGGCAAACTATCATACAAGAGTGTCATATGAGTTAATCTGTATGCGGTGTGAAGGAGCTCACATGGAAGCGAAACACCTTATATATATATATTAAGGTGAAAAAGTTGATCATTTTTTCATGCTTTGAAAATTCTAAACCAGACATTTGATTTGTGGGTAGATGAAAGGACAGAGATATTTTGTCGAATAAATCACTTCATGAATCATAATTACAATTATTATCGAACTGAACAACATAAACCTATTCAATTCGATGAAAACAAAATATTATAGATAGGGAACATAATTAATTTTATTTATTCAGTTCAACTCATCACGTAAAATCGATTAAAATGATTACAGATAAGCAATTTGAGACCAGATACGCCTTATGTATTCATCATACGATCTGAAAACGCATACGGTATCAGCGTTCCCAGCGAGATATCCGATATTATTCATACACTCGGCGAAAAATCCATCATCCCGGAGCACATCCTAACGGAGGCGCGTTTAAGATTAAATGGCAAAGTGATAGTGTTGAAGGAGCTCAGCGCCGAAACGTCCACTTCAATTAAGGTCACTTGGGAGGTAAAATTCGTCTCTTCTTTCACGCCTCGAGTAATTAATAATTTTTCCGACGATTCCTTAAGTGCAAGTTAACAACTGTTATAGATACTCAGCAACGAAGAATGGATTGAAGGATTGTACATTAGATTTCGAGATCAATCTGGTGGCTCGCAGACTTATAATTTGATGACCGTGTTGAAAGATCAGCTGAGCTTGGGCTGGTGTTATGTGAGAAATTTACGCAAATTCACCAAATACGATTTCTTTTTGGTGCCGTTTTATAAATCGGTAGACGGACAGCCTTCCAATTCTATGGCCATACAAACACTACATGATGGTACGTTCACCTAGTACCTACTTACATGCGAATAATATATTAAACAAGTACATACGAGGTGTTTCAAATCGATGAAACCCGTCATATCACATATATGGCAAATCATGTGACATTCGTGAACGATGGTTTGCCTATCCTGTTTATTGAAGGAACTGAAATACCAAAGTTGGAAAAATTTCTTTTCATTTCCATAATAACCAGCTTTAATACGTAACTACGTATTATTTTGTTATCTAAAATAAATAAACGTTCTTGAGATGGCGAAATTCACCACAGCGTGCTGTTTAAGAGTTAATCGCAATTTTTTCCAACTTGGACTGAATTCTTAAATGTTTTACTGCCTTATATGAACCCTTTTATTTTGATGTTATTTATGAAAAAATAAGTGTTTTTTCTTTTTTTTTTTTATGGTTTCTCCCCACCACAATCCTACACCCCTCCCTCAACTATTCCAAATTCTTTGTCAATAACATTTATTATATGATGCAATAAAAATTATCAAAATTATTATCACCAGAGTACAAAAAAGACATTTAAAACACATATTTGGGCCTCCTCGGCAACTACAATAGGCAAACTATCATACACAAGTGTCATATAAGTTGCATTAAATGTCATGCGAGTATGATCCTATTGAGAACACACGGTATAATTCGATTCGATTATTATAAATAAAGAAGTCTATAAGTAAATATAACGGCGGTTTCATTTCGCAGTACCATCGGCGCCACCAGAAAACGTGCAAATTGAAACGTTAAATGAAACTTCGGCCTTCGTGAAATGGTCTCCACCTCCTCCGCAACACTTTAATGGCAATTTACTCGGATACAAAGTAAGTACTGAACGCTACGCGCGAGCCAACGTTACGCCAAAGGTTCGAGAAGTAAAAGCGTGAAAACGGCTCACCTAAGGCGAGACGTGGGTTTCAATTTCGTAGCGAGACAATTTGTATTCAAAGCTCATTTCTATTTTCGGGCCAACGGTACACGGCGAAACTTCATGAATTATCATTTACGCGTATTTTGCAGATAAAAGTTACAAGTTACAACGATAGTAAAGTGTTAGTTCAAGAAACACTGAACGCGTCTACCACGTCGGTTATACTTCATAATTTGACATTCGGCGCGAGTTACGTGACCAGAATCGTAGCGTACACGGGCGCCGGCGAAGGACCTTATAGTAACGGTATTCAACTCTCTATAAACCCCGATTACGCCGTCAAAACCTACATCAATCAGAAGAACAGAGAATACGCGTTGATTATTTTAGCGTTTTTCGTCGTCTGCGCCGTACTGTGCGGCATATCGATACCGATTTATTTCAAACGTAAACACAATGCCGCTAAGAAACTCGATAATTTCGACGGTAATATTTTTTGTGTCTACAGCACTTGGAATAATTTCGTCAACCTATTCTATACGTAAATCGATTATGTTCGCAGGTAAACAAACTCTGTGGATCGATCATGGTTGGCAGAACATCGAGAAGTCCAAAACGCTGGGAATCAATGAGCACGACTACGCTGAAGTGGATCATAAAAAGTTTTCCACCTTCGGTAATCCTCGCAAAGAGCTGAACCACGTTAATTATTCTTCTCCGACTCCTTACGCTACCACATCTATAATTAAAAATCCGGTCGATTATACCGTCAGCGAATCCAGCAATTGCGTCGAAACCAATAGCTCGTTTCTCACCAAAACCAGCGTCAGCGATTCGCATTCGGAAAAAACCGATATTTTTCAACCAACTTTATTTATAGGTGAGTACGCTCGATTTGAATTCTCCACAATATCGAAAGCTATATTGAATACCTATTGATGTAGAACGGAAATTTTTGGGTAAATTAATGATTTAAAAAAAAAAAATACATAGGTACGCGAATTTAAAAAAAATTAAGCAACTTTGTCGCATTCCTGGAGCTGAATTTTTAAGTAGGGCTTCTTCAAGTCTGCCCCTTCGTATTTACAAACCAGACTCAATGCCAAGTCGCAAACTCTTACCTTATACTTTTCAAAACCACCGAAGAAGTTGAATTTAGAATAAATTTAGAATTCCTTGCGATGCAATAATCATTGAACCCCATTTTTAAATTATAGCAACTCGAAACCCCTCAAGTTATTCAAATTTTGACGATACGCCATTTTGGATCTATGTTGACACAAATTTAAGAGCTCGTATTTTGGTCATCAAATACTCCTACATACAAAGTCTGACCTCCTGCGAGTAGCTCGATTTGGTGAGGAGATAATATGGAAGATTTACAAAATTTTCTATAACAGTTTCCCCTTCAAAAGCTGTTTTTGCTCCAACTTACCTCTAAATTCACTGTGGAAGGTAAAATCGGAATATTTTAATCATTTGGGCTCACATTATCATATGACATTGAACACTCTTGTACCTTCCCCTCCAACATCATGTGTGAAGGTGAATTTGTGATATAGTTGTTAAGATGGAAGAGAAACTTATTGCTTCAAACGATATATTTAAAAAGAAGTACGATTAAAAATACAGTCAACCAAATGACCATAAAATAGTGTAGGCTTACATTTATAGATAAGGATCACGTAACTGGAACTGCGACCACTGCTATGAGATTATGATGACTAAACTAACATATGGACGAAGTATAGGTACCTACTAATATACGACAACATACGATGAAATCATATTCTCAACCAGGAATGGGACGAATCACTTTTTTTTTTAATTTGAATCACGAATCACGAATCATTTTGAAAAATGTGATTCGAATCATTTCGAATCACGAATCAAATCATTTTTTTATTCGTTATTCGCGAATTATTAACTTCGAATCACGAATCAGAATCAAAATTGAAAAAACGGAAGTAATAGTGTGCTTGTTGTGCTAAGTCGCTAAGTACACTAAAAATCATATTTCTACTCGTAAAATTAAATTAAATCATTGAGGGTACAGCACAAAAATTACACAAAGGGTACACTGTAGTGAATTTCACCACCATGTAAAAAAGTACTGTTGTCATTAACTCGCGATAGGTAATATAATGGAGATAACGAGGTTAGTATTAACATGAAGCTCGAGCTACCCTGAACACACTGGACCATCTATGACCCCCCTCCCCCTCTACCTTTTTCCTCATATATGAAAATTATGATTTAAAATTTCCTCAAAAAGCCGTGTTTTGCTTTAACTACTCTCAGTATGCACTTAAGAAGCTGAAATTTGGATATGTTAGTGTCCGTGACTTCTTTTTTCATATGAGATCAAAAACAAAAAGTTTGAACTATTTGCCCCTTCTCCAGTCCCTCTCAAAATTTGAATGATCCGCCATTTTGAAATTTATCGAAGAAACAAAAAAAATACTTTTGCGCATTTTCAAGGAGAGTCCTTCACCAAATTTTGAGCGAATTCCATTGATATGCGCTAGCGCTGCGCGTGGGGAAAATATATTCCAAAAAGTTGGACATTTACCAGATGATTACAACTGGTCTGAAATGCAAAAAATTTTTGACAGATAAATAAAAACTAAAAAACACTTCATAAAACTGAAACTGCTAAAGAAATTTCATCCCTATGGTAATAAAAAAAAAAAACAATAAATAATTTCATAGTAAATTTGTAATTTCCGAAAAATTATTTTTATTTATAGATGTGATGTAAAAAATAGCCCCTACATAAGTTTATATAGGCAACCATTCATGCATCCTTGAATAACCTAATAAAAGCCCCCCCCACCATTTGACCCGAACAACAACATGCTTCGCGAGCGTAACCAAAACTAGTACTGGTGGTGAAATTCACCAAGTGTACCCTTAGGGGGTTAAAAGTTGAACATTTATTTTTCAAAATATTTTTGTCTGTGATATAAAATAACACCAACCTTTTTTATTAATATTTTCTTCACTCGTAAAATTAAATTGAATCATTACATTATAAAAGTTAAATTCACTATTCAGTTTATAAGTTTATCCGGTTTTTTTTTTTAAACTGCGTTTTTACTTTTTTTATCAATTTTTTTTTTTAATTTTTTACCTATAAAATTAATTTTTGAGGTTGTCACTAGTGCAGTTTAATGCAGTGTTGAAAAAAATTTGAATAAAAAAAAATGATTCTGATTCGCGAATGAAAAAGCCAAAAAAAGTCCGAATCACGAATCAATTTTCAAAATTTATTCGAATCACGAATCAGATCAGAATCAACAAAAGTGATTCGAATAATTTATTCGAATCAATTTGATTCATATTCGTCCCATTCCTGTTCTCAACAATAGTATATTATTCTCAATACTCATATGACTTCAAATAAATCGAATTCTTACTAATTTGAGGTTCCTCAAGCTCTACTCAAATTTTGATAATCCCCATTTTGAATTGGTTTTGTCCGAAATTCAAGTGGTCATATGTTGGTGCCAAACTAACCCCATACACAAAGTTCAACTCTTCTAGCTGATTTGGTGAGAAAATTACTAAAGATTCCAAAAATTTCATCACTCAAAACTTCCTAAAAAATTCATTTTTTTGCTCCAACTCCCTTTCAAATGCACTTGCGAAGCTGAAATTTGGATATTGGTGTTCGTGACTTACTCTTTTATATGAGATCAGAAACGAAAATATTCAACTATTTGTCCCCTCTCCAGCTCTCCTCAAGATTTGAGTGATCCAGCATTTTAAGGTGAATCTGAAAAATTAAAAATTACCTTTTTTGCATTTTCGAGCACAGTCTCTCCCTAAATTTATTAATATTTATACCAAAAAATTGCGCATTTGCTAAATGATCACAAATGGTCTGAAACGCAATGATTGAGAGACCCTCACTCTCCCCTGACCGTCCATGCCCAATCAAGTAGCCTGTAATAGTTATTGTTTTTATTAGAGACTAAGTTAAAAAATATACTTACTTTTTTTAGGCATTTCCTTTTATTTTTACTATGCAACGTACGGCTTTTTTCTTTGTTTTTAAATGCTGAAATTTTTTGAAAACATATTTTGTAAGATATAAAAGTACTTTTTTCTATTCTTTATTGTAAGCAATTTGTAATCATGGTTTCGTATGAGTGATTATATCGAGGTTAGGTCAGATGGATATTATCTTTTGCTCCACCCCCTCCCACTATTTCAGCAGGACTCTGAATATTAGTAAAATTATTTTCAACCATTGTAATGATGGTAAAAATTAATATCGATACGTAAAAAATTGATTTTGTATGATTTTATAAGTACGATTCTAATTTTTTAGAAAAAATAAGTAAATTTTAAATAAAAAAATTAAAGAATAATATTAGTGATTATCGAGTATACGTTTTCGTATTAATAATTTTTTTCAGCTGTCACTTTCTTCTCAATTTTAACTCAATGTAAAAACTTTTTAATTGTGGTTACCGCGACGACGCAAAAATTGACAATGAGAATGATGATAAAAAAAATCACCGCAATTTATATTAATTTGGACTTTATGAAATTAAATAAATTCGACTTCATACGTAAATCTAACATACGAAAATCAATCTGAAACAAAGAAAAATTAAAAAATCGAGAGAAATCAAATATCACTAATTCACTGGTATTGTAATCGAAAAAATTAATATATTAACCAAAGTACAATAATTTTATAATTTTTTATCATCCTACACTAAGAAAAAGAAATTAATTGATTAATTAATTAATAAAAAATAATGAAAGTTGAGCGAAGAAAAATCACGGTAATAATATTCAAATAAGGTTTTCACTACCTATTTATTAAATCTGTTTCAATTTCCATTTGAACTAACAACGCGCATTCCTGTTTCAGAGCAAATAAATACTTATAGAAATAATCAATGTCCCAATGGTTACAAAAATTCCGCCTGCTGTTACGACCAATGCAGCAACTGCAGTAATTCAACAGGCAACGAAACAGATTACCGTTCATTAGATTCGCATAATGTGCTCGTCCCTCAAGTAAATTATTAATTCAAAACCGCTAATTTTTGAGAATAAAATTTTACCATTTTTTTTTTTTTTTTTGTAAATTCTACATAATTCATTTCTATAGCAGAATACGCGATTTAAAAAATGTAAAGACGAACAGCGTACGAGCGCCTTGTATGTGGATGACAGATTAAATAGTACATCAGTTCCTTCGCAACAGCTAAGGTTATCCGATGGTTGTGATTATGAAACTACGTCGTTACTCTACATTCCAACACATACCACTAGGTACCTACTGAGATTTTTTTTTTAAATATTAAACAATGGTTTTTTTTTATCATTATTTACATCAACATCATATTTCTATTATTTAGGTTAAAAGATGACCGTAATTCTTACGAAGACATCAGCGTAATACACAAGAATTACAATAGCGCTGATTCAGCATCTATGCACTTCTCATCAACATCGCCGACGATTTAATCTCAATGTACCTGATTTTTTTGTTATTTACTCTTTTTACCTTACGTTGTACTTGGAAGTCATTTCGTTAATCGCTTTGTTTTTTATTTTTACCTTTTTTTGTTATTATTCGTTTTATTTGTCATTTTTACATACATAATGTAGGTACTATTCGTATACTGCCCTGCCTGCCCCTCCATGATCTCAACCCACGCGACTACAAGCTAGACTTAAGAAAAATTTCCTAAATTTCCAATTCGTAGATACTAGTAGTTTTCTTTAGGCAAGGTAACTGCGTAAGTTGCTTACACGTGTATTTGTATTCTCGTATACGTACAGCCCATGTACACGTCACAAGTTATAAATTAAGTATTTAGCCACGATTTAGCACTAACTTTAAAATCCTTTCGAATATTTTCTTCGAATGCTGCCAATGCGTAATTTATGTGACGTATACGAACTTTTTTTTTTTTACGAATATTGGTTAATTTTTTTTTACATTTCTAACGTATGTGTTACACACGTGAGTAACTAAAAAGCAATATATTTTTATTATACGAAGCATTCGTAGAAGTTTTCCATCTTCTAGTGTATTCGAACATATAATGTATCCGCATTAATATTCACAGTAACGATGAAATTCATTTCGATATATTGTGAAAACTTCTTCGAAAGTCTGAATGTACGATACTTACGTTTAATGTATTTTATACGAATATAAATTTGTTACTTCTATACTACCGTTTGTCTTATTTGCCGAAATATATAAATTTATTTTCATTTTTAGGAAGCTACTAAAATTAATGATAGATTGAAATTTTCAAATGTTTTATCAATAAAATGTCCCTTCAGTTGTAAAGATGAGTGAAAATATTAACTTTTTGTTTCTGTTAACGTAAACATGACATTTAATTTTTTTTTGGAGGGAGGATTTTTTGAACTCATCATCCAAAAAATTTTAATTTGAATTTCTTTCAAAGCAAATAAAAACGATTTTCAATTTTAAATAATGCGAAGTGGTCTTAAGTAAGGTCTTGAAAAAGAAAATACCAAAATTTCAGTTTATATCATTCAGTAATATAATATTTTATATGGACTGTGGACTATACAGACAATCTAATCAACAGTTTTCGTTGAAAGCGATTCAACAGATAAAATAAATAATTTCAGCCTCACCTACTAATGACAACTTAGTATCTACGCGACTGAACTTCATCATTTATAAAAACAATAATAGAGCTTGAAAACCCCACTCCTTTCATTTCAGCCTTCAACTCGAATCGTCCATATAGAATTTGTAAGGTGTTACTCTACGTCTATTCGTAAGTACACTTATCATTTCGATGGACAAGTTTAGGTCATTGTAGCGAGTGGTTGCGATATGCTGCCGGAGTGAGAGCGAGTCATCACCCCGACAGCCCACTCAACGCACTGTGGCCACCGAAATCACAGGAATTCGATGTCTACGGTGCGACACCAAAATCGCGTGGGGAAGCGGCGCCACCGCCATTAAGCTTATAGCCCCCCTAGCAGCGCCTGTTGTCCAAAGAGGTGAATAATCCCTGGGCAAAGACCTCTGCGAAGGACGCAAAACATGCGTGTGTATTAAAAAAAAAAAACAGTTGGCGCCGCCTCCCCACACCACACCACTTTAAGGTTGGGGGAAAGGGGCGACACCCATCCTAGCGTAATACTTCAGTGCCCGGAGGCGCAAGACATTACAAGGATCATTAAACACATTTAACTACCGAAGAAGACTTAAACAATAAAAAATACATGCACTATTAGACTAGAATGTTACGATACCGGAGTAGGGTGCGCAGTCGTCACCGACGACACTCTGTGGCCTGAGGAAAGAGTCCGTCGCCCAGGAAATAAAAACTTGTACCACGGCAGTTTACCTTTTTCAAAGATCTTTATTTGAACTTTGATTGCACAATAAATTAGGACTACGTGTCCAAACAAAATAAACGAACTGACGCGACATTCTTGTACGTCCTACGTCAGGTAATCACGAGAAAAAAAGAATAAATTCGAAAAAATATAAGTGAAATGTGTCACTGGACACGAACAAAAATTGCTCTTAAAATAAATAAAGTAATTAAGCGAAAATTTACATTAATATAAATTTGTCGTGTAACGACAACAACATGACAAAGAGAAAAATCGACGCTCTTCTTGAGTCGTCGTACATATCGAGAGTGACCGCTTTGTGTGCTGTGGTCGGTCGTACATCCAGTCGCTGCATATGTCGCACCGTCCAAATGTGCCCTATACTGCGACCAGACGGTACCTGAAAGCTCGCTAAAGCTCTGCCATATTTACGACGCACTACATCTCCTATGGCGTTGCGTATTGGCCTCTTACCGATCGTACGTCGTCGCTTGCTGTTATTACCCACCCGCCGCCTATGCGACAACGCGTTCAGTGTAAAACCGCCCGCTCTATATACGGGCGATTTCACACCGAAACCGACCGTTACATCATAAAAATCAAACCGAACCCAACTCGCCTATGCAGACGAAAAAATAAACCACAAAAATAATAAAAATCTTTATTTAGAAGCCAATAAAAGCAAATATTTCGTTTTTAATTCTTCAACAATTCTTCTAAACCTTCGACCGTGCTCACCGGTAAAGAGCAGGTACATTTCTTACATACCTGCGCGCTTACCGATTTTTTATTTGAATCTTTCAGATTTCTTATAGTTTCGGATGAACGATACAGAATGGAATTTTCATCGTTGTCAACTAAGGCTAATATTCTGTTCGGTATATAATGATTATGAACAGCTGATAACATATCTTTAGTTTTCTGATCTTCTTTATCGCCGACAACCAGTATCTACGATTATCAATTGCGTGTAAATATTCTGTTTAATAAATTACCAACTGTTGTGAACGTCGACCATAACATTTCACACCTGAGTCGCCGAATCGTAACGGAACATGAGGCCGCAAAGCATTTGCGGAAGTGAGGACGGAAATCGCGTCAATCTACTCGTAAAAGCGGATAAAATTTGTTCGGCTCTTTCTTCGTAATCTGGCTTTTCCAACAGATGACCTAATCTCAGTAAATTGCGAACAGATACAGAATTTCCGGACGGCTCGGCGCCATCTTGATCTAATGACCGAAAGAAAATTATATTATTGTATTTCTTCGTGAAATATCGTTCAAACATAAATAACATTTCAGCAAGTCTTACCGTCTTTCAATGACAATAAAACAGTTTGATCGTTTATTAAATTCAAATTAAACGCTTTATATTTCGCATCCCAAAACAATCTATTTTGCGTTTCTTGCAGCGCAACACTCCACTCAATCCACTGCGGATCGTAGGTGCACTCGTACAAATCGAACAGACCTCGAATTAAAAATGCGTAATCGTCCAAAAATCCGTGAATAGGTTGTTGTCTACGAGAAATCAAAATTATCCAATAAAAGCTCGTCCAAGTGCTCCCTTAAAAATCAATTAGTTCATAGAAAGAATTTTACATTTGCACAACGTTTTCCTTAGCGTCGTCGACGTAACAGCAGTGCAATAGTTCGCCTGTACTTTCGCACCATAAATACTTTTTAATAAATTCGGCAGCTTTTATTGCTCTATTTTTGTATTGTTCGCTTCGTAAAACTTGAGCAGCGACAGCGTATCCGGTCAACATTAAGCCTGTAAAATAGACATAATATTCGTCAAATTTCAGGGTAAATTATCTAACTTCGTTACAGCGAGCAACGTTGCTTCGACTGTATTGTTAGAAATTTTACCCGACTTTAAATTCAAATTTAATCGATAAAAAAATCCGTTAATTAATTCTATAAGATTGAGGGGAAAAAACAAAATTTTCTAATCAAAAAATCCCCCTCCCCCTTGAAAAAAATCAATTTTGTTTCAATCCGATGCGAAGTTAACACATTAAAAACGATGACGACCAACCGTTCCATGAAGTTATAATTTTAGAATCGAGATGAGGTCGTGGCCTTTTATTTCGTTCTTCGAATAATATCCTACGACCAATTTCCAATTCTTTCCTCAGTTGGTGAATATCCAAACCGAACTTCTCGGCGGTGTTTTTTTCGCTTCCAAAAACTATTAGAACATTTTGATCGATTAGTTCGCCGTGAGGATCCTAAAATAAAGAAATTTTTCTCATTGAACAACACGAGCCTGTTTCAGTCGATTACATAGAATGTTTTCAGTACCGCATGCGCGTCTACGTTGCCATTTTCCATGATATTAAAATGCTCGATGAATATATCGCTGAGAGATACATTGTCGGTATTTTGCACTGGCTGCGACAAAAGGGATTTCACTTCGTCGTAAGTCCATACGTAAAAGGCGCCTTCGCGCTTTTTTTCGTCATCGTGGTGAGACAACGAATCTGCATCCTCAGCACTATAGAAACCTCCCTCCTACGGCGATAAATTATAATAGAAAAATATTTATTTTTTAGAACTTTCGCGCTCGTGGGCCTTTTAGATGTTCAAAGCGCTATTGAAAAAAAATACAATGTATAGAGCAGATAGCCCTCTGAGTCACTCCTACACAACGGTCCTAGAATGATGACCAGTCATTACCTTAAAACTGAGATCTCGATCCACATACTCCAAGATACCTTTTAAAACATCTTCGAACAAAGGTCTCTTCGTGATTAAATACGCAATCGCGTACGCTTCTGCTAACTGGCCTTGATCGTACAACATTTTCTCGAAATGTGGCACGTGCCATTTCTCGTCGGTAGAGTATCTCGCGAATCCCTGCGAAACGTCTCGTTAGTTTCGTTATTCGTTCGATGTATTTAATTCATACGCTATAGCACGATTCGTACCATAATAAATTAGCTATATTACTTTTCCGATGTGATCGTGAATACCTCCTTTGGCCATCATTTCTAACGTTTTCGTCGCCATATTTAGAGCTTTCTTGCTTTCTGACTTGTTAGGATCGCGAGCGTAAAAATGAAACATGAACAATAAATTACAAGGCTGCGGGAATTTCGGAGCTAAACTGAACCCTCCGAATGTATCGTCGAACTGACGAGATAACTGATCGTAACACAACACTGAGCATTGTTCTTCCGGCACCGTGCCTTTGGTTAATGTTCCGACTATACCTAGTTCAAAGGCACTGGCTTTTTTCAACATTTCGATAACTTTTTGACCGGTATCGCGAACTTTTTGCTGATCTTCTTTCCACTGTAAAAGAATTGAAAACAAACAAATAATTTACACATTTTTCGTGTACCCGTGAGATAACTGGTACCCACTTGTCGAGCGATATCGCGCAGAATCGTTTTGAATCCTCTACGACCCCATTTATCCTCCAGAGGAAAATACGTTCCGCCGGCGATCGGGTTCAATTCCGGAGTCAAGAAAACGCTCATCGGCCACCCGCCACTTCCGGATGTAAGCTGTGATCAACGTAGTTTCGTTCGAGTATTATTCACTTAAGAATTACCCGCTTATTTCACCAACCGTACCTGAACGAAAGTCATGTACATTTTATCGATATCCGGTCTTTCTTCTCTGTCTACTTTTATATTGACAAAATATCGATTCATAATGGCGGCTACATCTTCGTTTTCAAACGATTCTCTTTCCATGACGTGACACCAATGGCATGTAGAATATCCGACCGATAAAAATATCAGTTTATTTTCTTTTTTAGCCTTTTCGATGGCTTCGCTGCCCCATGCGTACCTATAACCAAATACAAATATCGCATACTAAATACGGCTACAGCGTCGTAATTGATAAAACCCCACTTACCAGTCGACCGGATTTTTAGCATGTTGTAGCAAATACGGAGATCTTTCATGGATCAAATGATTGACGTGATTGCTCGATGTCATCGATGCTGCCGTGCTTAAAAATAACGTTTGTCTCGAACTGAAAAAAACCTTAGCTCTAATTCTCCGTCAAAACTAAACCATTAAATTTTAAAACACCTATTTACATGAGAATGTTTTCACTTAAAAGCAAATTCGACCAATTTTGATTGACGAAATGAAATATAATTCTCGAATGATAACTTTTCAGTAACTTAAACCTATTGCTGATCATTGCGCTGAAAATCGCACTCATAATACGAGTATTGTTCAATTAGCATCGTCACTAGATAACTAATTTACAAACTTTAAGCCAGATTTTTATTCAATTACGATTATTAATTAAACAGTAATAAAATATAGTAATAACTTTGAAATTTTGTTCACTTCAGTTTCATTCCTTACTTACTGCTCTTTCCAACTGAACAGCTGATAGATATCATTAAAATAATGAAAAATAATGATAGATAAACCATAAAGCTTCATCTATTATCCATCCAATCATGTTACAGATTGGTGATGGGCAACTTTCGTACGTTACGGTAATTACCTGTAACCTTATGTAACCAAACTCACGTTCAACGTCCGTCAATATTGCACTAAAATAATCGTAATTTCTTCAGTAATTTTTTTTTCGAACGCTTTTCACTTCGATTCACTATTACAACTACTGTCATCGTCACCCTCTTATCACCCTCCGGCCTTACTCTTCCATCTATCGAACATGTTTATCAGCGTGTTTACTTGTAATTCGCTCGGCTATTCAGTGTAGATTTCGGCATCTCGTTGATAAACCTTAGCGACGTAATTTCACCGAGTGCAATAGCAAAGTTAAATCAATAACGAAATACAATCTTTCACTTGATATCGTTAAGTGTAATGGCCGAAGGTAAACTAGAAAAATTGAATATAACTCCTGACGAATTATCGAAACTGAGTAACGCATTTCAAAACGAACAATTCCGCGAACTTTTCCGGCAATATCTAGAAGACATCAGTGACCCAGTTAACCGGAAAATATACGAAGAGGAGATAACGCTATTGGAAAAACAACAAGGTCGGCACGTAGTATTCGTTAAACCTCAGCCCAATTACGCGATCAAAACCACTTGTGATGGTACCAAAACTTACGTCAATTTCTGCACGAGCGATAGCATCGCCACATTCAGCTCATCTCAAACCGAACAGCGAAACGTTCCTGGGGTAAACCTATCGATTCCTTATTCTCTATCTCCGTTACAAAGGAAATACGATAAATGCAACAACTCGTATCACATATATACCGTTGTTTTTCATCCGGAAACCTTGAATTACGCTGGTAATAATGCGGCTGTTAGAAAACTCGTTCACGACACCGCTTTCGACGCTGTAGAAAAAACTTTTAAAGCGCGTTTGGACAGAGTAAATTATGTAGTTTGTAAAAAATCGCATAAAGGTGATTTAGAACCTACGATAATACGTCGAAACGATACTCCCAATGATCATGTCGACATTTCGAAACAAAATGGTGATTCAACTGCCACCGATGACGATGGGTACGTAAAACCATCGTATTCGCTAGTATATCGTAACGAAATGGATCTACAAAACTGCACCAACCACGTATACTCCAAAATGAACGCTTTAATACCGACGCACACGATAGTAGAAATAAACCTACCTTTGTTAGACTCCGTTAAAAATACCAAATTGGACGTAAACTCGTCTTCACTGTATTTACAAAACGATCAACCGGTGAAATACAAACTACACTTACCACTGGCATACGATGTACAACAGCACCGTAGTACCGCCAAATTCGACGCGGATTCCCATATTCTACGCCTGGAGCTACCGGTCGAGCGAAAATCTTCGTCGAACGCGCAACGCAACGATCAACGAAAGTCTGAATTGATTACAGAATTGAGTGATAAATTAGACGACCTAAGGGTCGAACCTTCGACTATCGCCGCTCCGACCGATCGTATCGATCGCGTTAACCAAATCACGTTCGATCGTACGTTCTTGCGTTCCGATATTAAATACAAATTACCCGAATACTTTTGCAATTATCATCAAAACAAAATAGTGTTTGTGTTGAAAGTGAAAAACGTGTGTTCCGACTCGTTTAAATATCGTATCTTCGACGACCGTAAAGCTTGTATCGTAAAATTTTCTACCCTCGGTGCCGGTCATTTCCCTATGTATTATTCGTTCTGTGTCGCCTTCGCCAAGCAATCGTTTGAAAACGTCGAACCGTTACAGCATCTGATCGAAGACGACGGTATTTTCCTTTATACATACCTGCAAAACGGCGAAACGCCTTTGGAATACTTGGTCGGCACTGATCCGGATAATTTAAAGAAAGCTTATCTCGACGAACCGGAAGCTATTCCTCTCGAAATCGAAGATAAGGTAAGTTCATTTTTATACGCGCGCATTAACTTATCTAGATGGTTCAATCATCTTATTTTGAACCGAGTAGTGACTAACGAATTAGAAGTGACGTACTTTAAGAACCTCCGAAAGGTACAATCAGCTAGATTTGATTTCCCTTTCTCTTTCACAAATATGTGAAATCTACCTTACCACAAATTCTCAGTATACAGGGTCTCCTATGAAATTTGCCGAAGTAACCACAGATACTACTTGCTGTAACAAGCATTACAAGAAGTTGCCTATATAGCGAATTGAAAGAATGTTGACATATAATGTATTACAGGAAGTATTTTTTCAATTCGTACTCAATATTGTAGATCCAATATAAATAGTTTGAAATGATGAATTTCACTTATGCGAATAATATTTAAAAAAAAAATCAAATTTACAAGGAATAGACAAAGAAATTTTTTTTCCAAGTATTTCCTATTAAAGAAAATAAATAAATAATAATAAAAATAAAATACTAGGTTTTACTAATGGGACGACGTTGAAAAAAACATTGAGTTTATGTGAAACAACGTAAACAACTATATCATCAATATCTTAAATTGCTTGAATTCCAAAAAATTAAAGATAATATTATTCTTCCTTGTAATTGAAATTATTGTCAACCATTACCAACTACTTAAACTTTTCTTCAACGAATGTTTCACAGATCAGTGAGGCATTCAATAAGAATGATGAGGAAGTTTTAACGCTTAATTTTTTTTTTTTTAGTAGAAAAAAGCACAGTAAATAAAAATAATCGAAGTAGGATGAAAATGAAGACTGATATGACAGCACCCCCCCCCCTTACTCCTAAATCAAGTAAGCTGAAATATTCACAAGAGTGGGTCAGATATGTACCACTTTCCGACTTGCTGATTGGTTGTTACACGCGTGCTGTACAACCAGTCAGAAAGCGGACCACTTACCTGCATTATTCTACGGTTAATTATTAAAGTATAACCCCATACCCCCTTTCCACTTGGAAAAAACTGACTAAGTACGTTGCTGGCATTTTGAGCTAAAATATTAACTACACCTACCAGCTTTGGGAAAGAGTCCAATTTATTAAATAGAATATTTTCATAGACATCTATAACATGAGTTTCCTCGCATTTTTTATCAAAATAATTCAAAATTTTAGTTCACTCGTCTTCTTAGAGAGTTTAGAGAGGCTGAAAAACGTTAACATTTTGGATCACCATCTTACTTGCACCTACTGTAAATTTAGAACATTAACATCCAAATTTCAGCTCCCAAAGTGAATCAAATTAATTCAAAAGTATGTCCAAAATATGTTTAGCTCCCTAGAATAATACGTATTCACACCATTCATAATTGGTGCAAACTCCAAAAATTTCAAAAAAATTATTTTTAGACATTTTGAAAATTTTTTGTATCCGAGGGTCATATTTTGTCAAGTGATTGTAAAAATATGCGAAATCAGACTTATTCGCGTAGATTGCAAATATTTTTAGAATAAATTTTTTCCAGAATTTTAGAAGGCAAAAAAATATGATCCTCGGATAAAAAACATTTTTCCAAATGCCTAAAAGTAATTTTTTTGATAATTGCTTACCTATCATAACATGAAGCAAAAGTTTGAAAAAGAACATTAGGTTCAGCAAATCATCACTCCTTCAATCCACGATATAGACAACTTCTAGTAAAAACATTTTTTGCTTTTTTCATGGGTGAGGTTTCGCAAGAAACGTTTCTGCAATATATAATTTTTAAATTTAAATTTTTCAATATTGAATGATTAATAAATTCTCCAAATTTAAATCATTCATTAATTTTAATAACTTTATTAAATGATTAAAATAAATTTAATTTATTTAAAAAAAAAAATTATTCTTTTAAAATAATTAATATTATTTTTAAATTAACATGTACGAAAAAATTGTTCACAATTTTTTTTTGAACGACTCGAATTTAAACTGTTTGGATTTTTTGATAAAATTTCACAATGTCTAAAATTTAGTCTGCTGTGTTAAGCCATGATACCACTTACGTTAGCATAGTATGAATTTTTTTTTGAAAATTCATCCCAAAGCGAAATAAAAAAGCTGCGAATTATTTATCGTTTTACTCATTTCTCGTAGAAGAAAGAAGCGCTCGAAATAGATCTTCAAGTTACCACACTCAATTCGCAACAAGTTACCGTAGAGGTTACGACGCAGAAAAAAGTTCAGCCCAAAAATACTCGCGCCACGATACGTAAAGCCTCGCCCGAAACGAACGGCAATTCGGCTGAACTCGAACCAGATCTCAAATCTGCATCGCTCACCAATCAACAGCGAATGTGCGATCAATTCCTGGATAACATAAATTTCGCCAAATTTTGCACCAATAATACCTCGGAAGACGAAAAACAACATAGTTTCAGCGAAACCGAAATGTTACCGCAAATTTCCTATTCTTCTTCCAGTTACAAAGAGACCAACTCGGATATGGAAAATCACTCGTGGATAGTGGAATCTAAAAATGTCAAAAAAGCGCGCAGAAAAAACTGTCCGACCAAAAATGATAACGAAAATCTTCTCAATTCGAAGAGCGATGACGATTACAATCATGAAAACGTTTTTTCCACTACTTCCGCACCCATCGATATTCATTCGGCATATAAATACGCAAATAAGGTGAGTACCCATTTCGATGTTAATAACAAAAAAATAGATGTTTTAATAAAATAATGGAAATGTAAGCGGTCATGCTGCATTAATGGAGCTGAGTTTTCAATTGAATATAAAGATTTGAAAGCTACACCCTCCCCCGACCCCCGTCCCTTAATCTGGTAGGCTGTAACAGCTATCGTTTTTAATAAAAAATCAACTAATAATATAAAAAAATCCTTATGATGAATGTACATTAACCAGAAAAAATGAAAATTAAAAGTTCAACCTTCTCCGCCCGTTTCCTTCAGAAAGAATTCAAAAATCAGAAGTTTTCTACAATGAAAGACATGTCGAAACAGATGTGTCCACTGTCCATGCATCTACAAATAATCTGAAACACAAAAATTTGAACATCCCACCCTCTGCCAACCACTCCTTTTTAAATTAAGCAAGATGTAATAGATATCATTTGCAATTAAAAACTCAGCTAAAAATCATATCAACTCTGAGCTTGGTATACAAATAAAAAAAGGTATATTTCGCACTTCGGTTTCATATCAGTCATAGCTATAATTTTCCATCGAACTCTTTCGTACCTGTTGCCTCATCACAGCGTATCACTGAACAATTAAAATCATAACTATCAATTATTATAATCAACCCGTGATTCCTTAGTCTGGTCGCGGTATACTAAAGAAAAATCGAAGCTTCTCCGAATCCAGCGGCGACGAATTATCGCACGTCGAAAGCTGTCGTTCATTTTCCATCGACGATATTAATTTTTCCTCCGACTCGTATAGTCATTCGGCGCCAAAGAAAAGTGTAACATTCAACGACGTGATTTCGAAAAAACTCTACAGGTAAATAATCGCTTAAATTTCTCACTTCTTCGGTTATTCCGATCTATAATCTTTGCCCTTTGCAGTTCCGATATCAGCATACTCGAACAAAGGAAACGAACAAAACGTCGTATCCAACGTAAAGAAAGAAGGGCCAGCGAAAGTGATACTTCCGAAACCGAATGTTCAAATTCTACTCAAATTAGGCGAGAAAATGTCAAAATTTATAACGAAAATTTACTAAGTTCCGAAAACGAATTGACCAGCGTTTCGGAAAGCGGAGAGACATCCGATGATCAGAGCGATACGCAGGAAAACACTACCAAATCTCAGCATATTCCTTGCTCCAAAAAGAATCATAAACGGAAAGGCAAGAAGTCTGCTCGTAAAAACGCCTCCACCGCCAAACATAATAGTTTTAGCGACGATTTTTAATTTTATATTTGGATTTTTTGTTACTCGTTCGTTGAGTTTTTTTTTTTCTTTTTTCTTAGATTAAATATGTAAATTAATAATAGGTTAGCACAACAGCGTACACTTTCTTGAATCCCGGTGATAGGTCGCTTCGTAATATTTTAGCTTGAACTGTGATTTTAATGAAATTATGTAAAATAATTTTCATTACATTTTATCCCGTTATATCAGTTGTGTTCTCGTAATCGACATGTTTTTCTTATAAAAATATATTCGTACGATATATCGTTGATGTGGCATATTTTCATTACCTACCGTCAACAAATTCTCACACTAATAAGGTGACAATTGATGAAAAAGTTTTATATTTGTATAAACTTTGGTAATAAAAAAGTTATGACTAGTCAATTCGTGTAAACTTTCAAGAACGAAATTTATACTTTACTGCGAAGTAACAAGCCATTTTGACCATCATGTACAAAAAGATTATGTATACTAAATTTATCTTGTAATTATCACAGTCGATATCAACGTGTTTTAAAAACATATCTGGTTGAATAAAGTAACAGAAAGTCTGAAAATCAAGCAAAAACCATCATGGTGTTAAGATTTTATATCAGTCTTATTAACACTAGCAAGAAGTCTTCCACCATTCTTTATTGTTACAGTGATCACCTGATCACTGATCAAGTTGTAATTAAAAGTGAATTCATCATATTTGTTTAGAAAGTAAAAATGAATTATACGGGAACTGCGTATGAACCCATGATTAACAGAGAGGAAAATTCAACAGGTACCTAACAACTACAGTTATTTATGATTCATCGAATACCAAAAGTTATACAAATTTTACGGGAACACAAATGCGTGTATACATGAAATCGAAGAAAAAAACACGCGTGTATTGCAATAACCTTTCGTATTTAACTATTTACTCACCAAACTTCTGAAATTCACGTTGGACATCCTACATGAAAAAATTCGATGAGTTGTCTTTTGCTATATGTATATATGTACCATATACATACATAGGTGAATTAGATACATGTACCACGTTGCATTAGCTAATAGAACTATTTTCAAAACGAAAATACGCGGAAGAACAACACATAAAAAAAAAACAATTAAGGAAGTCTAATAAAAACACAAACGCGAATTTGCTTTATAACGAGTAGGTACAACAAACAGTTTTGAATTTATCATCGATTAGGAAAATCGCGAGACAACAACCTTGAAACCGAACGAACACAATGAAAAACCACTACCTTCCAACCCTGAGAGTTTAGCATCGTAAAATAATGTTACCTCAACAACTACCATAAAAATCCGCGACTACTACCCTCCGCCATTGTAAGTTTATTTAGCATTACAAATGCAAAAATAAGAGAGACATGACGTCATGTCACGTGATGGGGGCGCGATTTAAGTAAATGTTCACACAATTAAACAAAGAAGTTGATATGCTTTTAACACTTTTCACCAACTCATAGTTTTACTATCATATGCTTAATAGTATGTATCTACTAATGACGTCATGTCTTTCTGATTTAAAACGTTTATTAACAAAAGAACACGACTAACACGAGCGAGGGCGCTTATGCTTCACCATAATCAGCTTTCACTTTCAGGGAAACTTACAAAATATCAATCGTAACGCAGTATTTTTATAGACAATGAGGATATCGGTACGTAATGTGGTATTTTTCACATAAGTTACAGAATTACTTCGACCATATACTATGGACTGCTGATGGTCGTACAGAAACGAACATCGAAGTGAAGCGAACAATAACATCATAGATGCGCTCGCGCATGCGTAGTGATATTTCAGGAATGAAAATGAAAACGCATCGAAATTTTCAATGATAAGAATGTTAAATCAACATTAAACTACTGATTTAATTTCATTAACCCTACATTCCTACACTATAAAAACTTTAAAAAGTCATTTACAGCTTTGTAATTAAGTCTACGAGGATGGGTTATGGTGAAAATTCATGCGAATCGTCTCTGCTAAAACATGATATACCGTTTATATGAATGATGGTATAAAAAAGCAGTGTTACCAACTACCCCAAAAAAAGTCATTTTCTGAAAAAAAAAATTTTCATCTTGAAAATTGGTCTTTCTTCGCAAATTTCTTAGGAAACTAATTATCATATTCCTTTCTATAAAAAAATTATCGATTTCTTTTTTTTAATTTGTTACTATTCCAAGATAAAAAATTATTTTGAAAAAAACGTTTGGTCACACCCCCCTCCCACACACAGGGGAAAACAGTTCAACTCGTAGCGCATTATGTTGCCCAAAAGAAAAATGATTATCGCACACTAGCGTTGTAACGCGTTGAGCGCTGCGTATTGCCTACAACGCACCAAGAAACTTACACCGGGTGTTTTTTCACCCAGTGTAGGAATCTAGGGTTAATAATACTCAATAATTAAAATTACAGTAAAGAAAGCATATTAATAATTATTTCAGTAAAACTACGTATGCGTCAGCGCATCTAACTACTGTTGTTTTGGATTCAGTTATTACCATTTTAATTAGCAGTCCATAATATATGGTGGAAGCAGAGTTAGGGCCGTATGCAGGAACGATACTTAACTTAAGCATTTGCTTAAGTAGTCGAAATTGGATACTTAAGAATTACTAAACAATAGGCATGGCGGAAAGAAATGAACGTTAAGTACAATGCTTAAGTTAAGTATCGTTCTTGCATATGGCCCTTATAGTAACCTATCCGCTCACTTTATTCAACAAA
The DNA here is from genome assembly GCA_009761765.1 of Phenacoccus solenopsis. NCBI lineage: Eukaryota > Metazoa > Arthropoda > Insecta > Hemiptera > Pseudococcidae > Phenacoccus > Phenacoccus solenopsis. The sequence goes on from CM019754.1 coordinate 3,496,826, forward strand.
CGAGGTTCGAAGAGTTTTTCCTTAGTTTTTCTAATATTACAAACTTCCATTTAAGTGGAATGTTTCACGTACAACGACTCACAAAATATTTGGACAGAGGATTTTCTAAATACATATTAACTTCAATAAGCATGGAAATTTCCGACTCGATAAATTTTGATAAGCGTGTGTGATTGTGCATTTTTTCCTCAATTAGAATACACTTTTACTCGCCTCCTAAGTTCATGAGCCATCTCTAGATCTTTATTGTTATGAAAGAAGTTCAGAAAATCAGCGCTCAAAAATTTTCGGACAACGTATAAAACTCCCATTTGAAATCATGACTTTCTTCGGTAAAACCATTCTTATTACATTGAAAACTGGTTATCAACCATTCTAAGCTTACCTATTGTTACGTTTTTCATATTTTTCTTTATAAATTCTCATGAATTAAATTTTCAAGGCCTCAATCATTACAGAAAAAAATATGAGTGAGAATAATAAATGACTGTAACAAGAGAACAAAAACGTTTCATTGGTACCAATATTTTTCCATCTAGGCTGTAATCACTAAAAAAGATCGGTAAAAAAATTGAAAACTTATACATGTCTAACTAAGGCATCAGAAAGTTTGATATTATGGTGAAAAACAAATTGAAATAACAACACTACTGGAAAAATTATTTTAGTGATTTTATTTGTACAATGCAAATACCTAATCGTCGATGTTTAACCTATCTGACCGCAGAAATGTCCAAAAAATTCTAAAATTCGAGTATATCACTCATCACGATATTTAGTTATTTGAATTTCTGAGTCTTCAGATTTTTCCAACGAGTAAAAAGTTCATTTTGAACTTTGCACGTTGTTCACAAGTACTTTTCTACACAAGAAAATGAAAATCCCCCTTCAAGCTAGACTTTCGCTAATGATGTATTTTACAATGAATGGAAGACTTCCGCATTATAATGATTACATAATGATTAAACTAAAATAAATAATACTTAGTTACCTTATAACACTTCATCTTTTTTCTGTTGTATCCAAAAACAGAAACAGATAACCCTTCAAGCCCATGCCTCAATACTGATATTTTATACAGCCATTGAAAGTAAACTGGTGCGTCTCTATAGTATAGAAAAAAACCCGAAAACATAACCCATGGCGAGATCGTAAACAGTCCAAATATAAGCCCATTCTGCAAAAAAATTCATTGCATCATTAGCATTATACCTTTACTGCTCTTCATGAAATCTTTACCAAATGAAGGCACGAAATCTAATTAATACCTGTACGTTTAATAACGTGCCGACTAAGATACCATAATCTTGGAACAACAGTCCAATTAATATGATAATCACTAAGAACTGAATTAATCTAAACCATTCCAATGGTTGACCAGATAACACATACACGAGACCCGCAAATGCAGTAACACTAAGTGCCTAATTAAAAAATATCATATCAATTAAAACATCAAGAAAAACTAAAAACAATAATCTTTCGTAGGTATGCATCTTCTTAGTATTAAAAATATAACATATTCACATATAATTTAAGAAGATACCTGAACAGGTACATCACCCAAAACAGTTGAAACGAAATACGCTTTTAAGGAATACCATCGATTGAAGTATTCTCGTTTTATTACAGGTAGATCACTGGGAACTAAAATATAAATTAGATACGATTAAAAGTTATATAAGCGATTAAATTTATCGTTTTTCAACTCATTTATTTTACTTACACGTCACTATTTTCGACGTAAGGGCATTATACATCACAGTTAAAAGACAGAAAAAAAGTAGATTAAAATTAACGAATATTTGGCCTGCGTCATTTCCAATATTACGAAAAAATAAGCCCAAAACAATTCCAAAAATTATATTGATACACAGTTTGAGGCGTGTCAAAAACTAAAAATGAAACAAAAATCGAACGTTCATAAATCATTAAGATGCATATAAATAGGTATATGTGTACGTATAAGTAATATTCAAATCTTCAGAGCTGTTGACTCACTTGGTTTCGAATGGATATAATTAAAATTCTTTCTAACAAATAATATAACTGAGATCGGAATGAAGTTGCGTAATGGAAATCGTTTTCCAATTCTTGTCGTTGAATGGTTCGAATATTTATCGTATTCACTGAAAGATGTAGTTATGCAACATGAACAGAAATGATGTATTATATCTTTTAATGCTGGTAAACATGAATAAGCACATACGAGGAATATTACTCCAACACGCTGGAGAATCTAACCATTCTTGAGATCTTCCATTTTGTATGGTATTCACCAACGTCGTGGTATAATTTTCAGGTCCCAATACACATAATTCGATAACTATATAAATAATTCAAAGGAATTTTAGATGACGAGAAATGATACCCAATAAATCCGTAATGACAACTGAATTCGATATATCGATCAGTGTCACCATAACGACGAAATTTTCCAACATATTTAAATGCTGGTTAATACTGAGAGCGTTGAAATACGCGATGCTTACCAAATTCTAAAGGATTATAATACGTAGGGCATATAAAATCATTCAGCGATATGAAAGGAAGCAAATTATTCACAGTTCCTTGATAAATGCAGAATCCATTTGAAAGAACATAAATATTATTAAACATATTCAGCAATAGCGAGCTCGGTTGATGAATCGTACAAATGACCGTTCGACCTTCTCTGGCTAATCGTTGAAGGATTTCCAAGCATTGTTTGGCCGCTTTACTATCCAAACCGCTAGTTAAAATTTAAAATTACTTGAAACCGAATTGACGAAGTAATATGACATTTATTTCGAAAACTTTACCTAGTAGGTTCGTCCAGAAATAACACCGGAGGGTTGCTAATTAATTCCAAAGCTACAGCGAGTCTTTTTCTTTCACCGCCCGATAAATTTTTTATCAACGTTTCGTTACATTCAGTCAGCGATAAATTATTTAATATTTCGTTCACCTAAAAAAAAAAATTGTAAAATATATTCTTGAAAATTATTTTTATTCATACGCCCATAATTGCGAAATCGCGAGTTCATAAGTCATTTCAGACAACATTAAGCGAAAACATTTCGAGTTCATACTCACTTTACTTTGTTTATATGTCTTTGGAATTGTAGGTTCTAATTTTACATTTGATACGAATGTCATCGCTTCTTCCACCGTAATTAGTGGTTGTAATTTATCGTCTTGCATTATATAGCAACTCTGTTTGATTAATTTCTTTATATTTCTAATTTTTCCATTCACATAGATGTAACCGGAGACTCCTTGTAGCCTATAAAATAGTAAAAAATTAATAAATAGCTAAAATTTTGGTAACAGATAGTCGATTTTTCGTTGATTTTGTCACCTTACGTTAGTTAAGAACCTATAAATAATATCGGAATAAGTAAGATTATGATGTATTGATGCAAAAAAAAACCTAATATATTACAGCAGATCATTTTATTTGAATGAGGGCATATCCACACGAGCAGACAATGTTGCTAATTTCTGTACATACACACACTCAGCAACAATGCTGCAAATCCCTACCTATTCTCTCTGCAATCACCTACAAAACAAGAGTGCTCAGGTTGTACTTCTCTCTCAGTTCATAAGTTCAAAAACTCGACGAAGTATGTAAAGAAAAACCGTAAGTACAAATTAAAATCAAAGTGTATTTTATGAAACATATTTTCGAAAACCTGAAAAATCTTCCAGAAAAAATTTTCATGGTTGAAAAAAAAATTTCAAAAATCATCAAAAATTGAAAATAAAATAAATTATAATTCAAACGAAAAAAAAAAAAATAAATAAATAAACAGACTAAAACAAATTATCAACAAAAATACCTACGTTCAAAATTTTCAAAATTTCTGAAATGAAAGAAAATGTTAGCAGCTACATCACAAACAGCTGAATTTATAATGAGTGCGTATTAAAACTTACAATATAATAAAATCAATTTTACAATATTTAAAAATTTTTTCAAGCCAAAAAAATATATTTTAGCCCTCAAAAACTGAAAAATTCGAATGGTTAATTTTTTTTCTTAATTGGTTAATTGCAACTGAAGCATTTCAAATATAACTAAAATTTCTGTTCATCGGTTGTTGAGTTTATATTTCGACTTAATTTAAGGGGTTCATATTGTAGCCTAAAATTTACCTCACACAGGAAATTTGAACTTTTTACATACATTTGTTGAGAAAATATGGACAATTTTAAGAAATCTCATAAAGCAATTTCCCCCCAAAAAATTGTTTTTGGCTTCAACACCCGTCCAACTCTACCATACCCCTTCTCTTTTCATTCCAACAACATCTGTGAAAATATATTTGTGATACATAATAGCTCTTAACCTCAATTCAAGCTATTTGAGGCTCCTCAAGCTTTCTTCAATTTTAACCTAAACTTAAGGGGCAATTTAATTCCTAACTAAAGGCACATATGAAGTTCGGGCTTTTTAGATGGATTTGGTAAGCAGATAGTACGAAAAAAATCACGAAATTTCATGATTCGAAACCTCCTCAAAATATGTTCATTACTCCAACTTCTCTCTAAATTCGTTTAAGGGTTTTTTATCATATGATGCAAGATGGACGAAGTTGAAGTTTAGGGAATCCCTCTAGAAGTATGGAGGCAGACTGTTAGCTAGTTCCTAACTTTAAGCGAAGCCAATTAAAATTGTATAGGATTTACAAAAAAATTCAAAATATACTTTTTCATCAGTTTTCCAGCATTAATGTCATTATTCTGCTGCGTCTGGTCCCCCTACTCCATAATTTTTCATCAGTAAAAATTCACTGTATTTCACACATCTTGGAACCAATTCTATGGTTTCATCATGTATAGATTTAGATTAATTTTAATTCCATCAAGAATAACAATTATACTGAGAATATAGTATATAAATTTAAGTAATAAAAAATAATAATTCAGGGTCTAGCTTTTAACATATATTCGGCTGACTTACAGTTTACGAGCTTAGGGAGTTAGGTTCAGAACTTATTGAGTGCAAAAATATGAAGATCTCCCCCCTCCCTTTTCTGAACTCTCCTTCACACATCAGGTAAACCGTAATAATCGCATAGTTTTTACCAAAAGCTCAGTTAATAATGCGAATGATTCTTTTATATTTCATATCTCTCTTTCTCCTCGTCCCCAACAACTCTGTCGTCACAAGAAATCAAAACTAAGAGGTCAATGACACCCATCTGTGGAAAGATGTATTTCCGGTTTAGTATGATATTTACATATTTTACAATACGATGGGCAAATTCACCTGTATCCAGAAATGATATCCAATAACGTTGTTTTACCACTGCCGGATGGCCCGATTATTCCAGTTAATTTACGACTTTGGAAGTCGCCGCTAACATTCTTCAAAATTTCTTTCCTTTCTGAAAACAAACAGATACCATTATATTTAATATCACTGACAAGCAATAATACGTATTTGGACAACATCCGATATTTCAAGTACCAAATAGTGTATACTCATTGTCATTACCGAGAAGTTTTTATTTTACTTGATTCGATAATAATACGTAGGATTTTTTTTTATCACTTACAAAGCGCATTAATATATACAATATATGTATAGCAGGTCAAAGCTCAACACTTATCTAAGTACATGACGATAGTATGTCGCTTTTTCTGCATTCTCATATTCCCAATATTTTGTTATTCATTATCAACATGTTTGAGAAAATATTCCAAATAAGAAAATGAAAATTTCGACGCTATAAACTGAAGAATGCGGTGAAATATGCGAAGAACAATAATAAGGTAAATTAAAATAAATTGAGTCATTAGCAACACTACAGATATACAAGAATGCTAATGCGAGAACGTTGATGGTACAGTTATTATGGTAATAATTATAAAGGTCATCTACGCGGTTTTCATATGAATCATATATATATAAACGATAACCACTTAACGGTACCCAATAACCGAATACCTTTAAGGTACCTAAATACCTATTCAAATTCGTCAATAATATCGCAGCGTGGTAGGTACCTTATGTATGTATGTTATAGGTATCAAATATACGATGAGTGGTTAGTTTATTTACATATTATTTTTAAGTCATTTGAGAAGTTAAAATTTTTTAGTGGAAAAAAAATTGTACTCTTTTATAATTACCCATAATTTTTTAGCATGAGATAAATTTTCAAGGCCAAAAACAAGCTAAATTATAGTTCTTTACTCTATATCGAAGTAAATGTATTTTGGAATGAAACACTCTCATGCTCATGCCTATGCTATTCTACTCTAATAGCAATATTATTATCATCGAGTATTCGAATTACGTATCACTACAATTATGTGTGTACGAGGTGGAGAACGTTCTTATAATATATTGTCCTTGAATATAACGTAGATATATTTGAGTATAGCGTGACTTGACATTTCATTTCGATTGTATGTTCGAATACATACACAAATTATCAACGAGTCGAACATCAAATTACCCATACATGCTTGTCGACACTCGAAAAATATTTAGCAAACTTTCAAAGTCTTTCTGCATTTAATGCCTTAAATTTTGTAATATTAAATTACTCTTATTTGGAAGTGAGAAGGGATTAGCATACAATCACAAGCGATTGTCTATGCATTTTCCCACCGTATATAAGTATATATATATAATGTCGCACAGACTAAAATACCAAATTTCAAACACCCCTAACCCCCCACCTAAAAATCGTAGCTAAAAAGTTTTCATACGAAAGTGGTAGGAAATTCAATGTATAACAAATTTGTACTGAGCTATTTTGGCACTACGATCTAACCCTGAAAAGATATATATTGAATGTTCCAAGTCCCCCTTCCACCTGTGGGTTATCTAGATTACTCAGGAACGGAGACCTTTAGTATACTGTTAGTGGAGATGGAGCCGATCCTACCAAGTCAAAACATATTTATGAAAAAAAATATTGGGTGGAATTTTTCCCACAAGACAATTTAGATTTATTGGACTACAGGTCCTATATTTCTTCACTATCGTACTACTTTTTATATGAATAGTTTACTCATCAAATAAAGATGTCTGAAAAGTAAATCCCCTTATTATTCAACATTTTGAATGTTCGTCAGAAGTTACATCACTCAACCGAGGTTGCAACGTATGTAGAATTCTCATACCACTTATGATATTGGCAGAGCATAGGTTTGAGGCGGTGCTTCATCCATAGGTTATGAAATGTAGGTAAAAAAAAAACAAAAGCATCGAATTTTGCACATATATTTTGAAATATGGTTCTTTGATCCTTGTTCAAGAGCACTAACGAGCCAAATTTTTGATATTTTTAATAATGTGCCTTCAGGAGTAGCACTTCTTCGAATGAGGTAGCATGCGTAATCTCTATTCCTCGAATTCACTCGAATCTTAATTTTGTTTGAATTAAAAAAGTACTGCAATTTCAAATTCAATATACTGTCTGTCCAATATAGCTTGAGAGCGCAAAGTTAGGCGACAATTCATACATGGTTACTCAAAATGTGGATTGTATTACAAAGTAGGTAAATATGTTATTACCTATTAGCTCAGCAGGAAACATATTCACAGAATTTTTTTTGTGCTTTACTATTTCGACGATTTGATCGGCATTCTCAATTTGAACACATTTTGGGTAGTAATGAAATCGTGAAAATTGTTGCGCTTTTTGCCTAACTTTGCGCTGTCAAAAAGTCTCAAGCTATATTGGACAGACAGTAATACGATTATAATAATAACAATTTTCTTGTTTAAATGATACGAAAGATAATAACATTCCAACAAATAATTCTCTACCTACCCACTTCCGTCTCAAAAACCAAGAAACACGTTGTCTCTATAGGCTATAGAAATAATCGATTTTTCATTTTCTATCTCCGCCTCACTCCAAAAAACTTCCGTCGTTATTGATATATATTTTATTATGAAATGAAAGAAATAAAATAATACCTTCCTACCATCCTTAAGCATCACAAAAATTAATATCATACACCATTTCAGCTCATTTCATATCGTAATTTTCAAGAAATATAATGACTTCAAAAGAATTATTAAACTCAAATCATACAGGTATAGTATATCAATTTAATCATAGAAAATTTCACTGTTTCCGTATATTTCTAATTATTTCCAAATATATTAGTCATAATGTTAACAATTATTTAATTATCTTTATCAGCAGCCCAAGCCAAAAAACGAAATTTTAAATACATGCAGACATGCAGTATATTTTATGCGGTGTCCTAAAAGCACATAGCATAATACTTCAACAAATGAAAAAACACCTCAATTCGAGAAGCTTGACATACACCGTAGGTAATCGATATAGAAACATTGTATGAAAACTTTTCTATTTTTAAACGAGATAAGGCAAATCAAAATACTTATCTAGGAACTGAAATCCTCCAACAACTCTACACCTCAATAATAAAATTAATAATAATGGATATTGTTCCAGTTTCTTGTTCAATGTTTAAATAGGTATTATATCCTACATTTTGGAGCATATCACAGTTTTATAATAGTTCTTATCAGTTATTGTTGATTAAATATCTGTGTTGAATTTAAGCCATACAGAAAACACTTCAACATAATTAGCGTTGAGATGACATTCTTGAGTTTAATATGTTTTCGTTTCAATTTCATTGAAGTTCTGTATTACTCAACAGTTATGGAAGAAAACATCTATCTCATGGTACCGAATTCCAAAGACATACATATAATTACAATTATAACAAATCATCAGTTGATTACTAACCACTTTTCCAAAATTCTAATCCTCGTTTCACCACAGAATAAGTGATATCTTCGAAATGAATATCAATAGGTTCGCTCTTTTTTTCATATTTTATTGGCTCTTCGCCCAGTGTATTCATATCGATGGACATGGTGAAAATTACGGTGTACCGAATTACGAACGAAAGTAAATATCTCTATTTGCGTTACTTCAAAAACATCCGAAAATATTTATCTTGCATTTGTATACGAAGCATACTAGCAAACAGCGCACAATGTTCGTAGGCGAGTAGAGTAAGCACAATAAACGAGACCGTAACGTGTAACGATAATAAGGCGTACTCGCTAGTCGCTACTCGTATAGTACGCGCAGCAGCAACACTCAATCGTATGATTAGGTTGATGACTTCATTATTGTGCCAGCTGTTCCGCGCATGCGACTAATGTTATACAAGGTGTCCCAATAAAAACTGTCTGTCAGTACCAAATAATGTAAAATATGATTACATCTGTATTGTAGGTACTTTATGTTAGCCCAATATTCGTTTGATGTACGTATATTACATTATGGTAAATAATGATGTGGTTTTTGTATCGTAATTAATCATGAATTTGTCATTCATAATAATATGTAGATTCATTGATATGCGCAACTTTGAACATGTGTTATGAAGTAATAAAAGCTCCTGCGTAAACGTCACTTATATACGTGTTTTCAAAGAATTACCAATTATTTATGCACCTAGCCGCACCTAGCACCTATTAACTAGATAGGCAAAATAATTAATACTCATACATCAATTTTGTATCATTATAAATTTGTGAAACTACCAGAAAGGCAAACATCGAAAGGAAATAAAAAAATTTCTCATTATTTTAAAATAGAATTCATGATACAAAAAGAAATTTATAATTTATAAATAAGGTGAGCATATTAAACAAGCAACTACATTATCTAATTTGGTGAGGGAAATCATGATTTCATCTAAAAGATGTTTCGAACCACCTTATATAACTAAGTATCTTTTTCATCCCCTCTTTTTGGAAACGAAAATGGGAACATACTCAGACGGTAGGACAGTGGAGCCAACCAGTAGAGCTATCGATGCATGCGCATCAACGTTATCATTTATCAAGTTATACCCCTGTGCCGGTATGTTTCATCTAAAATAGGTGAACATAACAAAAAAAAAAAAAAAAACGTAAGCAGCCATGCCGCATTACTGGAGCTGAGTTTTTAACTGGGGCTTGTTTTGATTTAGTAATAACCATGCTCAACCGTTCATCACTACAGGCCACACCCAATACCAAGTCTGAAAACCCCTACCCTATCCTTTCCAAAAACACTTAAGAAGTTGAATTTGGCACAAATGTAGTATTTCTTGCCATGAAATAATCATGCGAATACATATTTCTCAAATTATAACTATTTGAGAGTCCTCAAATTATCTTCAAATTTTGTAAATCCGCCATTTTGGATCCATTTTGACTCAAATTTAAGTGGTTATATTCTGGTCACAAACTAATCCTACACACAAAGTTTGACCATTCTAGGCCGATTTGGTGATGAGATATGGAAGATTCATGAAATTTCCTGCAGCAATTTCCCCTCCAAAAGCCGTTTTTTGCTCTAACTCCCCTCCAAAATCACTGAAGAAGCTAAAATCAAAATACGTTTGTCACTTGGGCTCATTTTATCATATGACACAGCAATAAAAAATTTTCGACCCCTCCTGTACCCCCACCACTATTTTAGGTTGGTAACCCCGCCTTCCCCCCTCCAACATCATGTATGGAAGTGAATTCGGGATATAGTATACAACTTATCCCCAATAACCATACGAATTCATATTAATTACATTTTTACCAACCTGAGGCTCCTCAAGCTCTACTCAAAATTTTGATAATCCGCCATTTTGAATCCATTTTGATCCAAATTCAAGAGGTTATATTGTGGTCTAGATGGACCGAGCTAGCAACAAGCAAATGCCAACCCAAAAACGGTGATACATTACACAGATTTTCTCAAAACACTCGTGACTAAATTCTAAATGCGCATGCGCAAATTTATTTCGCGCTAATAGTGCGGCAAGGGGACATCGATAGTACCGCTTAAAATCAAAATAACATGAATGCGATAAAGGACTTCAGGCATGCGCAAGATATAAAGTTGCAACGAGTGCTCCGACTCTGATGCACGTAATGTTTCACCGCAGTTTTCCTACACGTAACTCGGTCCATCTAGTATATAGTCAAAGGTTAACGGTTGTAAATAGAAATACATACAAGCCATGAGCTACGCGCTCATTTGCAAGAGAGTTTCGCTTTGGTAGGGATAATTATTACAAACAATAAAAAGCATTTAAAAACTAATTAAACGATTATTGGCGATTATTTTCAAAATTATAATCGATTATATCGATGAGTAATCGTTTACATTTCTGAGTGAAAGTCGTAGTCGTGCAGCAGTTTTTTGTAGGTTTTCAACCGCGTCCCCGCAGCATTATGGTGGTATTAGTGCGGGAAGAAATGTGGGTAGAGAAGTGGGATATTTGCCACGATTTTGAAAGCATGTAGCTTTACTTGAGATATTAAAATTCGCGTTTATATTTTCACTGCAGCGGATTTTGATGTGCTGTTTATCTCATGTACGATTTTATACGAGGATTTTTAAATAATATTGGTACCGAATTATGAGCGTATTCCTTCCCGATAAGGAAGCGAATTTCATTAAATCGTTAATGAGATAAGAAAGCATTTTGAAAAAAATAACTGTGAGAGATTTCAACTAGATATCAGCAAAAACCCATTTACACACATTGATGAAATTGTACGTACTAAACGTCGAGCTGTACCATGTATTTCATAGAATGTATTCGTGCGATTGAAAACTAATTCAATTACATATTCCGTTCATTGTTGTCACATTTGTCATTTATCTTATTGCGAATGTATTTGATTATCATTACATATTTTGTGAAATCTACGGTATCATCGGAGACATCCACCGAAGACATCGATGAGAGTTGTCCATTACCAACAAAAACGTTCAAGAAGACCACAACCACGCTTGATTACAATCTTCTACCTGGACCTGATAATTGCTTTCAAAAAATTCATAAGGAAAAAAAAGTTTTTGTTGACAAGACAAAATACTTGAAGTACCTATTGGATGGACCTGGAACGTTCTACTTACTGACAAGACCAGCTCGATTCGGTAAGACTGTTTTCTCGGGAATGATAGTCTTTCTTCATGAACGAAAAACATTATTTTCAAGACCTAAACATTTTTGAACGTGGTAGTGGAAATACACCAGGTGAATGAGTTGAGTATCCGGTGATCTATCTCCATTTCAGTGAAATTATGGTAGCAGACATTCACACTACAAAAGATTTTAGCGAAGAGATAAAATCCAATCTTTTGGACATTGCGAGGAAGTACGGTTTGAAATATACGAAAACAAATTTTTACATTTCAGAAATGATCGAAGATTTGAAGTGTAAGAAAGGTCGTGGTGTTGTGATAGTTATAGACGAATATGATTACCCGACGCGGTATATCGCACAGGCTCTGAATAATAAGAAACTAGCAAAAAGATATACAAAATTACATAACTGATTTTTTTGTAATGATGAAAGCTTGTGTACAGAACTTAAAATTACTCTTCGTAACTGGTTTATCAAAATTAGTGGTGCATGGTCTACGACATGGTGGTTCTCCCTTCACAGACCTAACGAATGATGTAAAGTTTGGTTCTTCAATAGGTCTAACCAGGAAAGAAGTCAGTACTGAAGCTTTTTGGCCTTATATTTACGAACTTGGTTCAAACTTAGGTCTCATGATTGATAAAACTCAGTGCCAAGGCAATTTAACTGAAAATCAATGTACAAATTTATTCCTAGATGGTGATCGATGCAAAAATGGTTTGAATGAAAAGCAATGCATCGAGTGGGTGAAAGAAAATAAGGTAAAATTATGGAGCAATATAACTAGATGGTATGATGGGTATACCTTTGCTGCGGAGCAGACAGAAAAATTATTGAACCCCTATTCTTTCTTCGAATGTTTACGTCGTAAAAGTCTGGGATTGTACTGGAAACACGACTCTAGTGTAGCTTATTATGGAAAAGAATTAAGCAAAAGAAAACTTCCTTGGAATTATTATGAAAATTATTATACGAGCATAAATATGTTTTCCTCTCGGTTTAGTATTAAGGATATTATTCCACTGACAATGGAAATGTTTATTAGTGCTTTATTGACTATAAAAAGTTACGACAGCCATCATAATGTGATTATCCTACACTTTCCTAATGATGATATTAAAGAAGCTCTCAAAGAGAAGGTTCAAGTGAGCTATACCGAGGACAAACTAGACACACTGTGTCGTAATAGTGGACTTCCTTTCACTGTACAAACATAATACCGATTCTAATTAGCATTCAAATTTTAAAAAAATTTATGGTCCTTAAATGCCCTCCATTTTCTTCTACGATGGACCTCGTTCGCAAGATATTTTCGAAAAGCTGATATAAACTTTCAAGTTGAAAAGCTCAAAACGGTGAGCTTTTAAGAAAAATTCTTCAGAACTAAAATTGCAGAGCGTGAAATTCCTGACTATCCTTTTGGCCTCCATTTTCTTCTACGATGGACCGTTTGCAAGATATTTTCGAAAAACCGATATAAACTTTCAAGTTGAAAAGCTCAGCTTTCAATGCATTGATCAACTTCAAAATTTAATCAGCTCTTCTTCTATACACCTACTAATCACCATAAAAATTTCATGCAAATCAGTTCAGTCTAACGAGAGTTATCGCGTCAGAAAGGAATGTCCCTAAAATGAGCTTAAAGCTCCAAAGCTCAGCTTCCCGTGGATAGACTTGCACCAAAAACTAATCAGCTCTTGTTTTTAATGATCTACACCTACATCTGTGTAGTTAAACTGAAGAAAACGCGTCAGAAAGAAAAGGCTTCAACAAACAAACAAATAAATAAATAAATAAACAAGACGACTGCAATAGTGGATTTCCGCATAAGCGAAGTCCACTAAAACCAAGAGGGAGACATGGATGATGTCGTTAGAATTATTAATGATGATTTCCTTACTGCGGACGTTGTACAACCTTATAAGATGGAAGAGTCTCGTCTTCGTACAATGTTATTGAATTACTTTAAAACTAGGCAAGTACAATGCATAGATAGCATTCTTATGTAAAATGGTAGGAGTATAGAACGTGATTTCGATATGCAAACGACATGTCTATACCCATCAACTACGTCATTGAGATAAAATGTACCCCAAGTGGTGACTGGGAAGCTGTCCAAAAATTTGTAAAATATGCGCAAGCCAAAGTGTACTTTGGCTTGCGCATATTTTACAAATTTTTGGACAGCTTCCCAGTCACCACTTGGGGTACATTTTATCTCAATGACGTAGTTGATGGGTATAGACATGTCGTTTGCATATCTAAATCACGTTCTATAGGTACTTCTACCATTTTACATAAGAATGCTATCTATGCATTGTACTTGCCTAGTTTTAAAGTAATTCAATAACATTAACTGGCAGGATGAAATCTTCCTAGGATTGAATTTTCGTCAAGTTCAAACGGGACAATATAAAATTGTCAACTGGGTGCGTATCCCATACAAGTACTCTCCAGGTTCAAAATCATCATGCCTAATATTGGAGAAACTGGAGACTTCAAATCAAACAATAATAACTCTTGTTCATAGGAATAAGGAAGAATGACAGGCGAAGGAATGATTTATAATAATATTATTTAACTAATAAATATGTATAATATTATAGTAGCATAGCCTGATAATGGTGACCAAAAATGTTCTAGTAATAACCTGTAAAATATTTGATAATTTTAATTTTATGCATTACTCAGATTTTTGATGAATTATAATTTTTACTTCCATTATGTTAGCTCAATTCACAGGTATCAAGGTCAGCTTCTCAACATCGTAAATGTAGAAAATGAGAAAGTATGGTACAGTTACAATGTCATAGAGGGCATCAAAAATGATAAATTTATCCTATCTTTGAATAGACTCTATTTAGCAATATAATATTGAATTTTAAAAATCTATATACCTCCTACCAACTTCTATTTTCCCGAAAATGATTACGTTCGAATGTCCAATTAGTTGCCTACATGAATAAAAAAGCAAAGAATAGTCTTAATTATGTTAATTTTTAAAAACCTCCCAGTCGTTAATGTTCTCATTATACTTCTGAGTTGCGGTTTTTAAATGATGAATAAGCAGCATACCTCGCTATTAAAGGTGAAGAATGCCTGTATGTTTTGATTCAAAAAAACAAACCTGCTACCACTCCAAGAATTAGGTATGCCTTGCTTCCACGAATGAAATTTTCAAGCATTTCTATCTTTCAACATTAGAAAAACATAATTCGAAAATCAAATTCATTTCCCAAATTGAAAATCCGCATATATCTAATTGAGTAATGTTTCAAGCAAATGTTATTGTTTTCATTACTCATCTCCAAGGAGAAAAACTGGATAAGGAATTTGGTTATTTTAGAGAATAAACGCACTTATTCGCACTCCTCACTCTTGGAGTTTTCTCTCTTTTCATTAGAGTCTTTTTTTCATTTCTGTTAAATTTATGATTACATAGAGAACAAGTGTGTGACATAAAATTTACGACTCTAAGTATAACCTCAAATGCATACCTAGGTATGCATATGAAAGCGGTTGTTTACATTTTTGAAAAAATGATCATAGATCAAAACTTAAAAATTTTTTATTATGGAAGGATTTTCTTTCTTAAAATATTTCGAAAACGAGTTGTGTTACAATAATTATTATGAGGACGGAGATTTTGTAAAATTATACCCTTTGAAATAATTATCGTAATACTTACCATTTTCGAGATACTTCGCGAAAACGAAAATTATCTCATAAGGACTAATATGAACACATGGATATTTCTCAAATAATAAGCGCTTGAGACATGAGACTCATCAAATTATCATCAAGTATCGAACACGCTAGCTACATCTAGATAAATAGCTGAAACACATGATTTACCAAAACGTCATTTACCTCCTGCTTGGTAAAAATCCGCATTGATTTTCACTGAAAACGGTGTGAGAATACCCTCTTTAATTATATGCTCAAAGATTTAGAAAACAGACGATAAGATAGCGACAGACCTATAGTTTTTCAATAGTTTTTAGCTGAGTTTTTAACAAAACGATAGCTATTACAGCCTACCTGATTTGGGAAGGGAAGGTCGGGGGAGGGTGGGGTCTTCAAATCTTTACGTTTCAGACCATTTGTAATCATCTGGCAAATGTCCAACTTTTTGGTATATATATATAGATTTATATTTCCGAAAGGTGAGATCCAAAATATACATTTCGTGGAAAGGTGAGCTCCGTTTTGGAAAGGTGAGATCCGAAATCGGATCTCACCTTTCTTAGCGTGTATATCGAGTTTTTTGGCATCAGGATACCATCAGGAATGCATTACCCAATTTTTGCCCGGATCTCATCTTTCCACTTTTTCGGCCAACATATACGAAGTCAGTTCGACGTTTGTTTTGCAGAGAGCGCTCTACCAGAGTATATCTAAGTGTTACGTTTCGAAACAGATGAGATCCGCGCATTCGGCAACAACGCGGATCTCATCTTTCCGTTCCTTATATTCGGTATTGAATCACGAATACGTTATACTTTAGGCAGCAAGACGTTTTGAAATAAAATCAAATTAAGTGTTTGTTATGAAATCAAAAACAGGTCTATTTTGCACTACCTTAAATTACTTAAAGATAACTCTTCCAGTTAGCAACGAGAAAATAATCGTGTGAAACAAGAGTCCGTTTACCAACTGTAAAATACTTTAAAATAAATTTTAAATCATTTTGTAAAAATTATTTATGTTGTTAAGACACTTTGACAAAATAAGCACTTTAAATATAAAAATAAAACAAGATTCGAGAAAAATTTTGAACTTCCAGCTGACTTCATGGAAAAAAAAATCAGAAAGTCTTTAAACTTGAAGGTAATCTTTGAAAAACTAAAAATAAATTGAGATTCGAAAAAAAAAACGCGAACTTTAAGCTGAATCTAAAGGAAAAAGAGAAGCAAAATTCAGGATATTTCAAATTTTGAGGTAATCTCTAAGAAAACTAAAAATAAAATGAGATTCGAGAAAAATGTCAAACCTTGAGGTTAATGCTAAAAATCATCATTTTTCGAAAAAAAAAAACAAGAAGAAATTGTAGAAAAATCAAGCTTATGAATAAAAAAATTAGATGCAAAAAAAAAACGAATCTTCTTGAATGGCTAAAATTCACATAAAATTGTTATTTTCAAGAAAAAAAGTTTTTCTTCAGTGTTGTTTTACGTATTTAATTTTAAAAACTTTTGACACAAAAACACTTTATTTTTAAATATCGATACTGTATTATTGCACTGAAAAGGTCTGTTTGCCGAAAACGCGTTATGTATCGATATTTAAAAATAAAGTTTTTTTGTGTCGAAAGCTTTAAAATTAAAAACTGTTATTATTTGCGAGAGCACGTGCTCACTTTGCCGGAAAAAATTAACAACCAGGGAGAAAAACAAGAAAAAAATTAAATATCAAGTTTTAAATACATAAAGCGAATACACATTTATACTGTCCCTTAAGGTAGCACCATATTTCAAGATGTCGAATTTTCATGCTCACTCCCCCTCAAGTTATTCATTTTGGACTCAAAATAAACCTTTAAAAATTTCATAACTTAAGAATAATATTAACACGTGTCGAGCGGAGCTTGAAGTTTTCCCATTTGTATTTATGCTTTTCTAAAGTCTCAAAAATTACTCACTATTAGCTGTTTTTCTTGACATAATTTACGCTATAAATCCTGAAATAAAAGCTGCAATTGTTCTAAAATGCCCATTTATTCCCTGAGGGGAGAGAGGTATTTCCTCAAAATTTGCAAAAATGTATAGAATTATAATTCTGGGAAAACTGCCATGCTATACAAATTTTAAAGAATTTACTTTACGAACAAAGTTTAACTTTTGTGTTTTATTTTTTAATTATTTTATTTTAAAAACTTTACTTTACTTTTTTCCATTAACTTGCCGTATTCTGCAACGAAGGCCAGAGGCGGTGTTTAGATTTTGGATAGGAGGTTGGTAGCTTTAAGGAATTTAAACAGGTTTTCTATTGTTGTTGGGTTGTTTAGGTAGCTGATTTGTTATATTTTTTTCGATAACTTCATATAGAATTCTTTTCAGAAAAATCAAAATTTTATTATATATTTCATTTTGATACACCTACTTGACCAAAAAAAAAAATTGAGGTGTGAATTCCATTTCTATATAACTTCAATATCTGAATCAGAGAACCTCTTCCTACTGTCTTAGATTATTTGAAAATGAAAAAAAAGTGAGCAGCCATGCCGCATCACTGGAGCTCACTTTTTAATCGGGGCTTGATTATATTTGGAGGTAATATTGTCAAGTGAACTTCTCAAACTTATAGCCCATATTCATCACCCCTTATCCGTACTAAAAACACCGAGAAGTTTAATCTGAAATATGTAGAATTTTTTGTCCTCCAAAATTGGAAAAGTTCATACTTTTCAGTTGCTTAAAGCTTCTCAAGCTTGACTCAATTTTGGACATACGCTATTTGGGATCCATTTACAATCGATTTCAACTTAAATTCAAGGGGCTCATATTTTGACACCAATCAAATCTACACACAAGGATTGACCCTTCTAGGTTAATTTGATGAGGAAATATGCGAGATTCATGAAATATCACATTGTGATTTCCCCTCCAAAAGCCGTTTATTTTCGTTTTTTCGTTTACTCCCACAAAATGTTGAGGACAACCACCCTCCTCATTCCGCTTCAAAATCACATGTGAAATTAGCATACAGCATACTTCTCATCGTTATTAATCATTCAAATTCATATTTTTCAAATCCTCGTTTTTTGAGACTCCTTAAGCTCTATTCAAATTTTGATAATCCGCCATTCTGGATTGATTTTGACCCTAATTCAAAAGGTCATAGTGCCAAACTAACCCCACACACAATATTTGAACTTTTTGGTTGATTTGATGAGGAGATAATATGAGATATTAAAGAAATTTCATAACTCAAAACTTCCTCAAAAAGCTGTTTTTTGCCCTAGATCCCCTCAAAATATACTTAAGAGGCTGAAATTTGGATATGTTAAAGTCCGCAACTTACTTTTTCGTCTGAAAAAGAAACGAAAATTTTAAGGAATTTGCCCTCTCTCCAGCTCCTCTCAAAATTTGTGAACCATTATTTTGAGGTTATTAAAAAAAATGATATTTGAGAAACTCCATAAAATGGCTCTAACCGTATTTTTAGCAAAATTCATGTAAATCACTTTCTGTGCACTTCTCCACTTTCCTCCCTACGTCTTTCATCAAATCCATGTTTTATACATGTATAGTTTATTCAATTTTACAAAAGTAGGCTGCATCGAAATTCACTTCTCACAATGAACGCATAAAAATTTTTCACATGTTCATCAAAATGCAATAATCGCTCAAAAAATAGAAAAAAAAATAGATATTTAATACGTAAATACTTGCTAGCCTACTGTCCACATGAACATTTGTCTCAAATAAAGTATACTTTATTAGATTTGAATAAAATAAAAAAAATACACGAAATTACCATACAATATTTATGGCAACGTTGCTGGATCTCGACTTATCGAAACGTTATCGTCAAAAATGGTTGTATATGTGTATAAGATCTCAGCTTTCCATACTTTACTTACGGATCTCACCTTGTTCAAAACTTCTCAAATAATTTATTTTAAGAATTTGTTACCCCTCTATGGTGGTTATGTATCAGATGCTATAAATAAGCAATTACCCTTCCTATATATTCCATAATTTGTAAATTTTGAGTCGGATCTCAGGTTGCCCAGTTTTTAATCGGATCTCACCTTGATAGATTTACGTATATATATATTTTTTTTTTCCCCCACGCGTAGCTCCGGCGAGTATTCATAAAATTCGCTCAAAATTTGGTGAGGAACTCTTCTTGCAAATACGCAAAAATTAGTTTTTTTATTTTTTCGATAAATTTCAAAATGGCGGATCACTCAAATTTTGAGGGGGGCTGGAGAAGGGGCAAATAGCTCAAATTTTTTGTTTTTCATTTCATATGAAAGAGTGAGTCACGGATACTAACATATACAAATTTCAGCTTCTTGAGTGCATATTGAGAGGAGTTAGATCAAAAAACGGCTTTTTGAGGAAGTTTTGAGTCATGAAATTTCTTGAATCTTCCATATCTCCCCACCAAATCAAGTTAAAGGTCAAATTTTGTGTGTGAGGTTAGTTGGTGACCACAATATGACCTCTTGAATTTGGATCAAAATGGATTCAAAATGGCGGATTATCAAAATTTTGAGTAGAGCTTGAGGAGCCTCAAGTTGGTAAAAATGTAATTAATATGAATTCATATGGTTATTGGGGATAAGTTGTATACTATATCCCGAATTCACTTCCATACATGATGTTGGAGGGGGAAGGCGGGGTTACCAACCTAAAATAGTGGTGGGGTACAGGAGGGGTCGAAAATTTTTTATTGCTGTGTCATATGATAAAATGAGCCCAAGTGACAAACGTATTTTGATTTTAGCTTCCTCAGTGATTTTGGAGGGGAGTTAGAGCAAAAAACGGCTTTTGGAGGGGAAATTGCTGCAGGAAATTTCATGAATCTTCCATATCTCATCACCAAATCGGCCTAGAATGGTCAAACTTTGTGCGTAGGATTAGTTTGTGACCAGAATATAACCACTTAAATTTGAGTCAAAATGGATCCAAAATGGCGGATTTACAAAATTTGAAGATAATTTAAGCACCCTCAAATAGTTATAATTTGAGAAATATGCGTTCGCATGATTATTTCATGGCAAGAAATACTACATTTGTGTCAAATTGAACTTCTTAAGTGTTTTTGGAAAGGATAGGGTAGGGGTTTTCAGACTTGGTATTAGGTGTGGCCTGTAGTGATGAACGGTTGAGCGTGGTTATTATTTTGCACCTGATTTATGAACTGGGACAATATCAATTCAACAACTTGATCAAGTTCCTTAAGCAGAATACATATACAGCATATATTTCTCCATAAAAACTAAAACGAACTCATTTTTATCTACGAAAAAATATCATTTGTATATAATAGTTTATTAATAAAGTAAAATGGTAACAGTAAAAATAATAGGAGAGTTAAATACCCTCTAATGAATTCAAAAAAAAAAAAGTAATAATAATAATAAATAACAACGATGATTATACTTGGTTGCAGAAATGAGACGAGAATTCGAATAACGATTACACGCACAGAATAATTATCACAAATTTCAATTTAAAAAATAATAAAATTTACGAAATTAAAAATATTTATACACTTATAATTCATAAAATTTCAACTTATACAAATACATAATGAGCTCACTTCATCGTAAAATCAACGAACAATTAATTAAAGTAGAAAGAACAAGTTTTCAGCCCAATTCTATCTTATTAATGACATTTTTTTCCAAGTTGATTGTATTTTTAAAGTACTGTACTGCTCCATGACTTAAAAAATCAACCTTTTTTTTAAAGGGTTGTTTTTACCTCGCTCTAAAAATTTTCAATTTTCAACATAAACGAGCTTCATTGTTTTACTAGAGTAAACTTCAAAATTTTTTTAAATACCGAGTTTCTCTAGTGGATTCTTTACTCAACTCCCGAGAGTTTTTAATCAACGACGAAGAGTATCTCGCGAAATACGAAGAAAAGGAATCCGCATCAAGGAAATACATCTCAGAAACCAAATCAAGAAACGTAAAACAAATTCACAGGAAAACAGACAACCAGACGTTCACGCTGAAATTATTTTTAAGAGTTGATTTTTCGCGATAAACACGAGGAATAATTTTTTTCAAATCACAAGAGAGTACAATAATTTAATATGAAAAAAAAAAAATAAAAAAAAAAGGTCAAAAATAACGACTGGTTGGACTGGGATGAACTACCGTCCTTACTCCTCTTCAACTAACGCGATTCACAGGTTAATGGGTATAGACACATGACTCATGTAAAATTTGCGAAAGGATACCTCGGACATTGAAGTAATTTCAGCCGACATCCATTACCTAAAGCATTTCAGTCTTAATTTATCTTACGACATACACGTACGGCCCACAATGAGTATCGTACCGGGTGAAACAAATCTTAAAATTACGTATTTTTGATTTTATGTCTTAGACTAAAAAAACTAGTTACAAAAAATAATATTAAAAATACAATCAACATCATCACATCATCCAAATAACGACTTTCATCCATACCCAATTCTTCGAATATTTTTTGCGGATATCTATAGTGACAATAAGATTCTTCTTTCGGACAGTGCAAAGGTTCACGACCATTCCCGTATACAGACTGTATCATCGCTTCGAACGCGTACCTAAAATAACTGGAGTACGATACGTAGTACAGTATTTTCGGCATATGCGAGAATAATGCCACATATCCAGCAAACAGGATGAAAAAACAAATCAATATCGCTCCGAAAAATACTCCGTTCTGCGAAAAAAAGAACAATTATAATTATTCGGATGAAATGAATACCAAGGAAGTTTATAATTACGTATTAACTATGCTTCAATTAACGTTTGTTTGTCGAATATTTTTTTAATCAAGAGTCATGGAAGTTTTGTTTTATTTTCCAGAATTGCACCAGCAACGTCGCAGCGCCATTTAATTGGCCATTTTTAAAATTTAAATTATCGCAAATTATTTCGCAGAAATACACACAAATTTATCATAGCGTTAATTGTATTTCTACGAAATTTATAATCATATCAGACGATAAGTGGTAACCACCCACAATAGGTACAAGCAAACAGAGCTCAATGCAAATAATGTTTTTGTTCTTTCATAATTTAAAAATATTGTGAACATCATTTCATTAGTTTATTCATTTATGTAGTTGTGAAATAGAGCACTTATAAGCGAGCATGTTTAATTATTACAAAGTATACTCACAACTGGAGAGAGGCTGGTCCCTAAAAATAATCCTAGACCTTCGTTTATCAGCGTTACCAGCATACAAACTAACAAGAATTTCAAAAATCTCCAATAAACTAATACTTGGGATGATAGATAATACGCGAATATAGCGTATACGATGCTAAACACCATCTGTAACATATAAATAAAGGTTGAGAAAATTTAAAAATCTAATCGTACAATGTAATAATGCTATAAATATGCCCACATAAAATCCCTTCTAGACTCCATCAAATATTAAGTAATAACCCACAGATACCACGTATAATATACCCTCAAACAGTCCTATTTTCCCTCACGGATGTGCCTTTGCTGTAAGTTGCAGCACAAAAAAAAAAACTAATAGTGCGGAGAAGTAAGAATTATTTTTTTCGTTCCTTAAAAAATGAGTTAGGTGTATTTACTTATTTACATAGACATTTTCAATTGACAAGACTTTTCGCAACAATGCGATCTTTGAATTTCGTTAAATGAACTTCATAGCTGGCTACTTTGTTTCCATGATAGCTACCATCGTCAGCTTTAATTTTTTCTATCAATAAATGTTGTAATTGGCTCAATTTTTTTTTGCAAAAAATAAGCTGTTAAAGTCGATGTGGACAATAGGGTAAAATGAAATCATAACTTATTTTTTATTTTTTTTTTCAAGGTGTCCCAGTTAAAAGTTGCATTTTATGGCTCTAAAAACATATCGAAATTTTCACAAAAAAATAATGAAATTTTACTTAGAGACTTAATGTTCAAATTTTAACACATTTCTCTTATTCAAATGGCACAATCGTAAGAAAATGGGATGTTTTGCTTTATGATATTTCACTACGAAATCTTTGAATACATTTTAAAATAAAAAACAAAAATATAATTTTCAAATTTTGACCCTCGATAATACTTATATTTTGAATTTTTCATCACCAATCACCTCAGGAGAATTTCAACATTTTTTAAACTTTTTTGGGGCCGTGAATACTACTTTTAATCACTGTCTTCTTAAAAGTGGGAAGAGTGAAATTTTCATTCCATCCTAGTGCACAAGTATAGTCAAAATGATAGGAGTTTCTTTGATGTACTGATGGGGTGATTTTTGTATGACCTCAATGTAATCGAGTAATTACAATTTTTTCAAATTTGTTCAAGTAAGATAATTGTTTTCATAGCCAGATATATTATTAGTGATTGCTTAAACCGATACGTAATTACCGCAAAATACGTTTGAGGTCTTTAGATGGTTGTAAAAATTCGCGAGGATACTGTAGCCCTATTTTGTAATTTTCAGCAATGCCGGAATGGCTAATCAGAATATATAAATTCCATCGAAACATTTTTTGTTTCTTCGAAGGTGGAAAGTTGAGTGAAAAATTTTCGCACAGTGAGATTGGTGTTAATATTTCACAATGATGGAAAAAAACTCAGTGAGGCCATTAATATTACCATTGGTTTTCGAACGCAATGAATGCGTACCAAGAACTTATAAGATTAAAATTTTTTTCATCGCGAGAAAAGGTGCATTCATTAGATTTATTAATTCTTCATAACGAAGAATGGCAAACGTATGCGTTTTTATACTCATTTTGTTTCTTCTGACTGACCCAAGTGATAGGAAATTATTTGTCTGAAGTCATTCTGAACTTGCAAATCAAATTTTCACACGCAAAAAATACAAATTTTTTTACATGTTTTGTAGATATTTGACTGAAAAAAAAAATTATTATACTTTTGCATATTCATCAATTTTTTCTACGAAATTAATTTTTCAATCGAAAAAATTCGAAGATTTTCGATTTTTTGAATAAATTTTCAAAGGGTCTCTCCTGATAAGATAGTGAAAACGGCCCTTGACTCAAATTCGATCACAAGTGGTCCTAAATGTTGCCCTCGATGAAAAAACTCGCCAAAAACATTTTTGACGCTCCACCCCCACCCCTTCCTGAGAAATCGACTCCCATATGTCGAAAATTCAATATTTTTCAACTCTGAAAACTTTGCCATCAAATTAATCTCGATTAAAATCGTAATATGACTGGACTATTATAGGTACTACTTTAACTTCAACCATCATTATTTGGAATTTTATTTATTCTTATTGTGAAATCCACAATCAGAAGTTTGCCACAATAGTCGAAAAGTAACTCGCCTTCATTACCAATGTTCATTTTCTATTTTTTTTTCATTTTTTTTTCTTGTTTAGTCCTTACTGATTTTGCGATAGTGTAATACATAATAATTATTAGTATTAGAAGCTACTTTGTAGTCCCCTATCTCTTCCCCTAATGGGTATACGAAAAAAATTATAAGACCCTTTCTTGTAGAGAATTTAATGAGAAACATTTTATTACTATACTACTTTTTCTCTAAAACGCGTTGTTCGCAAAAAAAATGCAAAAAAGTGAATTTAGAGACGTTCTTGTTACACATTTCATTTTTTTTGACCAACTTCTACCACCCTTCAGGGGGTTGAAAATATTATCATGTTGTACCTTAGAGTACGAGCTAATTATGGAAAAAAATTCAGCCATGTACCCCCTCAAAAAAAATTTTTACAATTTTTTGAAAATTTCAAAGCCTAAAAAATTCAAGAAAATATGAATCGAAAAATTTGAAAAAATTTCCACAAATGTACTTATATAATGCCTATCAATAGTGAAATTTTCAAAATTTTTCATCCATCCCATCCAGAGTTAAAAAATATTGAATTTTCGACATATGGGAGTCGATTTCTCAGGAAGGGGTGGGGGGTAAAAAATTTTTTTGGGGAGTTTTTTCATCGAGGGCAACATTTAGGTCCCCTTGTGACCGAATTTGGGTCAAGGGCCGTTTTCATTATATTATCAGGAAAGACCTTTTAATAAGTAATTTTTCTCAACGAAAAAAATATTAATTAATTTTTTAATAACTTTTATGAGAGAAAAAAAATTGCAATTTACTTCTTAGAAATAATATTCTTAAAAAAAAAATTATTGTATTTTTTTTATATGCTGTGTGCAGCTCTGGGCTAGATATGAATTTATTCACTTTATTTTATTTCATTATTATCCTTATTTTGTATTATTATTATTATCATTATTATTTTTTTAAAATTATTTTTCAAGTGGGTAAAGGGATGTTGAACGTAGGAAGCGAAGTAAGTGTGATACGTTGGTAGGACTGTTACGAAGTTTATTTCCGATAATTTCAAATAATTATGAAATTGAAAAAAAAACAAAAAAAAAACTACAAATTAATACTAATGTCTAAATTGTCCATAAATACATATTTGTTGCATATTTTCAGGCCTACAAACGAAATTTTATTATTTACAAGCGAATACTGCTAGTTTCGAGTCGTAGGCAAGGAAGAAATGAGGGTCAGAACCTCCAGCACGATCTAACTAAGGTTCTTAGATATTTAAATGTCATTAAACCGTATGATAGTCGCTGGGGTAAATTTCTACTGAAATTGATTACTTACAATTTTCGTAATCATTTACATTACAATAATTTTTATAGCCATGAAACATCACAAAAAATTCTTTTCTTGAGTTCATACATTTTTTAGGCATCCGAAGAAATTTAAGCACTTGGAAAAAAATCATCAAAACCTATACTACTGATGCATCCTAGCTAAATAATAAAATTAAAAAATATATACATATGTAATACCTGCATAGGAATGTTCACAAAGAGGAAAGCGAAGTAAAAGGTAGATAGCTTATACCAATTATTAAATTGTTCTTTCCTAATTACGTTCAATTCAGTGGGAACTGCAAAAAATACAAAAAAAACAAAAACTTAGATAGAGAACGATTTTTTGGAAATTTTCCAACTTTCCCAAGTTATTAGTAATACATAATTATATTATATTCGTTAAGCAGCCGAAAGCATACAAATTAATGAGAAGCAAAATGCAAATATTATTCGCTAAATTTACATTATAAAAATGACAGCTAAAATAAGGACATAATTGAGTAAATGTCATTAAAATATTGCATTCCAAATACTTTTCAATACATTCAGAATATATACTCAACTAAAAATAAAGAAGGTTTTTGGAAAATATATTTTGAAATTCGACTCCCAAATAAAACAGTTATTAGAAAGGAAAAAAAATGAAAATAATGACGACGACGAACAAAAATAAAAAATTTTTTAAATAAACGAGACGATGCGTGCATAAGAACCATCAAATTTCCACAGCATTAAAATTGCATCCAAATATAGCCAAAGAACTACGAAACATAAAAAATGATAATCAAACTGGTTTTAAAGACCTTGATTATTATTTACATAATTTTTAATTCTTCTACCTACTTATACAACATTTTGTGATTTTTTATTGGATAATTAAAGGCCAATTAATGAAATACAATTTGCGTAACAATCTATATTATTAATTTTCATGTACGAACGATTTATTCATTCATAAGCAAAGTGAGAATTTCAAAAAAAATATACAAGTCGTACCACAACTTATAGAAGGTAGATACGTGCACAGTTAAGCTTGGCATTCAAATAGCCTTAATTGCAAACATCCACCGTCACCAAAATAATAAAAAATTATCGACTGGACGCCTATACTCACATTTTAAAATTGCTGGCATTAACGATGTGTAACTTAAATAAACTAATGATACGATTAGGAATCCGACATTATAAATACTTTTGGTAGCGTCTGTACCGCATTCAGAATACAGCGAACCGATAAAAATGCCTACTAATAGATGCATTGCTAATTTTAAATGAGATATAGTCTGAAAAATAATATCAAAATCAATTAAGCCAGGCGTCATTGATCTAATCAAAAGCCAACGTCGTGTTCATCCACACGTACCCAATCTCTGTACAGTTTCATCACGCATTTCTCCGCCAATATGAAAAATCTGTAGAATTCCGAAGGCGTCGTGTATAATTCGCTGAATTTTTGGATACCGTTACTCAATTTGAAATTGTTCGAAGGCTCATCTGAAATCAAGAATTACATCAATGCATATACTGATATAACGCATTTCACGAATTCCAACCAATATTAAGACATTCTAAATATGTTTCGATTTCGAATGATGTATTCTCGTAGTAAGCTAATTCTTCGTTTTCACCACTAGATGCGATATTTATTACTAGTCAAAACTCACCCATTATAGATAAAGCTGCTTTTGTACTCGAAGTCGTGGTTCGCCAACAAGGATCATTTGCTATTGCCACCAATTGTGATGTAAAATGTCCGTATTCTCCATTCACTACTTCAAGAACTAGTACAAATAAAATAAATAAAATTAATCGATAAAAGTATAGAAAGTAATATCATTTAATTTCAAGAATATAATAAGCATAGAAAAAAAAAAAAAAAAATACTAAATTATAATCTGATATTATTTTTTTATTTTCAAACATATCAAGAATTTCACGGACATTGAAAATTTCATTTTAAATACAATATATTTCGATATATCGTTAAAAAATTGGAATAAATAAAAAATGAAGAAAATTGAACGACAAAAAAAATACAATTTACCTACATCTTGTCGCCTCTATTTACCAACGCCTTCAATAATTTCTATTCAAAATATCAACAATTTTCAACGATTTCCCTCCACCCACTTTCATTAATTTTACGTGGAAATATCAAAAACATATTTACGCATCGACCAAGTATTTTTACAAGAATTTTCTCGAAACTCTGTACAGGCTGAATACGCATAAACAAAATGAGAACACGGCAACATCGAATAATCCATGCAAACAATTTCGATCGTTTTTTTCCCTGTAATTTTCCACCCTGCGAGATTTACCTTCAAGAAGAACGTTTCGAAACATCATCGAACAACAGGCGTACAAATACGTCGTTAATTGCGCGTTTTCGATGCTCGCGTACGACACCAGAATAAACGACACCGCGTAATAAGGCTTCTGACGTCAAACCCTTCGTCAATCGCACGCGGAATTTTTCTCAATCGTACGGATGGCGTGCAGTTATTCGTAGCCGTACAATTCCGTCGAGTTCATCGCAACAGGAAGAGAACCCCCAGCGAGTACTATTAATCATCGAACTCTGCCATATTCAAAAATACTCACCGAAGTCGGCCGGATTATGATACTGCGGGCAATGCAAACCGATGGTCTGTAAATATGGTATAATATTATACGAGGAACCTTGATATACGCATAGGCCTTCGGCGATCACATACACATGATCGAACATCTCGAATACAGAAGCACTAGGTTGATGAATTGTACAGACGATGGTACGGCCACCTTTGGCCAGGTTTCTCAATATGGATACAGACTGATGGCAACTACTGCTGTCTAAGCCACTGCGTAAACAAAAAGAAAAAACCATTTAGATACCAACTGATATTACTTCGCGCAAAGCTAGTCTTTGTAACCGTCATGGGAGTATATATCGATGTCAGCGTCACCACAAAGTTGTCAACGTGTATAGGAAAAAAAGCACAACTCTCACAGTCTCAATTTTTCTTCATGAATTTTTCAGCAAATCGATGAAAATTCACGTGAAAATTATAGTATTCTTCATGATGCACACAAATTTCATATTTTTTAATGAAGTGGAGCTGGGGCATTACCAAAATTAGGTCATTTTCAAATTTTATTTAATTCCACAGATGGAGTATTTCTGTGCTTCACCTTTTGTTACTACATTTTTTGAAGTCCTACTTATTTCACGCGAAGTTTTTTCAAATTCACTTACTAACTTCATCACCGTGCCATTTACTGCAACACAATCCAGTGGCAAGGATGACAAGAGGTTAGATTTATTTGATTAGCCCTGAGAGTTTGAAAAATGTAAAAAAACTGGAAACTAATTTTTCCTTATCTTGTAACCGTCGGAAAAGAGTGGATTGGAGGGAGTCACTTTAAAAAAGTTTCATAAAATCGGTGAAAGCTTCTGGAAGAAAAATTATTGCATTATATATTGACAATAAAAATACTTCCAAAAATTTTTTGTCCATTTTGAAAACCAGAGGAATTAAGAATTCTCAACTCGATGTAACTCCTTCAATTTTCAAGATAGGCAAAAATGTGTAACAGCCTTTTAAACGCAAATATGAAGTGCAATAAGGTTCCATTATGAGATTTTCAAAAAAAAAAACAATTTTTTACACAAATTTTAATTTGCTGTAGGACGTCACGTTTTCCAAATAATTTTTTTCAGTGCATTTAGTAGACTTGATGCGAAATGAATAAGATTTCAGAAATGCGACAAAAAAGGTTACATAAAAAAATACCCTATTCATAAAATTCAATAAAATTTGAAAACATCAACATTTTTGGGACACCTTAGTTCCTTTCCATGAAAAAATAAGAATTTTTCACAAATAATAATCCTTCCCAGTACGTTTATTTTTCCGCGCAAAATTTCATCGATTTTCTCGAATATTCTATAATTCTTTAAATAAAAATTAATTTATTAATGCACTTTAATCGAATAAATTTAAGAAAAAAGATTAAATCTATAGTTGAATTTTGAGTTCAATAGCTTTTATTAGCTTATTTTTCTAATTTTTAGCTGAGTTTTTAACAAAACGATAGCTATTACAGCCTACCTGATTTGGGAAGGGAAGGTCGGGGGAGGGTGGGGTCTTCAAATCTTTGCGTTTCAGATCATTTGTAATCATCTGGCAAATGTCCAACTTTTTGGTATATATATATATTTTTTTCCCCCACGCGTAGCGCCGGCAAGTATTCATAAAATTCGCTCAAAATTTGGTGAGAGACTCTTCTTGAAAATGCGCAAAAATAGTTTTTTTGTTTTTTCGATAAATTTCAAAATGGCGGATCACTCAAATTTTGAGGGGGGCTGGAGAACGGGCAAATAGCTCAAATTTTTCGTTTTTGATTTCATATGAAAGAGTGAGTCACGGATACTAACATATCCAAATTTCAGCTTCTTGAGTGCATATTGAGAGGAGTTAGATCAAAAAACGGCTTTTTGAGGAAGTTTTGAGTCATGAAATTTCTTGAATCTTCCATATCTCCCCACCAAATCAAGTTAAAGAGGTCAAATTTTGTGTGTGAGGTTAGTTGGTGACCACAATATGACCTCTTGAATTTGGATCAAAATGGATTCAAAATGGCGGATTATCAAAATTTTGAGTAGAGCTTGAGGAGCCTCAAGTTGGTAAAAATGTAATTAATATGAATTCATATGGTTATTGGGGATAAGTTGTATACTATATCCCGAATTCACTTCCATACATGATGTTGGAGGGGGAAGGCGGGGTTATCAACCTAAAATAGTGGTGGGGGTACAGGAGGGGTCGAAAATTTTTTATTGCTGTGTCATATGATAAAATGAGCCCAAGTGACAAACGTATTTTGATTTTAGCTTCCTCAGTGATTTTGGAGGGGAGTTAGAGCAAAAAACGGCTTTTGGAGGGGAAATTGCTGCAGGAAATTTCATGAATCTTCCATATCTCATCACCAAATCGGCCTAGAATGGTCAAACTTTGTGTGTAGGATTAGTTTGTGACCAGAATATAACCACTTAAATTTGAGTCAAAATGGATCCAAAATGGCGGATTTACAAAATTTGAAGATAATTTGAGGACCCTCAAATAGTTATAATTTGAGAAATATGTGTTCGCATGATTATTTCATGGCAAGAAATACTACATTTGTGCCAAATTGAACTTCTTAAGTGTTTTTGGAAAGGATAGGGTAGGGGTTTTCAGGCTTGGTATTGGGTGTGGCCTGTAGTGATGAACGGTTGAGCATGGTTATTACTAAATCAAAACAAGCCCCAGTTAAAAACTCAGCTCCAGTAATGCGGCATGGCTGCTTACGTTTTTTTTAATTTTCGATTTTTTTAACATAATTTTCTATGTTTCCCAAAGGTTTTGATACTGAACAGTTAAGCAAGGTTATTACCAAATCAAAACAAGCCCCAGTTAAAAACTCAGCTCCAGTAATGCGGCATGGCTGCTTACGTTTTTTTTTTAAATTGTAAATTTTTAGAAAAAAATTAAAAAATAATAATTTTATTATTTTTTATATACACTTTGTATGACGTCATTATGTATACAGCATAGTATACGAAAAAAGTAAGGTTTCCGAAAACTGCATTAATTTCGCATTTGTATTGACTGTAGTCCGCAACACTGTGGCAACTCCAACCGTTATTTCAAGAGTAGAAATTTTTCTTCCATTTTCTAGAAAACTCTCCATATACTCGAACCGGAAAAATAATTACCCATTACATTAAATTAACCATCCAATTTTTATATCCTAGCCATACCAGTTACACATATTGTAGTAAACGCGCCCGCGACCCATAATTATTATCGCGCCAACAGCGTAATAAACATAGGTACGTTTTTTTTTTTTTTTTTCGTAAACAACAATATGAGTCCGGTAGAATAATAACCGCCCCTTTATTCGTATATCAATTAATTCACCTCAACCTTTACCTTCGTGCAAGTATTACCGACTAGTCGTTACGTGCGGTATAGCCAACGTGGACGTTCATTTCCATTCATTGAAATGCGTCGTCGAAAGTCGGTAAAACGTGTAACTGACCATCTTAAAGTATTCAAGGTCGCTATCGACGGCAACTTTTACTCAAATTAACGCCTAGCGCATTTTCAACAAACGGTTTACTTGGGATTTAAAATTAAATATCGTAAAATAGTATATTCATAACATATTATTATTTTTTTTATTTTTTTTTTTTTTTACAAAAAATTAATTTAAAATTAACTATGTAATTTGATAAATTTAAAGGAATTATTTCAATTTCTTTTTCGTTTATTCAAGAAAATTAATTTCCTCAATTTTGGACCATTCTAAAATTTCATAAATTTCTTCATAATTAATTTAAAAAAAAAAAAAACTTGAATATTACGATTATAACCAAATACATGTACCTATTCATGAAAATGAAAAAAATTAACTTGAAGTAAAATAATTAGTTATGATAAATAAATTCAAACAAATTAATAGATAATTAAATGAATAAATGAACGAAGGGACATATTTTTTGGAGAATTGTACAGCAGTCATTGCACGCATCTTTTTTTAACCTTGAAGCAAAGCTAAAAGTTTCGGATAAGTTTATGCTTATTAAAAATTGAATATAATATGCACATATCTGAATTTCCTCAAAAGTTGCAAAAAGTATAATTTTTTTATGATTACAACTCGTCACAATATTTTTGGTGGTTAAATTTGTAACTAATACAGGAGTCAATATTTTCGAAAATAACCAAAGACGTTTTTCCAAAAAAAAAGGAGATTAAATTGTAAAAAAGTTGAGAACTACTAAATTTTTAAAGAACCGGTGAGTAAAATTTTTTTAATCTTCAATACGTAAAATATGAATTTTGATTTTTGAACCCTTAAAAATTTCAAGTAAAGAAAATTAATTTCTTTATTAAATGTGTAAATTTTTGAATATTTTTACTCTCTTTCGATAGCAATAAAAATCGAGTTAAATGCCTGACATGTCTGAGACATCTTCTCGAGATAATTTAATTAACTTTTCAACCACCAGGTAGGGCAATCAAGATGGCCTCTAATCGATCTGCTTATGGGCTAGTGAGATGTAAAAACTCAAATTGTGTCCTTCTAATAGCCTAGTGTGGTTATGGTTATGAATCGATCCAGAGACTATAGAGAGGAAAAACTATGTTCTTTCAAAATGACCCTATTTTAAGAACAAATTTTGCATGGGAACTTTCAACTCAAGCATAACGACTTCCTGAAATTTAATCAAAATTGAAGAACATTTGTTCTTTTTCTTTCCATCCTAATAGTCATAAATTAATATTATAAAGGTAGAAGACGTGTGTAACGTTTACTACATATTTTACAAACTAGTGCCTCCTCGCTTCTTCGGCACTCGCAGTAAAAATGAAACGAAGAAAAGTTATTTTATCAGACAAGTACTGCTACATTCCAAACTGCACAACCCAATTTATTTTTATTTGTTACCCCCACCAAGAGTTCTTCCTTTCAGGATGGGCTCGCCCCTTTATACCTTTGTATACCTGGCATTTTAAACAATTTTACAACTTTACCCTTACTCTTGCCTATGTACAAAGCATTTATTGAAATTTATCACCTTTTCTTTCTTTTGTATACCTGCTATCCTTTATACTTTTTACACCTGCTACTCAAAACAATTTTATGACTTACCTTTGTGCATGCACCAGGCTTTTATTAAAATTTACAACCTTTTTTTTCCTTCATATACGTGCTATCCTTTATATACCTTTATACCTGCTATTCAAAACAAGGATGTGCGCGCATCTCAAAACCAATTCTTTTTGATTTTAATATAATAGAGAGATACTGTAGATTTTCTTCAACAAGAAATCATCGCAATACACTGTTAGCTGAAGGGGAGTGAGGGGAAGGGCTGAATGTTGCGCTGCTCGTATTAGCGGTGTATTAGATTTTTTTTTTTAATTTTAAAATGAAAAATAAAATTATTAGCGTCCGAAAAGTGGAAAAAATCGATTATATGATACGTTTTTCGCATTTGGCGGTCCACGACATTTCTAAATCTCAAAACTGAATACGTATAAGATAAATCCACAAAAAAAAAAAAAAAAAAAAAAAACGTAAGCAGCCATGCCGCATTACTGGAGCTGAACCCCTACCCTATCCTTTCCAAAAACACTTAAGAAGTTGAATTTGGCGCAAATGTAGTATTTCTTGCCATGAAACAATCATGCGAACACATATTTCTCAAATTATAACTATTTGAGGGTCCTCAAATTATCTTCAAATCTTGATAATCCATTTTGACTCAAATTTAAGTGGTTATATTCTGGTCACAAACTAATCCTACACACAAAGTTTGACCATTCTAGGCCGATTTGGTGATGAGATATGGAAGATTCATGAAATTTCCTGCAGCAATTTCCCCTCCAAAAGCCGTTTTTTGCTCTAACTCCCCTCCAAAATCACTGAGGAAGCTAAAATCAAAGTACGTTTGTCACTTGAGCTCATTTTATCATATAACAAAGCAATAAAAATTTTCGACCCCTCCTGCACCACCACCACTATTTTAGGTTGATAACCCCGCCTTCCCCCTCCAACATCATGTATGGAAGTGAATTCGGGATATAGTATACAACTTATCCCCAATAACCATATGAATTCATATTAATTACATTTTTACCAACTTGAGGCTCCTCAAGCTCTACTCAAAATTTTGATAATCCGCCATTTTGAATCCATTTTGATCCAAATTCAAGAGGTCATATTGTGGTCACCAACTAACCTCACACACAAAATTTGACCTCTTTAACTTGATTTGGTGGGGAGATATGGAAGATTCAAGAAATTTCATGACTCAAAACTTCCTCAAAAAGCCGTTTTTTGATCTAACTCCTCTCAATATGCACTTAGAAGCTGAAATTTGGATATGTTAGTATCCGTGACTCACTCTTTCATATGAAATCAAAAACGAAAAATTTGAGCTATTTGCCCCTTCTCCAGCCCCCTCAAAATTTGAGTGATCCGCCATTTTGAAATTTTCGAAAAAACAAAAAAAACTTTTTGCGCATTTTCAAGAAGAGTTTCTCACCAAATTTGAGCGAATTTTATGAATACTCACCGGCGCTACGCGTGGGGGAAAAAAAATATAT
This sequence comes from Phenacoccus solenopsis, assembly GCA_009761765.1. Lineage (NCBI taxonomy): Eukaryota > Metazoa > Arthropoda > Insecta > Hemiptera > Pseudococcidae > Phenacoccus > Phenacoccus solenopsis. The sequence continues at coordinate 3,532,209 of CM019754.1, forward strand.
ACCAAAAAGTTGGACATTTGCCAGATGATTACAAATGGTCTGAAACGCAAAGATTTGAAGACCGCACCCTCCCCCAACCTTCCCTTCTCAAATCAGGTAGGCTGTAATAGCTATCGTTTTGTTAAAAACTCAGCTAAAAAACACATTTTTAGGATAGTTTAAAAAAGTGGTCCTTTTTCGCTATCAAGGTATTTCTTACAGTTGAAAATTTCAAATGGCCAAAACCGCATGAAGGAAGGAACCAAAATTGCTCAAAATTTTATCTCACGATACACCACTATAATACCTGCCTATGTGCGAAAGAACAAAAAATTTCCTTCATTCTAAACGAAATGAAAAATTCGTGAAAAAACTACAATAAAATTGTTGTAGAACGGGAATGGAGAGGGTAGGGATTCCAAAATTTGGCGAAAAATTTTTTCTAGTCTAAGCACACTACCTGAGAGGTATAGGAGCTAAGAAGCGCTGGGGGCCTAAATTACCCCTTATTCGTGTATACCTTTTGAGCCATCTTTTCATAAGGATATTTCTTCGTAAGATTTATTTTTTTAATTTAAATCAATACATATAATTCATTACAAAAAAACCTCAGAAGTCTACAGCTGCCAAGGGTCAATCGCGAATTGATAAACTCAACGCAACCCTTGAGTTCGAGCATTTCCACGATACATTCAAAGACGATAAATATACTAGAGCATTCGCTCGTCCCTTCAGTTCCTCGAAGTGAAATACTTACGTAGTCGGTTCATCGAGGAACATAACCGGAGGATTATCGATAAGTTCAAGGGCTATAGACAACCTCTTCTTCTGTCCGCCTGATAATCTCCCGCAACGAGTATCTTTCGTTTTGGTTAAGCTGATTGTTTCCAAAATACCTTCTATCTACAAAAAATAATTATAATTCGTCAAATAACCATCGCACGTTGGCCAATGGACGAAAATAACCTCGTTACAAGTTCAAATACGTACTAAATATTGCTTAGATTCTTTCGACACAGAAGCACCGAGTTTCAAGTCAGCAGCGATGGTCATGATTTCATGTACGGTGAACAAAGGACAGAGCTGATCATCTTGCAAAATGTAACACGAATCTTTGCGACTCAGTCCATATCCCTCCTTTTTCTTGCTCTTCGGTTGATTAGTAGCTTCGATGAAACCTTCGACTCCGTTTTTGCTGCAACCATAGAGAAAAAAAAATTGTAAGCAAAAAATCGCCATCAAAAACATACTACGTACGTATTCTATACTATGCAGCTATAGAGCTAGACGGAGTAGTTGAAACGCGGATATAAGTATGCAAATTTTCAATACTTGTATTTTCGTTCTTGGCATTGAACCACGCGAAATTCAACATACGATCCCTGCTAACTAGTAAATTATGCGTAAAACAATGCTCTCTACGTATACGCGATATAGTTGCAAAATCCAGTTCGTTATTGATGTGTATTTATAGAAGAAAAACCAGTTAATGAATATGTGGTTTCCGTTTAGGCGGATCGTGCAAAACGTGTTTACCAGTATGACTTGGCTTGGCCGTCTCGTCTCCGCTTTTATAGCAGTTAGCTGGATTAATTTTCAATCGTTGGTCGGACGACATTTACCTACACATCGGCAAAAGTTGTCTCGACCTTGAGTGATTAAATTTTCCCAAATCTCGATACACGTATTTGAATTTTCTTCACGTTCCAACGGCTCACCTAAATGTTTCGAATTTCGTTTCAAAATCTCAGCTATTTTTCAAACAGCGAGCATTGAAATCCGATCGAAATACGGAATCGGAATCGACCTTTAATAGCGGAAACTAAAACTCGACCGCTCTCATCGCCTGTTTCGAGCATCGATGGTCACGAAATATTCTTATCGTGTTCAACTTCAACTCATGCGAACGATAAAATTTCCATGATTCGCCGCATCATTGCGATTTTCAAGAGCAACCTTGAATTTCGTTCGAAAAAAGCCAAACTGAAGGCAAAACGATACGGAAACGAAGTACAACCGAACTACATACCAGAAATGTGTAAGGACCCGTATAAAATTTGATAATGTTTTGCCAAATGCATGTGCATAGTATAATTACAGCTAATTCGTTCGCGTCGAGCATTCATCAAACGGCGCGCCGCCGAGAGTGCTTTAAACACGCGGCACACGGCACAGCTTTTACATAATTATTTCGCGAATCATTCAAGGCCGATATGCACGATCGTCACGTGCACCTTGCAACGCGTACATAAAAAATCGTACGTTCATCGCAAAATATTTTTATTTTTATTGTACTGACGAAATACACGGCTTAACCTGTCCGTTTGGTGTAGTTCAACGTTGAAATATTCGCTTAATTACATACAAGTATATTGCAGCGATCTGAATGACTGATTGTTGTATATTTATCAAAAAATGCGAGGAAAATTTAACAACAGTCAGTAAACGGCCTCGACAAGATGATATGTCATCAGCCTTTAAACTTGATGACGTCATTGAAAACTGATTCAAGTTTTAAGAATTTTTAATCAAAACAAAAATGATTTTTTCTGAAGAGGAGCTTCTATGTTGTTGTTTAATAGCTGAAAAAAATGTTAACTGCTAAGGGAGCATATAAGACTGCATGATTGCATACTTGTTTGCCTAGTAAAAGAATAAAAACCATTATTTTTCAGTCGAACTTTTCCTCGCATTGTAACGAATCGTTTCCCTTACAATTTTAAATATACTCATACATTCGGCACTGATATAATTTAAGAAATTAGAAAGCGATCATAAAAGCTCAGTTTTCAATGTACGTATAGTCTGTAACAAAAATATTCGTTCACCTTAAATCTTGTTGATTTTTGGTATTATTTTAAAAAGAGGAAAAAAAGTTAAATTAATTGATAAAAATAAGTTAAAAAAAAAACGTAAGCAGCCATGCTGCATTACTGGAGCTGAGTTTTTAACTGGGGGCTTGTTTTGATTTAGTAATAACCATGTTCAACCGTTCATCACTACAGGCCACACCCAATACCAAGTCTGAAAACCCCTACCCTATCCTTTCCAAAAACACTTAAGAAGTTCAATTTGGCACAAATGTAGTATTTCTTGCCATGAAATAATCATGGGAACACATATTTCTCAAATTATAACTATTTGAGGGTCCTCAAATTATCTTCAAATCTTGATAATCCATTTTGACTCAAATTTAAGTGGTTATATTCTGGTCACAAACTAATCCTACACACAAAGTTTGACCATTCTAGGCCGATTTGGTGATGAGATATGGAAGATTCATGAAATTTCCTCCAGCAATTTCCCCTCCAAAAGCCGTTTTTTGCTCTAACTCCCCTCCAAAATCACTGAGGAAGCTAAAATCAAAATACGTTTGTCACTTGGGCTCATTTTATCATATGACGCAGCAATAAAAAATTTTCGACCCCTCCTGCACCCCCACCACTATTTTAGGTTGATAACCCCGCCTTCCCCCTCCAACATCATGTATGGAAGTGAATTCGGGATATAGTATACAACTTATCCCCAATAACCATATGAATTCATATTAATTACATTTTTACCAACTTGAGGCTCCTCAAGCTCTACTCAAAATTTTGATAATCCGCCATTTTGAATCCATTTTGATCCAAATTCAAGAGGTCATATTGTGGTCACCAACTAACCTCACACACAAAATTTGACCTCTTTAACTTGATTTGGTGGGGAGATATGGAAGATTCAAGAAATTTCATGACTCAAAACTTCCTCAAAAAGCCGTTTTTTGATCTAACTCCTCTCAATATGCACTTAAGAAGCTGAAATTTGGATATGTTAGTATCCGTGACTCACTCTTTCATATGAAATCAAAAACGAAAAATTTGAGCTATTTGCCCCTTCTCCAGCCCCCTCAAAATTTGAGTGATCCGCCATTTTGAAATTTATCGAAAAAACAAAAAAACTATTTTTGCGTATTTGCAAGAAGAGTTCCTCACCGAATTTTGAGCGAATTTTATCCACACCCGCCTGCGCAAGTGAGTGACACAAAAAACGCAATTTCTCAAAAACAGGTTTTTGCTAACTCGCCTCAAAATGCACTTAGGAAGCTGAAATTTAAATATGTTGGTGTCCGTGACTCACTCTTTCATATGAGATCAAAAACGAAAAATTTGAGCTATTTGCCTCTTCTCCAGCCTCCCTCAAAATTTGAGTGATCCGCCATTTTGAAACTTTTCGAAAAAACAAAAAAAATACTTCTGCGCATTTTCAAGAAGAGTTCCTCACCAAATTTTGAGCGAATTTTATGAATACTCGCCGGCGCTACGCGTGGGGGAAAAAAATATATATACCAAAAAGTTGGACATTTGCCAGATGATTACAAATGGTCTGAAACGCAAAGATTTGAAGACCCCACCCTCCCCCGACCTTTCCTTCCCAAATCAGGTAGGCTGTAATAGCTATCGTTTTGTTAAAAACTCAGCTAAAAAATTAATTTTTAATCAATTATTATTCAATATTAAATTAGTTGATAAGGGAAATCAAAAAATAATTCTTGAGAAAATAGAAAAAATTGAAAAAAATTTATCAAACAATTTAAAGATAAAATTGTTATATAAAAATTAATTATTAAAACAAATATATTATTTGAAATTATAAAAATAATAATTAAAAAATAATAAACAAAAAAAAATTTTATTATAATATTTTATAAAATTTCGAAAAAATTATAGCTAGTAAAGAAGAACCACATTTCATACAAAAATGAGAAAAAAACAAACGAGACGCCGATAAAACAAAAAAAAAAAAAAAATGAAAAATTGAGTGACAAAAACATTTGTACACTGTGTATTTTTTTCATAAGGAATCTCATTTTTTTTCTTACAATTTGCCCTGCAAAGCTAAGAATCAATGGCGTCGCATTATCCACTAAGTAGAATAAGCAACATAAATTGAACGCGGAACACAATGCGTTTGGTCCTAGCTCTTCATGTGCAGTGCGAATGAAGATAGTTTTCGGACGAATAGTTGACATGTTTTTTTTTTATCTAATTGAAGATTTACTGAGCTCTCAGATTTGTTTGCATTGATTGAATTAATCCTTAAAAAATTAAGACATTTTGGAATTTTGTAAGGTTCCCTTCTTTTCAACTCCCTCTCCTCCACCAAAGTTGAACAACCAAATTTTTTTCATTCCGTGAACAAAAAAGGAAAGTTACAGGAGAGTAAAACTTTTAATCTAAGGTCTTTCATTACACCACCAGTTCAGATTAAATAATTCTTCAAAACAGTAGAGGCAACGGGAAATTAATGCTCTAAGCTCGCTCTTCCTATGAATGGGAGGTAACTTTTTAATTTAATTGAAGAAAATAAGTAGATAGATAAATTGTATCTGATTTTTTCCCATTTATATGTACCTACTTTGAGGAGACTTCGAAATAATATACTATACAGATGGAATTTTCAAATTAATACATACAATATAAAATGTAATACATTTATAAGAACCCATAAAAATAGCACGTTTCATATCTAGAGATTCCACCTCCCCTCCACCCCCCTCCGGAAGATTCAAATCATGAAGTTTCATAGAATGTAATTAAGCTGGATTTCAATAAAATACTAAACAATTATGAAAATGTATCGTCAAAAAATTTCCGAAATTGCCCTATATATGGAGGTTCCTTTTCCTTCCCTCCATTAATTTTCAAATCAGTTAAAATGACATTTTCAAAAAAACAAATTTTTCGTGTTTAAGTCATATTTTGTTATCTATAATGAAGTTTTGTTGGTTATTTTTTTTTTTTAGTTCAGGGAGTCCAAGCCATTTTGGAATTTTGTACAAAAACAACGACGAATCAATTTAGGCGCTTTGAAACTTTGGAGGCAAAATATGCTCGATTCTCGTTGCACACGGGGTTTTTAATGTCTGAGCTTTTGTAATTTTGAAGCAAGAAATAACGAAGATTGGCCCTTTTTGAAAAAAATGTAAAAGCTATTTACACCTTAATTAAAAAAAAAAAAAAAAAAAAAAAAGGTTAAAAATTTGTTTTAATTTTTGGACGATAAAATATGACTTTGGAAAGTGAAAAAAAATTAATTTCACAAAAACTCTTTTTTTTTTGAAAATATCAAAATTTCAAAAACTTTGATTTCATTTTGAGTGATTTGGAAATTTAAAGAGGGGGGAGAGGAACCTCAAGATATGGGTCAATTTCGAAATTTTTTCATAGAAGACTGCTCGTGTGTCAGTTGAAGAATTTGCAGTAAAACACTGTTGCAGTAAAATACTGCCGCAGTAAACAGTAAACTACTGCTCTCCTGTCAAAAGGCCTTATAGGTACATTTGTTGAAAAGATATAAGACGTTCTACAAGAAAAGGTACAACTTCGTTAGATTTGAAAAAAAAAACACAGATAACTTTTTCACATAATAGCTCATAAAATTTTGAAGAACATGAGATTAGAACGATTTAATATTTGTGGAGCAACGAATTTTCAAAATTGAAAGTCGAAAAAACCAAGTTTTGAGAAAAACGCGTTTAAAGTTTTGCATTATTTTTTCATCTTTTTTTGTCTTTTTTTTTTTAGCATAAAAATCAAAATTGTAAAAAAACTAAGCATCCAATCGAAAAAATGAGTGGAACGAAAAATGTAGAGCATAAAATTACCGTTCAGCATGAAGTATTTTTTTTATGAAAAGTGTTTAATTGGCTTTTGAAAAACAAGATTCAACAAATTTTGAATTTTTTAGACCTATTTCTATAAAACTTGATTTTGTGAGGAAACTATGCCTTCTACGAAAAAAATATATAGAATCAAAATTGTAGAACATGAAATTTCCTTTCTGTATGCAGCAGTTAGTTTTTTTCTAGGATGCTTAGTTTAAAAGATATTTGAGAAAAACCTCGAACTGTTTACCTAATTTTTTCAAATGAAACATCAGCTGATTATTTCGGCGTTTTTGGGTCACTTGCGTGCTCTGGCGGAAGTTTTTGAATATACCACGTGAAAGAACATGAAATTCTCTATCCGAATCTATCAAAACCTGATTTTCAACATTTGGACCCGAACATCCATTTATGCGATTATCTAGGTTTCACGTTTCTAACGAAGTTGTCCCTTTTCTTGTAGAACGTCTCATACGTATGTGTAAAATTCAAAAGATTTTATGATTCAAAACCTACACAAAAACTGTTTTTGATCCAAACTCTCCTTCAAATTGGCTAAGGAAAGTAAAATTTGCATATTTTCGTATCCTTATCTAATTTTATCACATAACTATGACACGAAGATCAACAATTCTGAAGCGTTGAGGACCCCTCCATCCCTCTAGTCTTCCTTAATAATCAAAGGTACAGTTTTAAATATTCGACGGAATGAAATTGATTTCCAGTGCATACATAAATTTCATATTACGACCATTTTTTACCTATTCTAGGCTCCTCAAGCCATTTCCAAAGGGCGACCACATGCCGTTTTGGATTCGTCATATTTCGCGTTCTTTGGTAATGTTCTTTTACAATAAAAATCAAAGGTCAGCCTATCCTAGCGCGTACTTATTCGAAATACCGTATCGAAAAATATAACACGTTACTCACTGAAATCCGGTTAGTATGTTGAGTAAACTGGATTTGCCTGCCCCAGAAGGGCCCATGATCGCCGTCAATTCTCCAGATTTGAAGTGACCCGACACGCCATTTAATATAACTTTGTGTTCTGCAACACGTCAAATAAAACAATAACAATGAAATTTAGAAATCAAAAAAGAAGAAAAAAAAAGGCTAAGCAGCTATGCTGCATTACTGGAGCTGAATTTTTAATTAGGGCTTGTTCAAATTTGCAAATAGTGTAGCTGAGCTCTTCCAGTTCAAAGACCACACCATGTGTTGAGCCTGAGGATCCCCACCTATCCTTTCTAAAACCATCGAAAAAGTTTATTTTAAGGTAAGCATATGTAGTAATTCTCGCCCGCAGGAATCACATGTTCCCATATAATGACCAAAATTCAACTGCTGATTATATTCTAGTCCCTAACAAGCGCCACATACGAAATGTCCACTTTTCAGGTACTCGTAAATGTAATGAGGAGATAAAGACCTTTCATTACCTCCTTCGTAAACACACTTAGGGAGCTAAAATTTGAATATGTTAGTCATTCGTGTCCATTTGGTAATGTAAAATCATGATTGAGAATTTTTTGATTTTACGTTTATGCCCTCCACCCCTACAGTTTAACAACAATAACCCTCATACTCTTCTCCAATTCATACATAGCAATCATATAAGTAAGCTATTCTAGGTTCCTCGAGCCTTCATCAAGCTTCAATTATCCTTCATTTTGGATCCGTTTTGAACTAATTTGAGAGGTCATAATCTAATCCCAAGCAAATGCCAAATGCAAAATTTGGGCTATCCAAGTACATATGCTGAGTACATGGAAGATTCGAGAAATTTACTCGCTTAAAACCTCCTCAAAACGCCATTTTTTGCTTTAATTCGCCTCCAAATTCATGTGAAAACCGAAAATTTAGAAATGTAAGGATGCTTCACTTATTTTTTCACATGAGATTACGAACGCAAATTTCGAGGTATTTGACCTCTCTTCAGCCTATCTAAAAGTTCGAGAGAAACGTCATTTTGAGGTAGATGAAAAATCTAAAAAATACTTTTTCGCAAATTTACACGAACAGTCTCTCATCAAATTATGAGCCATGTCTATCAAAACCTTTTCATACGACGAGCGACGAACAAAGCTAATCATAATTGAAAATTTCAATTTTTTTGAAACAAACCCCATTTCTGTATCTTGAGCATAATTACGCCTTCTCATCCTCTCCAACAACAACTATAAAAGCAGAATCGAATTACATACGAATTGTTTCCAGTACTCATATGAGTCTATATTTATCGAATTTCAGCTATTTGAAGCTTCCTCAAGCCCTACACGAATTCTGACCATTCCCCATTTGGACTATTACTAGATGGATATGGTGAAGAGATATGGAGGATTTAGAAGATATCATGGCTCAAAGCCTTCTCAAAAAGCTCTTTTTTGTTTAAGCTAAAATATCGATATGTTGGCGTGCTCATCGTACTCTATCAAAGGACACCAAGATAAATGATTTAGAGGGTTTCAGAATCCCTTCCAACACCTTCAAATTTTAAGTGAATTACCATTTTGAACTCAAGATCTGAGAAAGTAGCCTCGAAAGGACATTATAAAAACTTTATCCTCCAAAGTCAATTTGTAGATCCTCTCCTTCCCAAAAAAATATAGTCAAAATTTTTGAACAGGGCATAGGTGGATAAGAATGATAAATTTGCCTTGGAACGATTTCGGGCTAATACTTGAATGCTAGATGGGTATCATCGTGTAACATCCTTGACTAGAATTTTAGACCATTAACCCCTCCCGTTTTTGAGAAGAGGCACTTCAAGCGAAAAATGCATAGAAATTTTTCTCACAAACATAAATTGATCGATCTGAACAATTTTTTGATATGTAGTAGGTCCGCATAAGAAGTACCCCAGAAAAAATCAACACCCTTCTCCCCTCCAACTTTCTCCGAAAAATGGCATTTACAACTTCATTAAATTTTTTTAATCATTATAATCAAGTGGCACAAAAATTAAACCGGGTTTGTTGGATGTATTTTCGACTTCTTAATAAGATATATATATTTTTTTAATTTTAGCTCCAGTGTACCATGGTCCAAATTTGTAAAAACTGAAATATGGGATAAATAGAAATATTTTTGAAAAACACGGCTATTGATGGCACAGTTTTTATAAGTTACATATTAGCCACTTTTATCAATAGGAAATCATAGCTAAGAATAAAACTCCTCAACCCCTAGTTTGAACCACGGTGGTACCTCCACCCCCTATTTTGGGAGTTCAGGTAGGTAGATGATATTAGTGTCGTTTTCGCATAAATCGGGCCTCCTCAACACAAGTGTGAAATCCGATTCACAATTGGATCTCTATAAGTACCTCAACTGAGGGGGAAGTAGTTTTCTATAGACAAAAATCTACGAATAGCTTCCTACATCAATTATTCTCGTAATCGAGCTTAAAACACTTTAAAAAGAAAAAAGACCACCAATAGCAACATCCCCTAGACTGGGGTCTTAAAAGTGCAAACAGATGAAAATGACTTAATTTTCATAAAAAGTAGGTAGCTTTTGATTGAACTGCTTCACAGATAGAGCGCTATTGTTTCATAAATCAATAATAAGTTACAGCTTAATTGCATCTAATTCTTTACCCTTTCCTCCTTTGATACGCTTGCTCTTCATTTTAAATCAAAATTATAAATAGGTGATTTTTGTTTAATTTCGGTATTAATTGAACCTCTGGGACATCAAATCTTTTGCAAAAATACAAAAAAATGGTTGCTTTTTGAAAAAAAAAAAAAAAAAAAAAAAAAAAAAAATTAAAAACGGTTTACCCTCCTAAATTTTAAAGACTTTTTCAGTTCTTGGACTACAAAATATAACTTGGGAAGGAAACGATTTTTTTTTTTTAGATTTTGAAGTTATTCAGCGACTATGGTGACCACCAACCTACATTCTGTTCTGTCTAATACGTACATAGATATCGTAATGGACATTGACCAATCAACTACACATGCTCTGATACTACCAACTTTTCTGCCTTCACCCTCTTCTTCCCGGTGTATTGTGATATTTCAGCTCTTCATTAAAAACTATCAATTCCGATTGGGTACAAGGTGGTTAGATATTATTAACGATTATTCAGAAAATATTATTCTATCTTGAATAATGAAAAAACAATTCTCAAGATGTTTTTTTAGCTGAGTTTTAATAAAAACGATAGCTATTACATCCTACCTGATTTGAGAAGGGAAGGTCGGGGGAGGGTGGGGTCTTCAAATCTTTGCGTTTCAGACCATTTGTAATCATCTGGCAAATGTCCAACTTTTTGGTATATATATATATTTTTTTTCCCCCACGCGTAGCGCCGGCGAGTATTCATAAAATTCGCTCAAAATTTGGTGAGGAACTCTTCTTGAAAATGCGCAGAAGTGCTTTTTTTGTTTTTTCGAAAAATTTCAAAATGGCGGATCACTCAAATTTTGAGGGGGCTGGAGAAGAGGCAAATAGCTCAAATTTTTCGTTTTTGATCTCATATGAAAGAGTGAGTCACGGACACCAACATATTTAAATTTCAGCTTCCTAAGTGCATTTTGAGGAGAGTTAGCAAAAACCTGTTTTTGAGGAAATTGCGTTTTTTGTGTCACTCGCCTTGCGCAGGCGGGTGTGGATAAAATTCGCTCAAAATTCGGTGAGGAACTCTTCTTGAAAATACGCAAAAATAGTTTTTTTGTTTTTTCGATAAATTTCAAAATGGCGGATCACTCAAATTTTGAGGGGGCTGGAGAAGGGGCAAATAGCTCAAATTTTTCGTTTTTGATTTCATATGAAAGAGTGAGTCACGGATACTAACATATCCAAATTTCAGCTTCTAGAGTGTATATTGAGAGGAGTTAGATCAAAAAACGGCTTTTTGAGGAAGTTTTGAGTCATGAAATTTCTTGAATCTTCCATATCTCCCCACCAAATCAAGTTAAAGAGGTCAAATTTTGTGTGTGAGGTTAGTTGGTGACCACAATATGACCTCTTGAATTTGGATCAAAATGGATTCAAAATGGCGGATTATCAAAATTTTGAGTAGAGCTTGAGGAGCCTCAAGTTGGTAAAAATGTAATTAATATGAATTCATATGGTTATCGGGGATAAGTTGTATACTATATCCCGAATTCACTTCCATACATGATATAGTGGTGGGGGTACAGGAGGGGTCAAAAATTTTTTATTGCTGTGTCATATGATAAAATGAGCCCAAGTGACAAACGTATTTTGATTTTAGCTTCCTCAGTGATTTTGGAGGGAAGTTAGAGCAAAAAACGGCTTTTGGAGGGGAAATTGCAGCAGGAAATTTCATGAATCTTCTATATCTCATCACCAAATCGGCCTAGAATGGTCAAACTTTGTGTGTAGGATTAGTTTGTGACCAGAATATAACCTCTTAAATTTGAGTCAAATGGATCCAAAATGGCGGATTATCATGATTTGAAGATAATTTGAGAACCCTCAAATAGTTATAATTTGAGAAATATGTGTTCGCATGATTATTTCATGGCAAGAAATACTACATTTGTGCCAAATTCAACTTCTTAAGTGTTTTTGGAAAGGATAGGGTAGGGGTTTTCAGACTTGGTATTGAGTGTGGCCTGTAGTCATGAACGGTTAAGCAAGGTTATTAGTAAATCAAAACAAGCTCCAATTAAAAACTCAGCTCCAGTAATGCGGCATGGCTGCTTACGTTTTTTTTTTTCACTAGCACGTAATCACAGCGGACGTAAAATTTTCCCAATTTTCAGGCGAAATGAAAATATTTTCCTACGCCGAAGAATATGCAGTAAACATCAATAAAGAATTTAACTTCTTGAAATTCGTGCACTTTCCAGCGTCATTCGAGCGCTTATAAATTAATTCAAGAATTTCGAGATTCGATCTCAGATGAAGACGTGGTACGCGAACGCAGGACACTTCAACTCTCCTCGATTTCCATAATTTAATTTTAATTTATTCATCATTCGGGGAATTTCTGCGCCCGTATACGACTATATTACTACACACACCCAGATTCAAATTTAAATTACTCGGAAACCTAAGAATGTTCGAAAACAACAACAAAATCTGCTAAATGCTTCTATAACTTCGAATGGACCGTACGAGTTAAAGTACGCGCATACCATTCGTTTCAAAACCACCGTGTCCTTCGAACGAATCGAATTTTCGAGAAAACTATTTTCGCTAAAAATGCGACTCGATTACGCGATACAGTCGCATTCTTCGAATATTCTACGCGAAAAACATATATTTCAACAAACCATAAACCAGTACGAAGATTTTCGTCACTAGGTGAACAAAAATTCACACTCGAGCGATTCGGACTCGAATGCTAGGCCTGTTTGTTTCTCTCGGTTGTTGATTTTCTTCACCGACTGGTTATTTTCATTTGTACATCTACGCGTTATTTTCATCGGACGATAATTAACGTCGCGTTTGGCCCGATCTTATTCGAAAAACAGCCGAGTTTTGTTTTCATTCGAGTCGATTTACAGTGACTAAAGCGCCAACGTATTCTGCCGCTTAACACAACTCCACAACCGGTATGTTCGCGTACAGCACGCGGTGCAATAACCGCCATTCGAGTAAATTAGCCTTGACTTTAGAAACGGTGATGGCCGAAAAACTAGCCTCTGGGCGAACGCGAAAACCAGCCGTAGAATTTCTTTGTTGAGACTGCATCGGTCAACGCGAACTGGTTTAATCGAAAGCCTCATATTTTCCCCAAATGCTCGGAAATTGGGACGAAAATTCACCACAAAAAAGCAGAAATTCCGAACAACGACCAAAAATAAAGAAAACCGCGCCACGTCTATCGCAGTGTAAACTTATACCGGTGTAAAGTCCGGCCATTAACCTCGTATTACGATCAGTAACGTTGCCACGTTTACCCTTTTCACTACATTTCTTTATCACAAGGAAACAGTAACCTAAATTCGACGACTAAGGAGAAAATTTTATTTGTATTGCGATACGCGAAAAATAAATATTATCTCGTGTACGAAAATGTGAATCGAACATTGCTAATTTTATTTGCCCCCTTTACCGAGCCGATTAAAATACACAGTTCGCGTGTTGATTTTAATCGCAGATTTTCAAATTTCAACGCACGTCTGACATAGGTCGCGTTTTACTTCAACTGATACCAATGTCCATGGAGTTGATTAGCCGAAGATACGGCGATTGAATTTCCCAAGTTCACTTCCTACCCATTACGAACTCTTATCGAAGCACCGATACGGCGATTTCAACTCGTAAATAACGTTATTATTTAATACGGCGAAATTTGACACACTGACCTAATTATTGGTAAAAAGTTAGCCTTTTCGAAGGGCCTTCTCGAGCACAAAACAGCGCTTCTAAATAATAATTTAATTCGTTTACATAGCTTTGGTTCGGGGTCGCCTTATCGCCAACGAATCAAATCGCTCAACCAAAGGTTACCGTAAATTAAGTACACGCTATATTATTAAGTACGAGGTACGAACGCTGCTTTCTTGAACAGCCAATTTCTTCGCATTCGTCCTCAAACTTGTCCATCTATATGTCGCCAAATTATCCCCGCAATTGGTAAAACCTAGGTGATGGATGAACTTCTACATTATCAGCGTACATCTTACCGCATAAATCGTATTGTGGGAAGGTCGTATTTCTTTTGGCGTACGTAAATTATAATTATCCTGTAACATCACGTACGCGTTCAACGAATATACTATGGCGTATCGCTGATAATTATGCAGCCGCTCATTCATCCAAGCGAATAATTTACGTGGAAATAACTCGTCGTGAACACCGGTACCAGAATGAACCGAGCAGTACAAAAAAGCCCCATGTACGTCATAACATCCATATCCAAATATAGTTTTCGATTGCCTCGGGGTCACTACTTCGTAGTTATGATCGATTCATTCGTAGCGTAGGTTAAAACATTTACGTCAATCCTTCTACAACGCTGACTTGCTCGTAAGTAGTGCTTTATCACAGAGTAAAAGTGATCATATTAGCCCACTCAAAATATTTGAGAGGCTGAGCGAAATCATTTTGAAGCAAAAAAAACAAAAAACAAAGGTAAGCAGCCATGCTGCACTACTGGAGCTTGTTTTGATTTGGTAATTGGTAATAACTTCGCTTAATCCTTCATGACTACAGGCTACACCCAACACTAAGTCTAAAAACCCATTTATCCCTTTTAAAAACACTTGAGAATTTGAATTTGGCACAAACGTAGTATATCTTGCCATGAAATAATCGTATGAAAAGATAGTTCTCAAATTACAACTATTTGAGGGTCCTCAAATTATCTTCAAATCCTTATGATCCGTCATTTTGGATTTCGTTTCGTCCGAAATTGAAGAGCTCATATTCTGGTCACCAACTAATGCCACACACGAAGTTCGACCTTTCTAGGTCGATTTGCTGACGAAATTTCCCGCACTAATTTACCCTTCAAAAGCCATTTTTTGCTCCAACCTCCCCTCCAAAATCACAAGGGAAGCTAAAATCAGAATAAATTTGTCACTTAGTAGTCCAATGCATTTACACATTGAGGTCGGAAAAATTCCCATCAAAGCGATTTCTGGTATGGTTGTTAGAAACACCATTCTAAACAACATACTAAAAGTCCTGACCCCTAGGTGTGAAGCGTATCCCCCCAGGGGGGAAAATGTCTCCCCAAAATCAGTTTTTGGCCCCTATCCCCTCCGCATTTGGCCCTAGCGCAAAAAGGTTTCAATAAAATTTATTCTCCTTTCAATTCCCTATAAAATGAGACATAAACCATTTTTCAAGGAAGAACGAGTGTGGAGCTATGGCTTCCTAAAGATGAGTGGTTTGGAGGTGTGTTATGAAAAGTTGCTATAAAAAAGTATTACGATTATTATAAATTGTTTTAATGGTTATATATTATATCGAAGCCTAAGATAATTTTCCCTGACAAATCGAAACCACCTTCCTCTTCCCCCACCACCATTATCAGAAGAACCCCCCTTCCGTATATAATGAATTTATTTTAATGACACAGCGAATTTATTCTAATTTCGACATAGAAAAATTACACCAAATATCTACGAGTCGCGCGTGCTTTTCGTATCCTTGTTGGGGGGAGGGAGCGGCCTATATTGCGACACGACAATACCCGTTTCTTGTAGCGTTTGAGGTATAAAGTACAACTGCATTACGATGTCAAATGATGAAACTTTCTATTTTTTATATACTAGCGAATAGGGTACCTAGCTCTACTATTCCCTTAAATATTTCCGATGAGTTAGAAGTGTGTTTCTTACGAATTTAGTTTACAATCAGAGGCGGGAGGAAAAGTCATAAGAGCATAAAAAAAAAATGTAGATGAAGACAAATTTTTAGCGTCAATGCTTCAAGTCGTGGGCCCTGAAAAAAAAATTTGGGCCCGGGAAACCGCCCATCTTCCCAAGGCTCAGGCCTGTTTATAATAGATGATTTGTTGAAGTGTTTTATTAGTAATATTCGGTAACTGTTACTAAAAAAGGATTAGATTCCTCCTTAGAAGCAAGTAAGCTTTGGAATGATCCTCCGGAATTCGCATCTAGCAAATACGGGCCTGGCAAACCCAAGGCACCCAAGCTAGCTCTGGCATCATTTCTTATGTCTCCATACTAGAACTATTCCTTCTTCAAATCTCCAGAAACTCCGGACTACAGCATGTGCCAGAGCAACTGTGGTTACG
The DNA here is from genome assembly GCA_009761765.1 of Phenacoccus solenopsis. Taxonomy (NCBI): domain Eukaryota; kingdom Metazoa; phylum Arthropoda; class Insecta; order Hemiptera; family Pseudococcidae; genus Phenacoccus; species Phenacoccus solenopsis. The sequence continues at coordinate 3,548,525 of CM019754.1, forward strand.
GGAGCGGGCTTTGCAACCTTGGAAAGTTCCACCTCCAATGACGTAATTTATCCTAATGGTCCCAAAGCACACTCTGTTGCTGGATTGTCTATTCTTTCTACAGCCAATCATTCTTCAATCACTTTCCATAGCTTGACCACGGGTACATGTGACAGCTCACCGCTAGTAATACTTCTCCCATTCAAATTTTTAACCCCACAGACCTCAAATCTTACTTCACATCAATTACCACCCAAGAATGGCAATCAGAATGGTCCTACCAAAACACATCCAAACTCTTCATCCATAAAAAATCAGTTATACCATGGAAACACCTCGACCATTTAGATCGGAAAAGCGAAATAACAATCACCAGACTACGACTTGGTCACACTAGGCTCACACATAGTTACCTTTGCGAAAAGCTCCCACCACCAATATGCAACCTATGTCATCAACAAAATACAACTGTCAACCACCTTCTCTTTCTGTGTCCAAAATTGAACGATATTTGAAAATCACTAAGAATCAAATAAGAAATAACCGACAACCCACAAAATATCCATAACATTTTGACTCTTTTACAACGTTGCGGCCTTCTATTTAAAATTTAACCATCCTAGAGGTGGCGTGATAACCAAGGCAGTTAAAAACGCCACCAAAAAAAAGAAGAAAAAAAACTGTTAAAATGTATTACATATTACCTTCACGTGAAATATTACAATAATATTATTAACAAACGTCAAATAGATGGAAGAAAAATAGATACAAATTAATTTTTGGAAAAATTGACGTAGCTAATAGCCAGCTAGGTACACATAGCTAAATTACTATTCAACTATTCAATCATTATGATTATGTGTAGCTCAGACCTATATTTTTCCAATGAAAAAACCACGCTCGTAAATTCTGCAATTACTCTTAACCAGGCACGTAGGCGAGTAATTAACTCGTATAGACGAACAATGAACAAATGGCAAACCAATCATGGTTTGCATTTAAACTTGTAATTTCAATCATCCATCAAGTAGTGTTTAGTGTTTACCCAGGCTGACATCACAAATCGTGATTCTTCATTTTACTCAACATAATTGCGTCAATTTCCCATTCATTTTACAAAGGATGTTCGCGAATATTTCCAAGTAAAAAAAAAAAAAAAAACAAAAAAAACGTACGTAAGCAGGCACGCTGCATTACTGGAGCTGAGTTTTCAATTTGGGATTGCTTACATTTAAAGGTAATATGTATTATCAAGTAAACTTCTTAACTCCATACACGCCACATCCATTAAAGAGGAGTCCAAAACTACCACGGCACCAGCTTACCCTTCCAAAGCACACCTAAAAAGTTGAATTTAAAATATGTAGTACTTTTTCACCATCAACGTTAAAAAAGCCCATATTTTTATAATTTCAGTAAATTTAGGCTTCTCAAGCTTACCTCAAGTTTTGGTCATACGCCATTTTAATACATTTAGATCCAACATGACACAAATTCAAGGCGTCATATTCTAGCTCCCAACCAAGCACACATACAAAATTTGACTTTTTTTAGTTAATTCCATAAGGAGAATTGTGAGATTCACGAAATTTCTTGCCGAGATTTTCCCTTCAATAGTTTTTTTTTTGCTTCAGCTCCCCTCTACACACACTTAGCAAGCTAGAATTGAAATACCTTGGTCTCATTATCATCTGGAACTATAATAAAAACCGTTCGGATTTTAGTTTACCCCCCCCCCCCCAATTTTAAGAACAACCCCTCCTCTCCATAATTATGTGTGAAGGTGAAATCGGCATATAGCGCATTTCTCATCCACATTCATCAAATCTGAGCCATCTAGCCTCCTCAAACCTTCCTCAAATGTTGGCCATCCGCCATCTTGGATCATGGCCAAAATTTGAGAAGTCATATTCTGCTCCCCAAATAACTTCGCATACGAAGTCTAACCTCCCTAGGTAGATGTGACGAGATTTGCAAGATTTAAGAAATTTCATTACTCAAAACTTCCTGAAAAAGCCATGTTTTTGCTTTAACCCTTCTCCAAATGCACTTGAGAGGTTGAAATTTGAATGCGTCGGTGTACCTGACTCGCTCATTCATATGAGATCAAAAACGAAAATTTTGAGTTATTTGCTCCCTCTCCAGCCTTTCCAAAAATTTGAGTGAACTGCCATTGAGACGAATAAAAGGAAGTAAAGAACTAGTCTTGTAGATCTCTCCAAAGAGTCTTCAATCAACTTTTCAGTCATTTTTACTCATACTCAAAGGCGCTACGCGAAGGAGAAAAATGTATATGCAAACACATATACATACTGTGCGTTCCATTGAAATCCAGACAGGTAAAGCACTAAATTTCCTTTTGTAATATTAAATTTGTCGTGAATTCTAGCGATTAGTTTTAAAATTCTTATTTCTTTGATTTATTATAATTTTTCATGTAAAAAAATTCAACCATGATATCTTCACAATGAAGTACATGATGAAAAATTCATTTCTTTTCAAGTTCATTAGTTTGGTATCATTGCTAAGTTTTTGAATTTCATTGCCGAATTTTGTTTTTTTAGCTGAGTTTTTAACAAAAGGATAGCTATTACAGCCTACCTGATTTGGGAAGGGAAGGTCGGGGGAGGGTGGGGTCTTCAAATCTTTGCGTTTCAGACCATTTGTAATCATCTGGCAAATGTCCAACTTTTTGGTATATATATTTTTTCCCCCACGAGTAGCGCCGGCGAGTATTCATAAAATTCATTCAAAATTTGGTGAGGAACTCTTCTTGAAAATGCGCAGAAGTGCTTTTTTTGTTTTTTCGAAAAATTTCAAAATGGCGGATCACTCAAATTTTGAGGGGGGCTGGAGAAGAGGCAAATAGCTCAAAATTTTCGTTTTTGATCTCATATGAAAGAGTGAGTCACGGACACCAACATATTTAAATTTCAGCTTCCTAAGTGCATTTTGAGGAGAGTTAGCAAAAACCTGTTTTTGAGGAAATTGCGTTTTTTGTGTCACTCGCCTTGCGCAGGCGGGTGTGGATAAAATTCGCTCAAAATTCGGTGAGGAACTCTTCTTGAAAATACGCAAAAATAGTTTTTTTGTTTTTTCGATAAATTTCAAAATGGCGGATCACTCAAATTTTGAGGGGGCTGGAGAAGGGGCAAATAGCTCAAATTTTTCGTTTTTGATTTCATATGAAAGAGTGAGTCACGGATACTAACATATCCAAATTTCAGCTTCTAAGTGCATATTGAGAGGAGTTAGATCAAAAAACGGCTTTTTGAGGAAGTTTTGAGTCATGAAATTTCTTGAATCTTCCATATCTCCCCACCAAATCAAGTTAAAGAGGTCAAATTTTGTGTGTGAGGTTAGTTGGTGACCACAATATGACCTCTTGAATTTGGATCAAAATGGATTCAAAATGGCGGATTATCAAAATTTTGAGTAGAGCTTGAGGAGCCTCAAGTTGGTAAAAATGTAATTAATATGAATTCATATGGTTATTGGGGATAAGTTGTATACTATATCCCGAATTCACTTCCATACATGATGTTGGAGGGGGAAGGCGGGGTTATCAACCTAAAATAGTGGTGGGGGTACAGGAGGGGTCGAAAATTTTTTATTGCTGTGTCATATGATAAAATGAGCCCAAGTGACAAACGTATTTTGATTTTAGCTTCCTCAGTGATTTTGGAGGGGAGTTAGAGCAAAAAACGGCTTTTGGAGGGGAAATTGCTGCAGGAAATTTCATGAATCTTCCATATCTCATCACCAAATCGGCCTAGAATGGTCAAACTTTGTGTGTAGGATTAGTTTGTGACCAGAATATAACCACTTAAATTTGAGTCAAAATGGATCCAAATGGCGGATTATCAAGATTTGAAGATAATTTGAGCACCCTCAAATAGTTATAATTTGAGAAATATGTGTTTACATGATTATTTCATGGCAAGAAATACTACATTTATGCCAAATTCAACTTCTTAAGTGTTTTTAGAAAGGATAGGGTAGGGGTTTTCAGACTTGGTATTGGGTGTGGTCTGTAGTCATGAACGGTTAAGCAAGGTTATTACTAAATCAAAACAAGCTCCAGTTAAAAACTCAGCTCCAGTAATGCGGCATGGCTGCTTACATTTTTTTAAATTTTTAACATTCAGATTCAGTATTGTATTTTACCAGGGAATTTAGTACTTTGTGTGGATTTCTATGAATCGCACGGTAAATAATTAAAAATCAAATTATATTAAAAATTGAATTATTAAAAAAATTAATTTTATATTTAAATAATAATAAATTACTATTGAATAAACAAAAAAAAAATTATATTCATTTTAAGTTGGTTGAATTAAAGATACAAGAAATATAAAGAAGTTTTATTAATAAAATTAAAAAAAAAAAATGATAATAAAATTCATAAATTAATTTTTTATCGATTAATTTTAAATTAAAATACATTTTCCAATATTATTTACTTCATAGTCTGTACGAGGGAGTTGAACATTACCATAATATCATTATAAATGGCCTGAAACGCAAAGATATGAAATCCTCCATCCCCCGACCCCTCCTTCTCAAATCGGCTAGGTTGAAATAGCTACTGTTTTTTAATTAAAAACTCGCCTAAAAAACAAAGCGATTAGGATCACGAATACATTCAGCTGAAGTACCAAGACTACGTTACGAAATCGATTCCACAATCATCTCGAGTTTCGAAAAGAGCTAGGAAAAATACGAATCGAAATAAACAGTAAAATTAAATTTTTCCATTTCGATGTACCCCATAATGGCATAATGAATGTTTATGCTTTATATTCTCATAGACTTCCTACAAATTAAAAAAAATCCCAAAATTCAATACGAACGTCATATTCGATAAATAACGAGTTAAATACCTCTTCATTAAATTTCCAAAATAATTATCACCCTTCCGTGTTAAACGTACGTGGGTTTGGCTAATACAGGTATATCAGAAAAAAAAAGAAAATTAAAAAATTCGACCAACTAACACCACTAGCGTGCGCCCAATTATAATAATAATTATCGAATTCGACCATGACGCACGCGAATTATATAATCTTATCGAACGCTGTTGTACGCTCAGGCTTCCTCAACCAAAAGGCTATAATTTCGGCGTACGATGGGTAACCAACTAAACACTGACCACTACCTGATGCGGTTAGCGATACGATATGAATATAATACGTTCAACGACCAAGCGAAGCTTTAGCCTATTCTTAGCACTTTCTATGGAGGAACGAATTACGAGAACGTCGTTGATATGGTCGAAGTTTCAATTCGTTACGACCACATCGCATCCAATTGCAAGGTCGTTTTGACCACATAACAGTGCAGAAGATCCACTGACCACTACATTTCCTATATGCAACCGCATACTGTCGGAAACACGTAAATATACAAATTACAGTTTACTCGAGCAGACGACCGCGCAAATTGGGTCAATGTAAGTTTTTTCATCACGAGACATTGCCGATGTTAATAACACACTAAAATCTCGACGCGTTTATGATTTATGTACGCCACCATTTCTAACCTTGGCATCATATTCGTCGAATTGACGAATCTCATATTCCTCGCTCTACCACTTTTCATCTCACACAGCTCGTTTTAATACGCGTCAAAAAAAAATTCACCACCAACCGTCGCTTCCCAGTTGCGGAAAAATTCGGTTATTAAATCGCTTGCCGCGTTCGTAATAATTAAAAGCGAAACATAATGTAGAGGTCAGATTCTCACGCATTATGAGTTTAAGGTTACCGTAATAATGCCTTTATGCTTGTGCTCTACAAAACACAAAAACTATCAAGGCCGATCCTTTTCTTTTTCCTGCGTACCGAGTAGCGAAGGAAAAGAAATTGATGATTTCCTCGCCGGGTATTTTTTTCTTTAAATTCATCGCCGGGCAGCGTATGTGAAAACACGCGGAAGCGGAATTACACGTACAGGAAATGGCCATTTGGTTGCCGTTGCATTTTTGAAATGCGCATTGCACGTATCGATAAATCCGACCAGTAGACCAGTTGTTGCGTGCGATAAATACGACGCGTTGACGAGGTTACTCGATCCAATTAAGCATACACCATTAATAGTAATCTATTTCGAGATATTCGTGAGTTTTCCAAAAGTCGTTTATTTAATTTAGAATTTTAATTTTCTTCCATATCGTAAAATTTAATTTAAAAAAAAAAAAAACAGCAACAACAATAACACATTCTAACGTGGCTTCTTACTAAATCATACCATTTTAGGTAGGTACTCGTTAGCGCGCCAAAAAATTCGTTAATTATCTAACGTCTCATCTGCCCATGATGAATTCGCCAACTGCATCTGGAGACTGCGCATACTGTGTCATATCCCAATATGAAAAACTCGAGGTCGCAGCAAACAAAATTCACTTTCATCATAATTCACACATGGTATGCGATTATCTGATGTCCAAAATGCAACTGAATAATTAAGTACAGATTACCTCCATTCGCTCGGCTACAAAAATTCTGCAAAATTCACGTTTCTTTGTGGCTACAAGCGCATTTTTACGAGCATATCTATGGGATTTCTCGCAATTTACACGGAGCACGTGGTATCTTTGTGATGTATTCAGAGACGTTGCGAAGTAAGAAAACCTGTATTTTTATATTCTATTCCAGTTTACCTGATGCCTGCGTAAAAATAATATTTTCAGATGATTCTTAATCCAGCACCAAAGAGACTGTTAAAATTCATCGTAGCGAGCTCAAATAGAATATTCAAAACATATAGTAGCACGTAGTCGAAATGAATTTTACGTTTCGTAAACACAACCGCAGTAACTGATAATTACAAAATTTTTTTTTCAGACACGTTTGTTAGGCACTAATGATTTCAGTTTTTTAAAAAGATACCAGCAGTTGATATGCTTTTTTAATTATCTTGAAGATGGTTTCAGACTTCTACTAGAGCTTCTAAGCCTTCATATTAGTCTATTCTCTTCCCTCCCCCCCCCCCTTAGTTAGAATTTTAAATATTCTCTTTTACGTCGGGCTCGTTTCTTCAAAATTCAGCACACTTTGATGCGAAGGAATTAAAATATGCGAGCTTAGATCGACTACTTGAAGACCAACGTTATTTCACCGCTATAGATGATAATTAAATAACGAAAGAATTATATGCGTAGGATGAAAAAAATTCTTAAAAAAAAAACTTCAATTAAAAAATTTACCAAAGTAAAAAAAATTTCAAAAAAAAGAACTAAAACCCCTCAGGAATGAAGAATATCAAAAAAAATGAAATAGTATCGAAAAATTTCAAAAACATTCTGAAAACTAAAAGAAAAGACGAAAAACTCATAAAAACGAAGATGTCTCAAAAACTGAACAAAAATGTTTTGAGATCAGAAACAAAAACTTAAAAAATCTCATGAAAAAGAAAACGCTGAGCCAACAAGACGTTGGAGAAGAAGGTCATTCCTAGGTCACAACTATAAGGCCCTCTGGAAAAATTTAAGCATGATATTATAATAAAGTCTAGCGATTTTTTTTCGTGCTCATTTTCCTCTGAGACGTTGTTCTATGGAAAAGCAATCGAAATATAATGAAATTTTCCTACTTTTTCTCGATTACCTACTATTCGACGATTTGAGGATGACAAAAAAAATTATTACTTCCATATTAGGGTAAGTTGAAAATCAAATATTTTAGAACTAAATATTCGAAAATTCGTAATATCAAAGTCCTGAAAATTGAACAAATAACTTGAAAGCACCATGCATGGAAAAAATTTCGAAATTGCAGAATTTTTTTTTTTTTTTTTTATATACGTGTCGTGTACAGCCACTGAGGCTAGAGGCACGAGCTTAGAGAGTTAGACCTGTTTGAAGAGGCCAGTTGAGATTAGAAAGCTGAGAAGTGATCGAATGGTGGATTCTGAGTCTCCGAGGAGATCAGAGAGGGATTCGGGTAAAAGGAGCTGTCGTCTATGGTTGAAGCTCTAAAATCCTACCATTTCCCTCTCCCCCGCCCGTTAAAAAATTGAACAACGGATATGAAGTCAGTGTTAGAAGCTGTTAAAGTTGAGCTTTGAAAATTACCAAAGGAACAAAGAAAATCAAGAACGAAAAAAAGTAAATAGTGAGCTACTTCAAAAGTGTTCCACCAAATCTAAACCCTCGGAAAGATGGAGTGATAATCCAATAGCAGTTAAATAAGTCAAAAAAAAAGAATGAAAGTAACGTGAATAACCTGTGAGGAGATGAAAAAGCTCTAAAAATTGAGAAAAACCTCCCACTAAAAATTGAAAAAATTACAAAAACTGAAGACAAACTTCAAAAATGAAAAAAAAAAGACAAAAAAAAGAAGACAAAATGTCCTGAAACATGCTTTTAAAATTCTTCCAAATAATAGAAAACAAATATATGACAATGATTCAAAAAATATAAAAAAGTCATAGAAATGGAAGAAATGTCATAAATGAAAATGGCTCAAAAATAGTAAAAATGCCATGAAAATTGAAAACATTGGCAACAAAAGTCTCAAAAACAATAAAATACAAAATAAATGGAAAAATGTAAACATATCATGTAAACAAAAAAAGTCTTCAAAAATGTAAAACTTTTTTAAGAACGTTTCAAAAATTGAAAAAAGAAATTCATAAAGAAAAAACGCTAAAAAATGTAAAAATATCATAAAAATGAAAAAGTTCACAACGAATATAATTTATCTCAAAAATATAAAGAAAATATCATAAAATAAAAAAAAATATCAAAAAAAAAGGATTTTTCAATTTTTAAAAAGTGAACAAAAAGTCATAAATTTCACTATTCTTATCTTATCGAAATTCTCTCTTCTGCCTTCAAAAACCTCCTGTCCTTCCTGACAGAAACTAACCTATTCTGTAAAATCTAATTTCTTTTTCCTCCCGTGCCTTTGTTCGAGTGGCAGTACAACGGCATAAATGGGTCAAAAAATGTAAAAATATCACAAAAATGAAAGAAAGTTTTGAAATGAAAAAATTAGTCTCAAAAATTGAAAAAAATATCATAAATGTTATTGTCTCAAAAACCACAGCAGCTATGAAACCCCTACAAAAATTATTAAAAAAAAAAAAAAAAAAAATACAAAAATATAAATGTCATCAAACGTGCTTCTGCTTCTGGCCCGAGTCGCAGTATATGGCAAAAAAAAAAATTAAAAAATCCATAAAATGAAATAAAGCTACGCAATAATAAAATAATTAATTTTTTTTTTCAAAAAATATATTCTCTCCCATACACTGCACATTGTATCGAAAATTGAAAAAATTTGTTATTATTATTGGTTGAAAAGTTTTAAAACTTGTGTCGGTTACATTATTAAGTGAAACATTGACATGAACATTATTCAATAAAGACTATATCAACTAAAATTATTCAAATCGAGTCTTTTCTCTAAGAAGAAAGTTCTTTAGGGTAAATCTGTAGAAGAGTAAGCTAGAAGGGGAATGACAAATTATCTTGATTTTGAAGTCACAGAAACACAATTTTTTTTTTTTCAACAAAAAACTTGCTTCAAATAAGAACATTTACGTAAGTCAAACCTGCTCCGTTCACAAATACGTCAAGCAAGACAAAAAATAATCGAAAACAAAATTTAAAATTGTTAATTACGAAAAAAAAAAAAATTTAATGAACTAAAATGTCTTCACCTTTTCTTCTAAAACAATAATGAATATTATTTTCTCACTTCCTGGTATCATTTGTTTATAAAAAAAATGTTCAAAATTCTTATCAAGAAAAGATTAAAACTTCGAAATTGGCCTTATTAAAGAGTATGATCATTTTTTGTTTTACAATAATGCAAAAATTAGCCAACGATATGAATTCGGAATCAAAGCAGAAAAAAATTGGTTAAAATAAAAATAAAAATCCTAAAAATCTATCAATTACAACGATATTAAAGCCAAGTCGCTGAAAAAGGAAAAAACCCATAAGGCATTATAAAATGAAGAACTCACCGTTTTTGAATTTGCCATATGAAACCTTATAGGTAAGATTCTGAAAAATGATATCTATCGGCTTCGGGTTCATATGAATGGACATCTTCTTTGGCTTCTGCATTTCGAACCGGTCATCTAGATCACAAACACTTTATTTAAAAGAAAAACGCAACCCAAATCATACAATAAAACGCGAATCGACGGAAAATTCACCGCATTAAAATGCGATTACGATTAAACGAGCGCGCAAATTTGCGACGCGAATACGACAAGGAAGACGAAAAAAAAAAAGGCAATGTACTTTACGCCAGACTACCAGCAGCGTACGTTGGACACGACTTAATCATTTAACGAGTCTTCGTTACCTGTCCACTCATTCACTCGAAATTACCGATACCAATGCTGGTCGCCGGTGCGCTGCGATTATCTCGTTGATCTGGTTCGAGACATCGACACGCGTCTTTGGCCGTGGTACGACGTATTGACATGGTACTTGACATTGCTACCTTCATTCAACCTGTTCGCCGCCGCCACCATCGACAGCGCCGTCAAAATAGTCGGTCGTTTCCTATTCGCGCGCTTCTTCCTTTCGCGTATTTACCAGAATATTCTTATCGCGTTCTACAACGCCGCCGACGTAACGGTGAAGACGAAAATTTTTACTAATTTTATAATTAACGGCTCGATAATCGAATATGGACGATATCGCCGTCACGTAGATGCATTCCGCGTTAACTGATTCATAAGTATAGCGTGATAGGAAGTTACGGTGATTAAAACCCCGTTAAGGCATGTCTAACTCCAAAGAAGGCAAAACTTTTGGCCAAATTTCCGCAAAACTCTCACAGTCTTCTTTCAAATTTTTTCAATACTTCATCGACGTATTTTATAGTTGGGAAAACCCTCAAACCCATCGACATTTCGATTGTCAAAACAGATCAGACTGTTGGATTCTTCTGCAAAGTGAAAGATGCATCGAATGATAAAATTCCAGCCTTCAATAAGTAAAACATCTAAATACGTTGGAAAATTTTTTAATTTTTTAAAAAAATGTTTAAAAATTAAAAATTAGACAACGTATTTTAGCCCAGTTCAAAAGATTACAATTTACTGCTTAGAGCCTGGAAAAAATTCCATGATAATTCAATTCAACCATAACTTTTCCTAAATTCAAGAGCTTTACATATCCTTCCGATATGTTCGAGAAATGCCATGTTTTACCTATTTTCAATAGTGATTACAAAAAAAAAAAAAAAAAAAAGAAACGAAAGCTCAGAACCCACAAGTGGTTCATCCGGACTCCGCATTCGCATTTCATTAGGATAAAGGGTCTCTCCTGATAAGATAGTGAAAACGGCCCTTGACCCAAATTCGGTCACAAGTGGTTCTAAATGTTGCCCTCGATAAATAAACTCCCAAAAAAAATTTTTGACCCCCCACCCCTTCCTGAGAAATCGACTCCCATATGTCGAAAATTCAATATTTTTTAACTCTGGATGGGATGGATGAAAAATTTTGAAAATTTCACCATTGATAGGCATTATATAAGTACATTTGTGGAAATTTTTTCAAATTTTTCGATTCATATTTTCTCGAATTTTTTAGGCTTTGAAATGTTCAAAAAATTGTAAATTTTTTTTTTGAGGGGGGTACATGGCTGAATTTTTTTCCATAATTAGCTCGTACTTTAAGCTACAACACGATAATATTTTCAAACCCCCGAAAGGGGGTGGAAGTTGGTCAAAAAAAATGAAATGTGTAACAAGAACGTCTCCTAAATTCACTTTTTTGAATTTTTTTTGCGAACAATGCGTTTTAGAGAAAAAATAGTGTAGTAATAAAATGTTTCTCATTAAATTCTCTACAAGAAAGCGTCTTATAATTTTTTTCGTATACCCATTAGGGGAAGAGATAGGGGACTACAAAGTTGCTCCTAATACTAATAATTATTATATATGGCTGAACTATTATAGGTACTACTTTAACTTCACCATCATTATGTGGAATTTTATTTATTCTTATTGTGAAATCCACAGTCAGAAGTTTGCCACAATAGTCGAAAAGTAACTCGCCTTCATTCCCAATTTTAATTTTCTATTTTTTTTTTCATTTTTTTTTCTTGTTTAGTCCTTACTGATTTTGCGATAGTGTAATACATAACAATTATTAGTATTAGGAGCAACTTTGTAGTCCCCTATCTCTTCACCTAATGGGTATACGAAAAAAATTATAAGACCCTTTCTTGTAGAGAATTTAATGAGAAACATTTTATTACTATACTACTTTTTCTCTAAAACGCGTTGTTCGCAAAAAAAAATGCAAAAAAGTGAATTTAGATGTTCTTGTTACACATTTCATTTTTTTTGACCAACTTCTAACCCCCCTTCGGGGGGTTGAAAATATTATCATGTTGTCCCTTAGAGTACGAGCTAATTATGGAAAAAAATTCAACCATGTACCCCCCTCAAAAAAATTTTTACAATTTTTTAAAATTTTCAAAGCCTAAAAAAGTCGAGAAAATATGAATCGAAAAATTTGAAAAAATTTCCACAAATGTTCTTATATAATGTCTATCAATAGTGAAATTTTCCATCCATCCCATCCAGAGTTAAAAAATATTGAATTTTCGACATATGGGAGTCGATTTCTCAGAAAGGGGTGGGGTGGGGGGTCAAAAATTTTTTTGGGGCGTTTTTTCATCGAGGGCAATATTTAGGACCACTTGTGACCGAATTTGGGTCAAGGGCCGTTTTCACTATCTTATCAGGAGAGACCCTTTGAGTATAATACGAGGAGCCTCAAGTGGCTATAATTTGAAAAACATGCGTCCATATGATTATTGCGTGGCAAGAATCCTACATTTATTCTAGATTCACTTCTTAAGTGGTTTTGGAAGAGATAGCATAGGGGTTTTCAGACTTTGTATTGGGTGTAGCCTATAAACATGAAGGGGTAGCAACGTTTTTGCCACCTGAACGATCCCTAATTAAAAACTTAGTTCCAGTACTGCGGCATGGCTGCTTACGTTTTTATCACGCATTGTATGTTTTCAACATTCTTTTCATTGATAAAAAATATTCCATTACTTCCAATTGCTTCCCAGTAATTAACGCTTCACTAGTTAAATTTGCGACGCATACACATCTCTTAACGATAAAACTAAGACGTAATTACCTGCCGCGAGATGTAAAAGCGATTTTTTTTCTCAATATGTTTAAACGCCATTCCTAAAATGACTCATTAATACAAATCATCTTGTTTATTTTTTAATGCAATCTTAAGAGAAAAAAAAATTACAAAAAATGCGTATGTATGAGTAATCACCGACATTAACGATTCAACAAAATTGAAAAACACCAAAAAACTACATTAATGAGCATCTAATACAAAACTAAAACGATACGTTTTTTTTTTTTTTTTTTTTTTTTTTAATAACTTCATTTTTTGTCGCTCGGCATCCTGGGCCATTTGCGACGAAAATTACACGATATTAAATTTTTATGTAGATATAAATGATACAACGTTAATTTTAAATTTCATCTAATAACTTAATAACTTAAAATTAAAGAGCACGGTATAAACGGTATATTTTCAAATAGTTGATCATTTGATTTCCAGCATCTGAGAAATTTCGCATTGCTGTTGGTAGATCTGTAGATGGACGGTGGGAAGAGTATTTATGGCACTGTGTAAGCATATGTAAGACAGTGAGTGGCATTCGACAAATACATATAGGGCTAGCTTTTTTTTCAAGGAGATGAGGCTGGGTTAAAATGGTATGTCCAATCCGAATCCTTGCTAATATTACTTCTCTTCTGTGGTATGCGGAATGCCATTTCGAGATTTTGGGAACATTCTTATTCTTCTTTTAATTACGCAATATGTATACGTGGATTGCTGAGTATTAAAAATCTCATCTTCTGTCAAGGACATCTTTCATTTCCAATCCACGTGTGCCCTCAGCGTAGCGATAAATTGAGAAAATGCTGCCATAAAAGCCACTCTCCCAAATACCTCCCCAAAAAAGGAAAATATTTGCGAACACCTCGCTTATATAATTACAGGTAATTTGGCAACATGCTCATTTTAAATTTAAAGGTAACCCATATGCCATATCACGGACTTGAGTTCGACATGTCACTATAAATAAATCGTTCGATACGAGAATCGTTATAGATTAAAAAAATTTCCATACCATCGCTAATCTAATACGCTGGTCTACGAGGTGAGAATACACAATTTACCAGTGATAAATATCACTTCACAAAGATCTATGGCCACAGATTTTCATCAGTCGTACCGATCGCTGAGAACATATTCGAATATCAGAAGACCTTGAGATTTTTTTCTATACCGTCGATTCGGATTAATGATGCGAATATTAATTGGAAATATTTACAATTTAAAACACACGCATGGTATATTTTCTGATGAAAATTACGCGTTCTACTAAATAAGCATCCAGGCGACGAGCGAATACAAACGATGAAAACCTTCGTTTCTCCTCTAATCAGCCTTTAAGAAAATGTCGAAAATTAGAGAAAAAAAATTACCCGATGAAAACCGAACGATATTTTTTATTTAAAAATAAAAATATATTTGCACCGCAAATAACGTATTTTCGCCATAATTTTCGGTAATTCCAACAGAATTGGAAATTATCCAAAATTATCAACCACCATGATCAGGAAGCGATACGACAAATCCACTATCTACTCGTATACTATAAATTCTACAGGTTCTAGTATTTTTAGGTTATTTTTTAGAATTTTTTAAATATACATATATACCTATTATATAGAGAGAGAAAAAAAGAAAAGAAAAGAAAAAACAACAATAAATAAATAAAAACCGATGTTTCGAGAAAAAACTAAATCTCGAGAGTATTTTTATCTCGAGTCCCAGCGTTTTTATATCTTTAAATAACAACTCGAAACTATCAAAATAATAAAAAACAAAAAAAAATACGTATCATTCCTTGAGATAATTTCCAATAAAATATTTCGTAATGACATCTTATTTATGGTCGATTAGAAAAGAAAATGACCTTCACCGAATTCTGTAGGCCTACTATTAAAAATTAAAAAAAAACCACATAGCTATACTGGTATAACGACGCGAGATGGTCGCGCGGCGCGCACACTGACGCCGTTAATTTTGTTCTCAACAACAATAAACACCCGTAAAGCGAAAGGCCGCAGGCATCCGAGAGCAATACCGGCGAAGAAAAAAAAACTTCAAACTACTATTTTAATGAGGAGAAACGAACGCATTTCGACATTGACACGAGCTATACGTCGGTGAAAAAAAAATTTTTCACTGCCACACTCTAAATGCGAAGATGGACGACTCGCTAAATCGTTCGTCTTTCGGCTATAATTTACCTTGCGCGTAAAATCGAGCCGTAAAGGGCCGCAAATTTCACGGTTACTAGGTTAGTGGTACAAGTTCAGTTGAAATTAATTTTTCAAAAATTCTCTTCCCAGAATTGCATATACTCGTACGTGCGAATAGCGCCGCAATACATAACCCGTTCCGTCCCCCCTAGACTATAGGATCGATTGAAAGCGAAGGCTGTTATTAATTTTTATGCTCCACATATGAAATTTTTCTTCGCGCTCGTTTATACAACATCGTGCGTCGATCGGAGCGTTAATAAAAAATAAAATCTCGCCGCGTCGCCTTGAATTTGTTTCCATCGTTTTTCTCTGCGTAACCAATTTATCGAAATTAACGACCTTGGTAGTCGCATAAAATTCTACACCCAACGCGCTACTAACCCATCGGTGAAAAAATATACGTAATAATTTTACGCCCTTGTAAATACGTTCAAAGGCTCTACAAAATTTCCATCGATTTAAATCACTCGACGTAAACATCTTCTAATAATGAACGAAAAACGTAATACGCGAAAGGTTACGGTCGGTTACGCGAGTTCGTTGATATTCTACGAATTACCTGCCCTACTAATATCTCGAACACGAATTTCCTCCACGACTACCGCGTTTACCAGCAACGACCAAACGTGTGGAAAACCTCCTTCAAACTTTCCATTCCTTAAAACTAGTCTACGCTACGAAACTTCGAACCTTGACAACATCGCGATTCGTGATAATCGCCAATTGCGTATATTTGGCTCAACTATTGCACGATAAGGTGGGCTGATTTTACTCTTCTTCCGAAAAACCAAAGGAGCCGGCGTACAATTACCCAGCGACCTCTAGAAGACTAGCAGAATTTTTCCTATCAAAATTCGTGGAAAAATTCCCTCGAAGTAAATTCGAGAAAATGACGCGATGACTTCATTTTTACCTAGCTCTAGCTAATAGCATAATAGGAGCTTAATATTTGATATTAAATTTTCAAACATGTTTTGTAGGCGTAGAAATTAAACGACAATAATCTGAGGAGAGTAACACGATCGTTTTTAGACAGTGCGATTTTTTTACCCATCGATCATCATCAGTGACTCGTGCCGCCCCCCGCAGGGGCATCGTGACCACGACTCACCGTGACTGCGTAGACGAGATTACGCCATCTATCCCGATCTCTGGCCAATCTGGTACACTCCACAAAAGTTCTATCCGTGAGGGTACGAATTAGGTCAGACAATCTTGTTGGGGACCTTCCTCTGCTCCTCTTTCCATCGACTCTTCTCTGGACCACAATGGACTACAGCGTGTTGGCCCGTGTTACATGTCCGAAGTACTTCAGGATCCTGGCATACACTTCTGACGATAGCCTGCGTTCTTCTCCGATTTCACTTAATATAGACTGATTTGTGCGTTTCGCTGTCCACGGTATTCGCAGCATCCGCCTCCAGCACCACATCTCGAATGAGTCGATCTTTTTCCTTTCCTTCTGACGAACTGTCCACGTCTCTGCTCTGTACAGAAAGATCGAAAATACTAGAGTGCGCACCAGTCTGATCTTTGTATATTTGGTAATTGCGCAATCTCTCCATATCTTGTTCAACTTCACCATAGCATTCCTTGCCATTTGCACCCTTCTGTTCACCTCCTTCTCGCAGCCACCATTATTGTCTATTTCGGAGCCAAGATATGTAAAGTGGGTGACCACTTCCACCCCAGCTATCTCCGCCACATCTGGTCTGTTATTCCTGGGCCTATCTATAATCATCATTTTTGTTTTGGATCGGTTTATCTCCAGCCCAAACGTTCGGCTACCTGCCTCTAGTTTATTCAGTAGGTTCTCCATCTCTTCAATGCCGGCTGCCAGTAGAGTAGTGTCATCCGCGTATCTTAGGTTACCCATCGATGCTTCAAGGGATACAGTAAATACTGTAGCAAATACAATCTACCCTATTTGGTACCAACAGTCGACGAGGGAATTTTCTTATTAACTTACGTATTTTACGTCATTTGTAATCATATAGTACACATCGTTTTCTGTACTGTACAAGGTAACATTTCAAATGTGAATTATTTTTTTCAGGGTTTTTGTTTACTAAAAAAAAAAAAAAAAAAAAAAAAAAAAAATAGAGACTGATAACATTATTCTTAATTTCTTATCAACATTGAACCTTCTATAAAAAGATATTGGAGATTGGAGGTTCTTCATGCTTACGTTAAAATTGAAATTTTTTGGTTAAAAAAAAAAGAAGGTAAGCAGCCATGCCTCATTACTGGAGCTGAGTTTTTAATTGGGCCTTATTCAGAATTCGCAAACGACATTCCTAACTTCTTCATAATTCAATGTCTAAAAACCCTTACCTTATACCTTCCCTTCCCTTCTCTTCCAAAACCACTTGAGTTGTATTTAGAATAAATCTTATTGCTATGCAATAACCATATGAACCTATATTCTTCAAATTATAGCTACTTGAAGGTGCGTCCACACGGAGGATGATCAGCTTGTTCAGCTTGGATGATCAGCCTGAGATGAATGTAGTGTGGACGTTTGGATGATCAGCCTCATAAAGCTGAACGAAGCTGATCAGCCTGTCATTCTCGATCGACTTGATGTCGGTCTATTCAAAGGATGATGAATAGTGTGGACGCGATTGCATCATCCACGTTCGCTCATCCTAACATAATTTTTCGCTATTTCACATAATTATAGTAAATTCTTCAATGAAATGAAAATAATTTTAGCACCTGGAAGTAAATTTTTTAGCCATCTGATCATTTCTCTGAAATTAAAATACTTATAACAGAAAATTTACTAAAAATTATGCCCTACTATGTTTTATCTGAAAAAAAAAAAATTAACATAACAATAAACTTAATTCATTAATAACATTTTTTTTTCATAAATTCAACACCTAAAAACACTCCAATAATTTTAAATTTTTTTATAAATTTTTTCACTATTTAGGTAGTTTATTAAATATATAAAATAATAATTTTGAATATTTATTTTTGATTACAAAATTTATAATAAATTTATTAATAATTTTTATGAAAAGATGAAAATTTAAGTTCAGCATTTTTCACTGTAAAATTGAAATACGATACAATTCAGGGGGTAGCGGGTGTTGGGAGGGTAGAAATTACTCATGCTATGCCACTTTTGGCTACCATCGGTTGCCATTTGCCGCGTATCCCTTATAAGGGCAGACTGCTCTATTTGGAAAATATCGAGCAAAGACATATCGAAATGTAGTATTTCACTTTCTTCTCCACATGCTTTCCTGTAATCGAATGTGCCAAGTGCTTCTATAGAAGGCAAAAAGCTGAACAAGTGTGGACGTCGACAGATGATCATCCGAGGCTGATCAGACTAGGCTGATCATCCAAGCTGAACAAGCTGATCATCCTCGTGTGGACGCACCTTTAGAATCCTCAAGTTGTCCTTAAATTTTGACGAGCCGCCATTTTGGATCGATTTTGACCCAAATTTAAAAGATCATATTTTGGTCACCGACTAAGTCTACATACAAAGTTTGGCTTTTCTAGGTCCATTCGGTGAAGAACATTAACGAAATTTCTACTCAAAAAGCCATTTTTCGCTGTAAATTCCCCCCAAATTCGATTGGGGGGCTAAAATAAGAATGAATCACTTGGGCTGATTTTATCGTACTACACCACTATATAAGAAATTTCCACCGCCACCACATTTAGAGGTCGATAATTCCTCCTTTTCCCCTCCAACATGTTTGAAGGGGAATTTGAGATATAGTATACTTCTCATCCCATATAAACACGAGTTCAGATTAATTATTTTACTAATTTGAGGTTCCTCAAACTATACTCAAATTTTCAAGATCCGCCATTTTGGATCCATTCGAAATTCAAAAGGAAGCATTATGATATGTGAAATAGCATTATCCACTAAGTTGAACATGCTTAAATTGAAAGTCCAGCTCTTGAAATTCGGTATACTTGCTCAAGTTTTTTTCCTGCTGTTCGGTAATTTGAATTTGAGATCATAGAAATATGAAGAAAGTATATATACAATAATTGGCAGCAGTAGTATGGTAATATTGGTGAAGTTAGAAAGGATAACGTATAATTTATTCTACTCAAATTAAAAATTTGGCCCATAATTTTGTGGTTTGAGTTCGTAATTTCTTAAAAACAATGTCGTTTTATTTTTATGCTGTCAAAAAGAATTATTTAATTGGTTGCAAGGAAGAAATCTCATTTTCAAAGCGACATGGCGCAGAAAAAAAAAATAAAAAAAATATTCGTGAACACTCACTTTAAAAAAAAAAAAAAGTTAAATAATAAAAAACGATATCCCAAAAATTTAAAAAAAAAATTAAAAAAACGAAAAAAAAAAACGAAGAAATCTTTGAAAAAAAATGTTAAATCTATACACGAACGGATAAGTTTCCCTCAAATTTAACATCCAAAACTATCATTTCTCAAAAAATCAATATTTTCTGATTTTCTATACGGATAAATCCAAAATCAGAACTATATTCAAGAAAATGGTATAGCGAACTTGCCTACCAAAAAAATTCAAAATCAGAAAATATAAAAAATGCAACAAAAATTAAAAATTGAAAAAAAAAACAAAAACAAAATGTTAACAAATTTAATACGATGCCCATGATTGAGAAAAAATTATGAATAAAAAATCAACGTAAAAAAAAATTATCGCAAAAATATTAATAATTTTTTTTTAAACTGTTTTATACTTCATTTCTCGTTCAAATGGAATTAAATTATAAAAATAAAAATAATACAGCTAAAACACGGTAAAAAAGTAAATAATGAAGAAACTAAATTTAGCTAATGTTCAGAATTTGAAAACACCTGTGCTCGAAGAAGATACTTGATCATAAAATCGATACATAAATAAATTAATTTTATTGAGATAGGTACGCGTTCAATTCACTCATCGGCTCATTTGAATATGGCATATTTGAGAACCCCCGATTTCTATAAAATATCAACAGCTAATTTCCACGTCAAATCAGCCTATTACGTCTAATTTACTGCCACATTGAGGTACCGAATACGTTTTTCTTCTACACTTATTTGCTCAAATAACGCTACGCGGATACAACGGTATTTCGTAATCGCGCATTCTTTTCGTCGATTCATCTTACATAAAACTTTTCCTCGTCCATAACAAACGCGACAAACACTTGAGCGGCGAACGACAAACAAATAGAATACAGAATTTTCACGGCATCGAAACAGGCAGATAATTCTGAAATTTTTCCTCACATTCGGTTCATTAACCCTGGCTGACAGATTGATTTTGAAAACTCGCCACAACCGACGTAGAGTATTACGACAATCGATACGACGTCCTCGTAATCGCGATAAAAAATACCACTTGTGACCGCATCGTCGCAATAACCGGGCTCAATAAAATTTTCAAACCGAATAACCTTGCACGATGGCTCAACCAGAAGAGTCGTAAAATCAACACTACCAGAAGGATGTCCACTAAATATACATAAGCTATACAAACGCTACCATGGGAAATCGTTCTTAAATCTTTTTACGACAATTAAATCATCCGAATGCACTTGATGTCGTACACGAGTATCGAAAATAATAATCATCTTTGTTTACAGTGACCTATTTCAGCGGCGAACTTTATTTCACGATCATTTACTCAGCGCTTACTGCTCAGCGGCAGATTACAGGTTAAAGGTTAATGTATTCGCATTTCGCTAGTTTTACGCGATAAAACAAAGATTAGGATTCGGCCGCGTTACGTGGCTTCCATACTGTATACCCGGACGTTGGCCGTATTTGCCTATTTATTTTTTAATTACGTATAACAATTATCGAAAGTAGAGCGTTTATTTTCGTTCGGAAAACTCGATCAATTGCCAAATTTCAACGCTTACAGGTAATCGAGAATGACCGCAAGATGTTTCTGTAGGTGTTCAACTCCGTTGATAACGACACGACTGGTGGGTGCGACGTAAACAAACGGAAGCAGGTTTATTACTTTGTTTACTTCCGCTAAGGCGTAAATAAGAAATGTACACGAAATAAAACAGCGAAAGAAAAAGAAAACTGTCGAAAAAAACTACAAGTAGTCATGTTATGTTGGTGAATCTAAATTTTCAATGTAGACGGGTTCAGATTTTCAGATTAAGTCGTCCATTTATTCATGCCTATACCCTCGCATACCCCTTTCCCCTCACCACCAACAAAACCTAACAAACTTATGTAGCGCTTCTTACCCAGCAGAATAACATGAGCCCGTATTTATTAAATTTCAGCTATTTGGAGATCTTCAAGCAGTACTCGAATTTCAACGATTCGCCATTTTGGATCCAGAATAAGCAATATTTAAAAAGTCATATTCCAGTCTCCAACAACCCTCACATACAAAGTTTCAATTTTTTTTCGATGCTATTAAAAAATTTGATATACTCATTTTTTTAAAGACACAGCGGAATCACAAAATATACCATTAGTACGTATGTTTAAAAAAAAAAAAAATTGTTGAGATTTAAAGTGAGAAAAAATTCGATGTATGAGAAAAAATGTTTAATAATGAAAATTGGTTTTTTTTTCCACAATATTTTCGACTACTTTACCAAATGATTCACACTCCTAAAATTCATTCGTCTCAAAATGCGTGTAAATTCTTCATTGCTCAAGCCTTCCTCAAATTTTGACCATCAGTTATTTTGTTTGCATTTTGACTGAAATTCAAGGAATCGTATACTAATTCTTGAAAAATCTACATACCAAGTTAGAGCTTTCTATATGAGTATATCCATTTAGAAAGAAAATATGAACGATTCATGACGTTTCTGACTTCATTTCCCTCCAAAGAGCCTTTTTTGTTTCAACTTGCCTTCAAATTCATATGTAGGTAATTTGACGAACTTATACTTTACTACATAAAACCATAATTGAAAAATTTCGAACTTTAATTCAGCCCAACACAATTTAAGTACGACTACCCCTCTTTTCCTCTTCAACCCTATAACAACACCAGCGAAGATGTATTTAATACAAAGTATATTCTTTTTGTTTCTACTAATCATAAGAACTTATATTTATGCAATTTGAGCAATTTTGAGCTATTCGAGCCTTCCTCAAAGTTCTACCATTCGCCATTTTAGATTCATTTTGACCTAAATTCATAAGTTCATATTCCAGTTCATAACGTATCTTACATAAAAAGTTCGAATATTTTTGGTCAATTTAGCGAGGAAATATGGAAGATTCGAAAAATTATTCATGATTCCAAACTTCCTCAAGACGCGATTATCTGAATTCACTTGTGAAGTAAAAATATAGATATGCTGTTGTTCTTAACTAACTCTTACGTATGACATCACGTGATCACGAATGGAAATTTTCAGTTATTTGCTACCTCTCCACTTCTCTCAAAATTTAAGTGAATTGTCCTTTTGAGTTGAATAAAAAAAAGATTAGTTTCATATTATTCACAAGAATACATTTCAAACGAATTTTAATAGATGTTCATTCATATCTGTGAAAATCTTCCAACGTCGGTTTTAGGATCGCTGCTTAGGAGGGGAGGGGGGTAGTCAGTTCCATAAAGTCAAGTGGGAAAGATAGTAAGTTGTTTAAAATTACGAAAAAATTAATAATATGTAGCAAAAAAAAGTGTTGAGGTCATTTCCGCTCGTTATATTTTTAATGAAAAAAACCATCTAAAAAAAAAGCTTTGGAGAATTAGTAGAGAAGTAACCCTCCCTCCTCCCCCCCAAAAAAAACTCGGTGTGAAGTCTTCAGAATTTATCTACTATATAATTGAGGAGGGTAAAACTTTGTCCGAGGTAAAGTCGAGATACACGCAACGATGAAAGTTGCGAGTGGTTTCATGTGATAGGGCTGAACGAGGAGATCATTCGTAACGCCTCAGGCAACTCACGAAAAGCTCCATGAAGCTCGAAAAAAGCTTTAAAAAAACGTCCAGTAAATGGGCCGAAGAAGTTGTACACATATTTATGACGCTCGACCAAACGTCATTTCACAACCCCGAAGAGTAGTTAATAAATTATCCACCAGGATCTCCCTATGATGTGCGCAATTTTTAAATTTTGGACTTGGAACGTGAGATTATGTGACCTCACGTTTCATTGAACCAGCTCACATTTCAATGTTATGGAGTAAGATTTTATATATGTAGCAGGAATGTGAGTTTGTGTGAGCTCACGGAAAAATTGAACCAGCTCATGTTTTAATATTATGGAATAAAATTTTATATATATGTAGCAGGAATGTGAATTTGTGTTAGCTCATGGAAAAATTGAACCGTGAATTAGCGTGATGGGGTATGAGTCAAGGTCTTTTAGTTCGCAGTTTTTTAGTGTTGCAGAAACGTGAGTTTGCGTGACGTCACATTTCACTGAACTGTAAGTTAGTTTGATAGGGCATGAGTCCAGGTCTTTTAGTTTGCACGGAACGTGAGTTTTTGTGACCTCACGTTTCATTGAACAGTGAGTTGGCGTGACGGAGCATGAGTGGATCCACTATATAATTGAGGAGTGTAAACTTTGTCCAAGGTAGAGTCGAGATACACGCAACGATGAAAGTTGCGAGTGGTTTCATGTGATAGGGCTGAACGAGGAGATCATTCGTAACGCCTCAGGCAACTCACGAAAAGCTTCATGAAGCTCGAAAAAAAGCTTTAAAGAAACGTCCAGTAAATGGGCCGAAGAAGTTGTACACATATCTATGACGCTCGACCAAACGTCATTCCACAACCCCGAAAAGTAGTTAATAAATTATCCACCAGGATCTCTCTATGATGTTCGCAATTTTTAAATTTTGGACTTGGAACGTGAGATTGTGATGTATCAATGTTTTTTATTTTGTTTTTTGAAGTAATTTTAATTTGTGGCTAACTGAGATTAAAGAAAAAAAAATAAATTTTAACGTCGTGAATATAATTTGAATGAATAGAATTTTTTTAAATGAATAATAACATTACTCATGTATGTATATGAAATTTTGTATATCAATTTAATTTTTCAATTGCTCCTTTCATTAAACAAGTAGTAAGCAAAAAGTTATTTTTTGAACGTGATCACAAATTTTGAAAAAAAAAAAAATTAAAAATAACATTGACAAAAATTTAGTTTTCAATTTTTAAAAATTTTGGTTAAAGAAATGATAGAATCTACCATCGTGATTTCAAAATTTTTTTTCCTTTAATAATTCGCAAAACAAAGCAAAGAAGAACTATTACCATCGAAGAAGTTGACAATAAGGATAAAAAAACCCCTTTCAGTGTATAAAGAAGCACATGCTTAAACACCCCGTCCGAAAGATGGGTATAGATTACTAGTATAATTATATATTCATACGAGATTTTTGTTCGATTGCACCTAATGTGATCTTTCACCCATAACCATAGTTTTTTATGAAAATTGTATGTATGATACAACAAAAAGTTTAACATTTGTCATATGATTATAAATGGTCATAAACTGAAAGATACGATGATTTCCCATTTTCCCTCCACTCCAACCCTTTTTTGCAAATTAAATAGGCTGTAATGGTTATCCTTCTTATTAAAACATCAATTTTTTTCTCTTCCAAGTGAAGAATGCCAGCTAAACAACCATAAAAATTTCGTTAAAAAATTCAAACGTCAAACATGAAAGTAACACTTCCAAATTTGGTCTCATATCCTCACGATGAAAAACATAAGTTAATTTTCAAATTTTTGAAAAATTCACAACCATACATTTTCAATATTCAATTTTTTTTCATCTTAAATTTTCATGATGCTCATTTTTCTTAGTTGATAAAACTACAATTTTGGAGACAATTATAATTCATTTTGTTTTTCAGAAGATATAATTTGTATAATTTCATCATCCTTTGATGCCATTTCTTTTGGAATTAGGGGTTATTTTAATTTCTACTTTAAATGAAATATATTTTATACACTCAAAAAACTTTTAATATAATTATAAATAATTAATGGTTCAACGTCCAATATGGGCTTAATATCGACTTTTTAAGACTAATGACTTTAAAAGATGACCTATATTTTCGAATTTTATTTTTGTAATATTTTTCCAAAATACAAAAACATGCTATTTCACATCATACTAACATCAATAAGTGATGAGAAAATCGACAAAATCCTTGGAAGAGGCAAAATTACATTTCAAATGCACTACCCCCCGAAAGGGACTTCCTTAAAGCAACTACAAATATAAATTTCGTAATTAACAAATGATACTTACTTTTACCGAAGCAGCACATCGTACAAAGACCCATCGTGAACGTAAACCAACTACTAGAGCTGGCTATAAAATGTTCAAAAATCGGTCAAATATATAGAAAAAAAATTACACGTGAATTTCACACGATCCGCGACTACATCGAGAGAACACTGAACCCGGCCGAATTTCTCGCGAAACTGAAAAATGTACCTGCTCTTTGGTCCATTTAACGAGATGTTTGGATGCAGAATTACGATATTAGATAAAAGAAATTTTTTTTAATCTATTTATGTACGTCCCAGTCGGCCCGTTATCGTGCAAGGTTGTTTTTTCATACATGAGTACAAAATAATATAGGTCGATGAGCTTCTTCCGTAATTTTATAATCGCAGTTCGTAATTATTCGCTGTCGCGGTATTGATGTTACCAACAAAAGCGTATTTATTCGTTTCCAAGTCCAACTATCGAGTCGGTTGCCTTAATGATGAGAGAAAAATCTCATGAAGCTTATAGTTGAGAGGAAAAAAATGAAAAATAAAAATTGATTAATTTTTTTTTTAATACAAATTTAAAATTTGTATGCTTTTAAATGGACATTTCGCAATATGTCAAAGTGATCTTTGTGAAGAGTAAGGACACCTTTAAAGATGAAAATTCAACAAGTTGTATACTACACGTGTAACTTGTTTTTTATTTGATATAATGGGAAAGCCCAAGCTGTTTATCTATATCATATTTTTTCATACTTAAAAACAAATGATATACATTCATGCGTGTGGAATAATTGGAAAAAACAAATTAATACTAAACTCCAACTTTTCACGTTAAAGGATTATATCACTTTCACCTGAAGACACGAACATGATTAACTGATTATACGTACTTGGAAAACCAAAGCACGTTATCAAACAAAACACGACCCTTTATCAGCAAAAGCGAACCTTCCAATTAAAAAGATATGTAACTCGGTTCCAACAAATCGAACCTATCTTAGATAAGTATTCCAATAGGTAACTATTTATAGACTCAAAAAACCCTATGTGATAGATTCGACGTCTTCTTCACTTCCTACGTGGAATATCATAAGAATAACACACTCTTTCAATGATGAATCACAGCGAGGACAAATTACTGGACGTTGAAAAGCTTTTCACACCGATCAAACAGTAGCAATAAAAAACCAATGGTAAATTAACAAAGCTCCGTTTAAGGCTCTCTTCGTAATTAACAACGTTAAATAGAGTTAATAGAAGCGTCGCGTCGTTGTTGTCTATAAACCGAAGCTATTTCATTCTTCAATGTTTTTGTTCGTTCGACCCAAGTCGTTGGTTCAAGAACCTTAGCATATAAAACAGGTTTACTTACTTTATAACGAAATTGCTGCGGATTTATTTCAAGTTCGAGACACTGAACATAATGTGTGTATATTTAATAACCCATCAAACGGTATCTGTCATCGACGTTACAATATTACAATTCACACGCCATAATTTTCATCATATACGATAAGATATTTAAAACACACTAATCGAACCAGTTATTTTGTGCATACAAAACGGCGAAAAATTTATTCTCGAATTTTTATCGAATATAAAAAGAATTCTGGACACTGGATTTTTGCAACTTCAAACGTAGCGGCGTTCAATAAAAGTGAACGTTACAGTTTGATAAGAATACAGCTGACACAATGTTACCAACCGACACATAATTTTAGTTAAAGGTACTAGAAATACGGAGCATTTGTAGTGAACGGGGATTTTGAGCACAAATGAACAGCAGCATTTTCAAAGTTTCGAATACACATTTATTATAAAAAAATAAAACAAATCATAAGTATAACGTTGTAATAATATTTCTCGATATAACTCAAAAAAACGTGCATTCAAAAATTATTAACGAACTAAAAACTAATTTCTAATTTTTTTTTTTTTTTTTTTTTTTTTTGACTTCTTAAAATTTAAACCTAAATAAAATAAAATGACAATATACGTAAACGACACTGGCACGAAGACGTATTTCCCACAATCGGCCATTCTGATTAATCAGGCGTCCTCGCCTGATCCAGGTTCTGATTGTTCATCATCTGATGGATCGTCAGTCAAATCAGCTCGCCAAGGCCTGATTTGTGAAATATGTAGGTCAACAAGTCCAACTGGAGTCCCTTCTCGTCGAAGGTCTGAATTCTATATATATCGCCAGATACTCTCTCCACGACAACCATCGGACCTCTGAATTTAGGTTGGAGTTTGGCGGTATTAGGACACCTTACGAAGATAATTTCACCAGGTTCTAAATGATCACCAACGCAGTGTTTTTTATCAAATGCCTCTTTCATCTTTTGCTGGGACTGCTCTATGTGTTCTCGAGCGATATGTCGAACCACGTCTAAATCATGCACATCCGAAGCAAGTTGAACGACCTTATCAAGGTAGAATCAGCGAATCGAGGCACATATCCGTACAACAGCTCAAATGGAGCTTTTCCCGGTTGATCGATTACCGAAGTATTTATATTTCGCTGAATTTCGGGCAAAAATCGATCCCAATTTTCCGTTTCTTCAATGGAGGACGCGGCATAAATCGTTAATTGGGCGTTTAGGATGCGATTTACGCGTTCTACCTGCCCATTAGCTCTCGGGTGGCGGGTGGGTACATGGTGTACAGTAATTCCACGATTTTGGCAGAATCGTAGGAAAGTGTTAGTTGTAAAGCAACTTCCGCGGTCAGTAATAATACGATCTGGTGCACCATTTTCCATAATAAATGAATTTAAGCAATTTTCGACCTCTTGAGTGCTAGTATTTAATACCGGCCACAACCGAACAAACTTGGTTAGATTATCGACTAAAACGAAGATATGCGTATTCTTGGCGGTAGTTTCCACAAATGGTCCTAAATGGTCCACGTTAACCGTTTCAAATGGCCGCTTCCCTGGGGGGACGGGTTTTAAAAGTCCTTGTGACTTTCCTGATGTCCCTTTTGCTAGCAGACACTCAATGCATGCACGTATGTGAACACGTACATAGCGTCTCATCCCGGCAAACCAATATTTTCTTTTCATGCGTAAACCACCTTCTCCAAACTAAAATGGCCCATCTGGTCATGGAACCGGATGCATAATGATTTCCGCATTGCCTTTGGTATAACAAATAATTTTCTTCCAGTTTCGACGTCATTATGGTACAGCAAACCATTATGAATTTCAAATGACGGATGCGCTTGAATATTATCAATGATATTGCGGATATCATCGTCTTTACGCTGATACATTGCTACAATTTCTTCATCTGATAAGATAGAGAATACAGTTACCCTGTCATTCACAAGTTCTTCAGTATCTGTAGGTTCATTGACCGGTGCGCGACTTAACGCGTCAACGTGTTGCATTTTCTCTCCAGGCCTATGTCGTACAACAAAGTCAAATTCTTGGAGGGCTAAAGCCCATCTAGCGACCTGCGAGTTTCGAGTTTTATGTGAATTTAAATGTAGAAGCGCTTGGCAGTCGGTGATAATTACAAAAGGTATTGTAAGTAAAAACTGGCGGAGACGGGTTACCGACCAAACAATAGCTAATAACTCAAGTTTCGACGAATGATAACGTGCTTCAGCATCGGTCGTTTTTTTGCTCACTGCATACACTAAATGCCAAGGGCCGCTATTACCATCTCGCTGAAAAAGCATTCCTGCGATACCCAGGTGCGAAGCGTCTGTGTGAAGCTCCGTGCTTGCTGCTGGATTAAATAAGCGTAGTACTGGAGGTTCAATTAATGCGTTTTTAATATCGGCAAACGCGTGATCTTGTACTGGAGTCCACGAAAAATCAATATTCTTCCGGGTTAACGCAGTAATTGGCGCAATACGAGTTGCAAAATTTTTTAAAAAGCGACGAAAAAAACTGGTAAGTCCTACAAAGGAGCGAATCTCTCGAACATTTTTTGGGATTGGGAATGCGGCAATCGCATTGACCTTAGCCTTCCCTGGACGTATCTCACCTCTAGAAATTTCGAAACCGAGGAATTCAACCACTTCCACTGCAATGGCACATTTTTCAGGGCGGCAAGCGAGACCTGAAGCTTGTAGTAAATTTAGCACAATCTTCAAACGTTCGCGCATTTCATCCAAATTAGTTGCCGGAATTAATACGTCATCAAGGTAGTTGAATACCATATCATTACGTAATTTACCCAATATTCGCGCCATTACTCGCGAAAATTCTGCCGGCGCATTTCGAAGCCCAAATGGTAAACGAGTAAACTGTCCAGTCTCTGTTTCGGTAATGAAGGCTGTTTTAGGTCTTGATTCAGGCGCAATTGGTATTTGTAGATAACCGCTCGCAAGGTCTAACACAGTGAACGAAGTCGCATTTGATAAGGCTAATAAATGGTCATCTATGCTAGGTAAAGGAAAATGCATTGGCTCAGTCTGAGCGTTCAATTTCCGAAAATCAAATACCGGCCTTTTCTTTCCATCTTTTTTTCCCACTAGGAAGGCGGGAGCGGCATATGGGGAGTCAGTGTCTTCGATGATTCCTGCACGTCGCCATTCTTCTAATTGGCGTGTTAATTCAATTGCATCGCTTCGATGGGAGCGAAAGGGTCGGGTAGCTACTGGACGACTTCCAGGTTTTTCGATAATTTCAATAGGTGGGCAGTTTGCAGTGCCAAGCTCGAATACGTTTGTTGCAAAGGCTTTACGATGACAATTTATTATCTCCATGAATTTTTCGCGGTCATTATCAGTTATAGATTCACCAAACTTGAAATTATCAGCGCTTAGTGGCACCCATAATTCATCGTTGGACGCGGCAATATAATTTAACGTTACTCGTTCCAATTCGCAAACATCATTATGCGATAAAGTATTACCAGTATTTGGATAATTGTTGAACGGCCATTTGGAAGCCTCCTCGAAGATTAACTGCTCTCGAATACGAAGCATAACTACATCCGAATGATCGGTCCATGTACGACCAATAATTACCGGGACAGGTAATGTTGCATCAGGCATAACTAAGATTTCGATGCCTGGGATAGCGATGTCGTCGATTGCAATTGTCGCACTAAATTTACCTAGTGACTGAGTACCCTTATGATCACCAACACCATAAATCACCGTGTCACTTTTGGTTAAAAATTCGCCCAAGCGAATTGCTTCGGTTGCCGAAATTACACATACTGCACTCCCAGGATCAATCATGACACCAGAAATTTCACGGCCATTTATTACTGCCTTTTTGATATACTTATCTCCACTATGCACGTTATCACTAACCTTGATTGCGGCAGTGACCTGTTTGGTTGAATTTTGGGCGGTTGTCGAGTCGGCGACTGTTGTTGCGGTGCATTTCGATTTCACATGCCCCATTTGGTTACAGGCAGTGCATTTTGGTGTACGGCGAGGCGCTGGACACTCTTTGGACATATGCCCGGTACCAAAACAATTATAACATTTTACCATCGAGTCATTTGAAGCTGATACCGCGGACGTTGTTGAGGTGGCGGCAGTTTTACTTATTTTAGAAGTAGCGGTAACTGTTTGTTTCGTAGGTGTAGGCGGCTTTCCCTGAATTCGAGAATTTGAAGTCTTAGGTAAGGTTGGATGGCATTCGACGAACATACGGATCGAGCTGACCAATTTATCTTCATCGGCGGCTGTACATGTAATGATATGCGACTTAAGATTGGTCCAATTACAACCCGAAGCGACGTACTTACGAACATCGGCCATGGGTAAATTAAGCGGCTGTATAAGGCGTAATTTATCATGAATATATACCATGATATGTTCACCCGGTTGCTGCGTACGGCTCAGCATCAGTTGCGTCAATTCAACGGTATCACGTTCTGGTAAAAAGGCGGAATGGAATAACTTACAAAACGTAGGAACAGTTGTAATACGTTCACGGCAGCGCAAATACCACGACTTAGCGGCTCCGGTAAGGGTACGACGCGCGATTTCTACTGCTGCGCAATCGGCTAATGAATGGATTGTAATAGTCGCATTCCAAGCGGTTAACCATTCGCGTGCATTTTCTGCTCCTTCACCATCATATATAGGAAGGTCTCGGCTCAAATCTACGGCAAATGATATAGGAGTAGCGGCTGATGCCTGTGAAGCTGTCGGCTGCTTCAACGGCGTTGACGGATTTGACGGCTTCGACGAATTTAACGGCCTCGTCGATTGATTAGACGGCAATAACGTAGGGTTGGCGGAACACGACGATGCAGCGGGTAAATTGGTTACATTTACTGTTGCAGTAAGTGCGGCTAATTGTTGCGTTAATAAGGCTAATTGCGCCTTTATATCGGCATTATCGATATTTGGAATCGACTCACCCTCTCGATCAGGCGATAAGTTGTCCTCAAGGGTCCAACTCTAAAGCTGAAACACGATGCGAACGCGAAATGCGTCTTCGTCCCGGAGCCATTGATCTGTGTAGGTTATATCCCACTTCTGAATTGTAGTAACGGGGATTTTGAGCACAAATTAACAGCAGCATTTTCAAAGTTTCGAATACACATTTATTATAAAAAATAAAACAAATCATAAGTATAACGTTGTAATAATATTTCTCGATATAACTCAAAAACGTGCGTCAAAAAATCATTAACGAACTAAAACTAATTTCTAATTTTTTTTTTTTTTTTTTTTTTTGACTTCTTAAAATTTAAACCTAAATAAAATAAAATGACAATATACGTAAACGACACTGGCACGAAGACGTATTTCCCACAGCATTTTCATTCGATTAGAAAACAAACGTGTATTCGAACGGGTATGCAACGTATGACTCATAATTTAGTCATAAAGCAGGGATATGATTTCCTTTTATTCTCATTCGTAAGCGATATTGTTTTTTGGAGCGATGAAAATGAAGAAATTACGACGATAATAAATTAAAATAAAAAATACCGATCATGGTGGATTACCGCAGATGACTCATTGATTTTAAATACGTAATGTTGTTCATTGTTATACTCACGCTTTTTAATTAATTAATTCTAATACCTTTAAAAATACACCTGAGAAATTTAAATGACGAAGTCACATTTTTTCGTACTATTAATGAAATGATTCTATATTTACCAAATTTGAACTAGGTACCTATTTGGGGCATCGTCAAACTTCTTTCGGATATTGTGCTCATTTTCGCACAAAACCTAGTTATCATATCGTACTTTCAAAAATGATTCTGTTTACAAATTTTGAACCCCTTGTAGTCTTGTTTACATTTGATAATAAAAAACACGGACAATTTAGGAAATTTAATAAATGTAAACCAGGGGCGTACCGAAGACCTTCTTCAGAGGGGGGTGGGGGGGGGGAGAAAACAAAAAATTGCCAACTAATTCCATGAAATTTTACCAACTATTGACATTTTTTTTTTTTTTTTTGCTCCACGAAAAATATGATGCACAGTCTTGTTAGTCTTAAAAAAATTTAAATACTGCACAAATGGTCAAATTTACCAACTTTACGCTAAAACTCCAAATTTACCAACTTTCCAAAAGCCAAGGGGGAAAGCTCCCACCCTCCCCCCCTTTCGGTACGTCCCTGATGTAAACTTTCTTAAAAAGCTACTCATCGCGAAATATATTTGATTTCCTCTTTGTCTAAATTAAAAATTTACCCTCTGTTCCCCCTCCCCCCGCAACCTATACTTTCTACCGAATAATGAATAGAGTTAATGGAAAAATTCGGAACTGGCCCAACAGTAGATGTGACTTCATCTGAGCTAAGGATTTGCCGAGTTCATTGATGAATTTAAAGTTCTGCTGTCTAGTTTCAGAATGGAGATTTTTAATTTTTAGGAATAAAAATGAACTCGACTGAAGTTCAGTTTTTCTCTAATGCACTTGTGAATCGAACAGCACTTCGATTTCCAGAATAAATTTATATTGAAGTTGGGTTCGCTCCATTTAGATTTTCACTTTCCTCTCATTATTCCATCCAGATTGTCTTTTTCAAGTTTTTTTTTCATTTTTTTTTTTAGTCACGTGATCACCATCAAATTGAAACTTCAACCACTGAGATGAATTTGGAGGAGAGTTGAAGGTGAATAGCAGAAATAGAACTAGAAATTCAAGTTCGTTTACTTTACTTTTCCCCATTAACGTGTTGCACTGCTACAATGGCCAGAGGCACGGATTACCTATTGTATTTTCGTTGTTGCTTAATATTTCTGGTAATGTACATGAACATTGAAATGAACGGAACTACGTGAAAAATATTTTGTCAAATGTGCCTAGACCTACTGAGCTAAACAAAACTTGATTCGAGCTTTTCTTCAAAGGAATTTGAACTTGGACTGAAAATTTTTTTTATTAATTTGAATGAACTGAAATGAACGGAACTAAGTGAAAAATATTTTGTCAAATGTGCCTAGACCTACTGAGCTAAACAAAACTTGACTCGAGCTTTTCTTCAAAGGAATTTGAACTTGGACTGAAAATTTTTTTTGTTAATTTGAATGAACTGAAATGAACGAGTTAGCGACTTTGACGAATCTCGAATGCTTAAAAATTTTGATATCGATATTTTATTCATTCATTTTTTTTTTTTGATAATTTTTTTTTAATACTTTAAAATAATTTCCATAACTTCACATTTTAATTATGTAGGACTTTTGAACACGTGAATACCTTTTAAACTGAGACGAAATCCTTCTATGAACTTAAGACAGGCATCAGAATGGGCGAAATCTCGTACAAAAAATTAATTTACGTGTTCAATTTTTTTCCTCTTAAATTTGAATTTTCAATCAATCTATTTCCTTTTCCAGCCCATTCACAAATTGCCACTTCTGACTAATGTATATATGAGCAATTACCACCTTTGTTTTGATTTAAAAAAATATTAATTTTATACATTTAAAAAAGTTGCCAAGTAAGGTGGGGTCATACGTGATTTTTTATTTTATTATTTTTTTTTTCTTAAATAAAATAAGATGTAATCTTTTTTTAATTGAAAAGTTTCCAAAAAATTAATTTTCGAATAGTTTGAAACTTGTTGACTTTTGAAACATTTATTTCGTTTTACAGGTAAGTAATGAAAGAATTTTTTTTTTAATTTATTGGATCTGAAATTTTTCCAACCTTTTTTTTTAAAAGCCACAGTATATTCGAAAATAAATAATAAATGAGTAATGTATGGGACACGCGCATGGTGTGGATTCGAATTCACCTCTTGGGTACTCTGAAAACAAAATGTACCCAAATTTTACTCCACAGAGGTTCTCAAAGCATAATGCATCTGTTACTAAAATACTAATAATAAATATATCATTTTAGCCAAGTTGTATTACTCTGGGTGTCTCGGCTAAAAATTTGGCGTCTTTCATTTCCAGAGAGGTGAAGAACTGAAATTAAGCTTACAACATGCGCACGACTCATTTAAATAACCGAAATTCGTGTTTTATCAACGATTAAAAAAACTTTAGACACCTTAAATTTTTAAAAATGGTGGCTAAAATTTTTTCAGCCTTAACACGACAAAATAAAAGTACTGGACATAAAAACAAATGCAAATCGCACAAAAGTAAATTTTTTGAATTTTTTTATTTTTGCAGAATTTACTCTTATTTTGAAAAATGATCCATGTTAATGTGAGAGCTGAAATTTTTATATGCTTTGTACAGGTCATATTGACACTATATACTGAGTGCCTTGATACGTCGAAAGAAAGAAATGAAATTCGATTCACTCGATTGCCTACGCTTTCTCACTGTTAAGATGATTGAATTTAACAACGTGAATATAAAAGTACTCAAATTACCTATTCGAAAATAACATGACACTTTTTTCCCCGGCAAACTGCTTCTATTCTATGAGGCCACATCAATCCACAGAGCACAGAGCAGTCTCATTTTTCAAACTTGCATGCTTCAACTTGGAGTATCATTTATTTACCAACAAATGATATCGGAATATTATAAAATTCTGATGTTCGATCGCGCATACAAATTCCTACGCACGTGTTACCAGCACTATGTACTCTGTCTGCGAAATATAACCTCCACTAAAAGAACGCGCGCATCCACAGACTTAATGCATTTAAGAATTCCGCAAATGGATTCAACTTCTCAATATCAAGGACGTTCACCGATCTATTATCGCGATCACCTTCTCGTAAGATATAAAATATAAAAAATAAAACGATAAGAAGTTGCATTTTTTTTTTCTTTCAAAGAAACCAGAAATAACTATTACGGGTTTAAACCTCCCGGCTTACACGTACCTACTCGCAATACCGTATATTTTAGGAAAATTTTCAAGTCGAATGTTGATCAAAATGCCTAATATAAGATGAACTGGTGTCGTGTGATTTTATTAACAGACATTTCGAATAAACGAAAACCTCTGTTGAACCCTTATTTCGACAGAATTTCCAACTGAACTACGTTGACTTCATACAAAAGAAGTCTTGCAGCAATTATTGCAATTCTAAGTAGTTTCAATTAAGAATGCGCATACAAGTCGTCCGTGAATATTTCCGCTTTTCGATCAAACACACGTAATTCACTTTTGAAGAATACAGTGGAAAAAAAAATATAGGTACACATAACGTTGTTTTTTTTCCTGCGTGACGCCACACACACACGACTAGAAGTGTAGGTAGCTAGGTACTTAATTATAATGCAATTAAAACAAGAAATACCAACTGTAAGTGTTATTCGTTATTTGTGAATCTTGAAAATATCGAGTCGATGAAGAATGGAATTTCACACAAGACTAATAAATTCATAAAATATTCAAAACACTCAGTATTCTATGGAATGATTGAGATTCTTTTGAAATAAATCAAATAATCGTAATTATTAAAACAGCGCTGTATTACCTACTGAACAGATTTGGCGTAGTGCTTAATACCCACAAAGGCTTTGTTCTCCAAGATCTTGACTTTTTTGTTCAAATTTTTCTAGTGAATATCGTCGAAACTGGTTATACATAATTAAAAAAAAAAAAACAACAAATTTTATCAATAAATAAAATTGAAATCAGTGTTAGTGGTGTAGCCGAGAGCCCCATAATCCATACTCCTTTTCCCTTTTTTTTTTTTTTTTTTTTTTTTTTTTTTTTTTTGTAGAAGACTACAACTACGAACTATGAAGATACGTAAATTTTGAAAAAAAAAAAAAAACAATTTCCAACTTCTTAATAAATTCTTGAATACTTAATTTTGTAAAACAAAAATTTTTGGCAGCTTGGAAAAATCAAAAAAATTTTCAAAGAAATAAAAACAAATATTTTCAACTTTCGTATCCATGTTTAAAACATAAAATCACGCTTCATGCAACAAATTAGAATAGTAAACATTTTTATAGAAGAAATTGTTCTCTTCTATACAGCGAGATAACGTGCTACAACACCGTTTCCAATGACCGTAAAATTAACCTTTATAAATCCCATTTCACAGTTTTTACTCGTATTTACATTCCAAAAAAAAAAAAATGTTCAACATGATCGCAATTTCCGCCTTCACCTTTATCATCGGCGTTGATAAACATTACGTAAAATGGTCCCCTATCTGTAAAATTAAAACTCATCATCCTTGGCAAAACGATGAGAAAAATCGATAA
The DNA here is from genome assembly GCA_009761765.1 of Phenacoccus solenopsis. Lineage (NCBI taxonomy): Eukaryota > Metazoa > Arthropoda > Insecta > Hemiptera > Pseudococcidae > Phenacoccus > Phenacoccus solenopsis. Next base: position 3,585,636 of record CM019754.1, read on the forward strand.
ACGCCAAAAGATCGAACGAACCTCGACAACAGGGAGAAGTCCATCCATGGTTACACGAAAATCGAAATTTATCGTATTTAAATAAAAGACTAAAGTTGACTGATAATTAAGATAAATGCTCCCTACATAATGAATATAGTTAAAATAATACCTAATTGCAATTTTTACCTTGTTCTAATTTATTTTACGAGATGCTGACCTTCCTTTACAACCGAATCATACACAATACCGTTTAATGCAATATTATTGGGTTTTCCCTTTTGATTTTTTTTTTGTACCATTTGGTGGTAATATTTTAAATACATTAAGTAATTACGGTTGCAACGACTCGATTGAAAGAATTCCATAAAAAACGCGATTCCGTTTTCGTCATTGCGTAACGAATTAATTGTTAATAGCGACATACGGTTTACTCTCGAGGGAAAACAACTCGATATATCCAGACAGGATACGTTTTTCACGTTAATTCCGCCATCGCTATCCAACGTAACCGTTTCATGTGTCGTCGAGATTAGCGATTAATCAAAATAGTAATTAACGAATTAAATTGTAAGGTAAGTACTTGACGAGTACTATAAGCACTAGGTAGCGAGTATACTGACGAAATGGATTTTTTCCTTTAATAAAACTGGCTGGCGACAGTTTGACATGATAATCAGAGGATACAAATAGTGATGTTTTTCAACTCTCTCAATATCTCTGAATTAACTACCATAAATTTATACAATAGGTCTTTCAATAATAACAAAAAATTATACATCAATAATTATAAGCTAGCATGTCTCTTATAAAATCAATTAAATACGTAGCCAAATAAAAATCGAAAAATTATTGAAATTGATCCACTAGTACAGGGAAATAAGGACTGAACCTGCAAAAAAATGGTAGTGAGCTGAATTTCGCAGTATATGTGCAGAATGGTGTCCTTAACAAGGTATATAAAAAGTTGTCACCCCTAGGGGATGAGCTAACCCCAGGAGGAGGCTAAAACCTCGCAAAAAACAGTTTTTTCGATTGTTTTTCGCTAATACCTTCGAAAAAAGGGTTCTACGTCAAAATGAGTTATATCAAAAAATGTTCCCCATTAAATTTCCTTCAGAATGAGTGAGACAGCTTTCTCAAAAATGTCATTAGTAAGCCCAAAATGGGGAGGTCAAAATATACCAATTTTTAGAATTCCCTTTCGAAAATCAGTTCTTTGTTTATATCTTCTATACGGTGCGTCCTACGCAAAAATTGTTAATATCGAAAAATATTCCCCGTTCAATTTTCTATAAGGTACATGAAAAATTTTTCTCAAAAGTCATAAAAGGGCCCAAAATACATTAATTTTGGAAAAATTCATTCATATGAGTTCATATCTATTATCAAGTGACCTATGTAGATGATAAAGATGAACATATAATTTTTACTGATGATTCCCCCTCCTCTTCCTCCTCCCTCCTTTAGAAATTATTCTCCTTATTTACACTATAGAACAAAAAAAACTACAGATATACGAGGTTTTAGCCCCCTTCTGGGGTTAGCTCACCTCCTAGGGGTAACAACTTTTTATACCTTGTTAAGGACACCATTCTGCACATATAATGTGAAATTCACCTCATTACCATTTTTTTCCAGGTTCGATCAAAAAATGAGCTTATTTCCCAGTACTACACTATGATAAAAAAATATTACCTTTCAGCCCTAAAAAGTGTGTTCCAGGATTAAGTAAAATTTTTACAACTGTGAATTGCGTTTCACAGCAACAGTAAATTCAATATTTGAGAAGGCCATCGCTATTTGTATTACACTCAAAATCGTAAATCTTAAATATTACTTTGAAAATTATAACAACAAAATTATTTCGAAAAAAAAATACAATTATGGAATAAAATTGAATACTTTAGTCACGCGATGAATACGTACGTAAAGGATTAAGATCTTCCTTTCGTAAATAAATAAAAAAAAAAAAAATTAAATGAAATAATTTACGTAAAATAACCTAACCACGACATTCTTATTTCTTACATCTAGAATTTAATTCGATTAGGATTGAAAATGTACGTCAATTTACAGACGTTTTTCATACATTTAAAGAAGAAATCCTTCAAAAATTATATGCAGATAATATCTATCTCGTAAATTACCCAAAAATTGTTCACTATCCATCATGCTATCGGCAATGAGCATGCCCAAGCAAATAATTGGGTAGTTTTTTTCATATACACATAATTATGTAACCAACCAATACATATAACGTACAATTAAAGCAATAACTAGCGACTGAGATAAAAAATAGCAGAATTAAATAGTCGAACAATTTAGGGGAAGAAACTTCCAAAGTCATCTATGAGACAATTTTTTTTTACATAAAATAATACATCATTCTGCAAAAAATATAATACAACTTGTTTAAAAAATTTCTAAGCCTTGCAAAAATGTCAAAAATTACTCAAAATTTATTCAGAGCTAAAGTGTGACATTCCGATTTCGACAAAACAAACGTCATTCAAAAGTGCATACCTATGATACTTCATATCCAACTTTTCAGTTGCTTTAAGTGATTTGAGGGAGCTACGAATTTTCAGATTTTCAAATACCTCAATTTGTCATTTTTGCCATATGTGTATAGTAAAATAACGAACAAATATGAGCGATTCAGTTGATTTAGCAATACATAATCTTTTTCATTCATTATTAATATTTAAACAATACAGATAGTCAGATGGACGGGATGAGGCTCATGTCATAAGCTTCTGAATATTAGAGTAAATCAGATACATTTCGAAAAAAAAAGTTTCAATTCTGCAAAAAGGACGATATACCCATTATCAACAATTTATATCGTAATCACTGGAATCTGAGTGTATTATCTTGTTTCCATTTTTTGGGGGTTGAGGGGGTGCTCACTTATGCACAAATAACACCCATAAATCGGGTCCGTTTTAAAACTAGGTACAGCTATACATAAGTAGTGAACCTTACAATAGTGTTGAACAACACTTGATGTGTACGTAGAAATGCTAACAAAAGAATAAAAATAAATTCAAAGTTCAAAAGCTCAACTTCCTATGAGCTCTAGTGGAAAATGTAGAAGAACAAAAGTTGTAAAGAATAAAATTTCCTACAACATTGTCCCTTCATATTTTTTCTTCGCAACCCTTTATTCGTGAAATATTTGCCAAAAAACTAAAAAATCTTTAAAGTTAGTAAGCTCAACTTTCAGTGAAGGGATCGGCTTCAGAAAACAATAGGACTCTTACGCTTCATACCATCTACCTAATACCTATCTTCCAAATGTGGAGTCAATGCACCATGTTTTACCCGACTTATCACTGGAGAATGAAAACATCGAATTTTTAAAGAACAGAACATACCAATTATTGGATTCTACTTTGAGTTCATTTTTTCTGGAAAACTATGAGCTTTCGTGAAAATTGTATAAGCGCAAAAGTTGTAGAGCTTCAAATCAGCGATGACCTAGTTAACTATGCATTTTTTTCTTCGACGCTTCGTTTCCGAGATATTTAGAAAAAAAGCCTCAAAGTTCAAAGTTCAACTTTCGACGAACTTTTATGAAAAATGGATGGAACCAAAGTTGCATGGAATGAAATTTTTTACAACTTTGTCACCATACATTTTTTCTGTATGATTCATCATTCCCGAGATATTTGTAAAAAACTGAAAAAGTTTCCAAAGTTCGAAAACTCAACTTTTAGCTGATGGAACGACTTCAAGAACAATAGGGCTCTTATGCTTCACTTCTTCTAGCTATTTTTTAAATTTAAGAGGCAATGCGTCAATTTTTATAGGTATGTGTTATAGCCGGAATGGAAATTAAGCAAAAAAAATCTTAGTGAATACATAATTAGTTTACTCAAAAGTAAAGTCCACTGAAAACAGGTACAAGCGTACAACTTGGCAAAAATTGTAATACACACCATGAACAACGATTTATGGGTTGTACTTGTAATGGTATAAGTGNAAACCTTATGCTAAAAAGAAAATAGAATACGTAAGGAAGATACGAGTAATTCAACTACCATAAAAGAATTACCAACTATTTCATTCATAAACTCTTACATTAGGATCACGAGTATTATCTATATGCAAATACACCAAACGCGGATCCACTTCTGGGGGGCAGTTTATCACTATTGTTTTCATCTTTCGTCGATCATCTTCACCGGATTCCCAATACGTCTCGGTTGAGTTATCGATTAAATTAGCAATCTGGTGAGACTGACTGGATACCGTTATGGACACATACGAGGTGATATCTTGTAGCACTTCGATATAATGTCCTCTCTAAACAATGTCCAGTATAAAATCATGAGACGTTTAATTCTTATATGATAAGAATTTGATCTAACTATTATATGTAGTTATGAAAGATAATTTGGCGCTTTTGTTGAATGGAAGTATGATGAACACTCGGTATGTATTGTAAGCCTATTTAATTCTATATATTTTTTTTCAATTTCGCACAATCATCTTGCATTAAATAATTCTTTCACATTAGTGGAAGAGTATATCATATGCATTTCTTTTTCACGAATATTAAATCCTCACTACCCCACTTTATTATGTTGTTTTCCCGTAATAGATTTTCATAGCCCTACCAACAATTATTTGATGATTTAAATCCCATCTAAAATCTGAATATGAACGTTTTCGATCAAATTTTAAGTAATTTTCATACATATGTTTTCCATTATAAACATTAGCTAAATAAAAACAACACATCAAATAAATACCTGAGACAGAGTCGACAGATGACTTTCATATAAGCTCATATTATTCACCTCAGGCTCCTCTTCGCTTTCGCTTCTCGATAATATTTTGCTAATATTCACAAATAGCTTACTCCTGAAAAAAAATTTATTATGTTTCATTTCACACTCACGCAGCAATAAGCGAGGAAAGTTTGAAGTCAGAAGACACATAATCTTACTAATACAAACACATCGCATGATCGAGAACGAAAAAAAGAGGAAGTGGCACTTTCTCTCTCTTTCGTTGCTATCAGTCTACAATCATATGATGAGTTATGCTTATGTTAATGAAGTCACGTGATCTTTGACGTGAGGACTTTCCAGTGGCCTAACTAGAAATTTTCCTTAGAGGGGGTTTTATGGAGAAAAGTCTTTTAGATGAGTCTGAGAGCCATTCCCTCTCTTCACATGCAGAAAATTTTTTTGCATCAGGAGAATAACATTTTTCACGGTTTCAAACGTATACTTGATAATAATAAGTTTTTTATTTTGTAAAAAATCAAGTACCTATCAACTAAAAATTTAGTTATGTCAAAAATTTGCCCCTTTTACTCAAAATCTACTGTCTAGGAAACGATCTTTATCTTAAAAGTGAAAACTAATTTTATAAAATTAATATACGTATCATTAAATATTGTGGAAATGACAAATTTTTTGGCACTTTCTAATACAGTGATATGAGAAAATGAAGAACCAAGAATCTTAAGTTTTTCTTGAAATAATAATAATAAAAAAAAAAGATTTCAATTTATTGGGGTTTTCAAAAGTAAAATTCTGACCCTCAAAAACAAAAAAAAAATCAACTGTCAATTATATCAAAATTCAAAATGTCTTTTCATCAATTTACGAGGAAATGACAATTTTCCTGTTCTTAGTGTCTCAAACCAGGGCTGGTGAGCATGAATAGAGCAAACATTAAGAACGATTCAGAACACTGAAATTTTAGTTCATAATGAACGATAACCAGAACAGAACAAAATTATATTTTGAAGAAATGAACTTGAACAGAATCGAGCAGAACGATATTGAACGAAATGAAACATAATGGAACAGAACAAACTCAAAAAAAAAATGAAAGCAAATTGAACTGAACAGTACAGTTCTTGATTTTTGAAGACTAGCGTAAATGCGTAATTTTACGCAAACTTTGATATTTCTGGTTATTCATTAGGCAAATGTTTTCATTCTCCTTCGATGTTTATCAACAACAATGAACGAAACTGAACAGAACATAGTAGAACAGACAGAACAGACAGAATAGAGAAGAGAATAGAATAGAATAGAATAGAATAGAATAGAACAAAAGAATAGAGAATAGAATAGAGTATAGCATAGAGAATAGAATAGAGAATAGAATAGAGTATAGCATAGAGAATAGAATAGAGAATAGAGAATAGAATAGATAGAATAGAATAGAATAGAATAGAATAGAACGGAATGGAACAGAACAGAACAGAACAGAATGAAACGTTTACTAAACAAACAGCACAAAACAAAACTGAACAAATTAATATTCTCGTGAACAAAAGAACCGAACAGAACAAATAGGTAATCATTTATTTCAACAGCTTTGTTTCAAAGCGCATTGATTATGCCCCCTTCTAGACCACAATAGATGAATCTATATCCCTCTCCAAGATTCTCAACAACAAGCCATACAGTCTTGCCTGCTTAGACCTTCCTAAAGCAGTCTAAATTGTTCCACCATATATGGAGTCCAACATACCTACAGCATTTCTTTTGCCTAAACGCAGTACATGATATGTTAACCTAAATTTGAAAAAAAAAAGAAGGAAAAATTTACATTTTTTGGTTTTTGTTATTAAGGATTTAAATATGACCCCAAACACAAAAATTTTCAATTTCTAAAACTTTGAAGAAACCTAACAATTTTTTAAACTGGAAATCCTTCCACCACAACGGGTGATTTTGTTTCATTAGTGTGTAATTTTCTGGAAGTTGATTTGAACGTCAGAATAACACTATTTTATTTCATGTTGATGAAAAAAGTAGCATATAATTTTTTAATTTGCATTCTTGACCCTCTTATTTATCATGAAACTATTTACAATGCGTTAATAGAAAAATACCATTTTTACAATTATTCTAATCAAACTCAAAATTTAACTTGAGAAATTCTTGGCTCTATGATTTTTGTCGATTAATAAATATCAGAAAAAATTTCGAAATTTAGGGACTTTTGGGGGCGCCAAACCCTCCTTGGCTATGCCACAGGAACATTCTTCCCTATATTCCATCACTGCGAAGTACAAACCTATGCAAAAAATTATAATCCGAATGGGTAAATTGGAAGCCCCAACATTTAATGGCCATTTGCTGTAATGGTGATCCGATGGGAAAAATCATCATTAAATCGGCGATAGTTTGCAAAAGCGTATGAAACGACGCCGGTATCTGCTGTCTGCATTCTCCAGCCAACGCCATATCCACCAAAGGATGCTCGCATATTCTAGTCAAATCCTGTACATAACTCGAACATGAGCTAGAACATACTCCGAGTAAATATAGTGAAATCTAATAAAAAAAAGTGACTCACAAATTCGTCTTTCCATTCGTTATCATTTTCGTAGTCAGTATCCTCCGTTACAAGGGGTACCGAAAATGAGACACGAACCACCACATGATATCGTGCAAAGCAATAGGCATTGTTACTGTTCTTAGCAACCAATCCATTGCCTATGTGATTACAAAAATAAATTAAATAGAGAATGAGGGGAGATGTGGGAGCGTATAGTGGTTTTTTACAAGTCTAGAACGTACTCGTAAACCGTAATTCTTGCAAATGGCTTTCTGCATGACACATCTCATCGTCGTTCTTAAGCATTCCAAATTATGGCATTCTTTTAAAAATGTAATTATGGGTCTTTCTTCCTTGATACCGCTTTCTTTTAAATTTTTCATATCTTTTAATACGTTTTGTAGTTTGGATGAAGGTTGGCACATCGATGAAAGACCAGTACTGATTCCTGAGAACATAGATAACAAGGTTAGTTATAAATGAAAATTATACTCGTATTCCATTCAATAAAATTATTTTAAAAAATTTATTAAATTTTTAATAATAAATTGTTTTTCATTATTAATAAAATTTATTAATAATTTTTATTCAACTGAATAATATACATACCCTCTAGATCACAAATAGCGCTATATCTTTTATTAGATACCGACGACGATGGTCCGCTGCTATCATCATCGTCTAACTTCCAAGAGCTTCCAGTCACTGACATAGATCTATGGAAGCTCTTGGTTGAATTTGATGCATTTTCATCGTTCACGTCATCGGCATCACTTCTAATCCAAACCTTTCTTCCGGTCTCCACAGCAAAGGAATTAATCTCACTTGGCACAACATCGCCATCAATCCCGAACGCCGCAAGGCACCCGAATGTTTTCAACTTAGGCATGGTCGTCGTCATCGGAAGCAATTTATTATAATTACCCGATAATTCCAAAGCAAACATAGCATTCTCTTTCATAATAACGTGCATTTGCGACGATCCTGTGAGCATTCAATATTAATTTCACCTGAAATACTTCCAAAAGGCACGAATGAAGTAACCAATAATTCACCTGATCCGATCGCGTCCTCATTTGACGGAGAAAATCGTTGAAACAATGCAGTCTTGAATTTTCTGTACTGCATATGACGTTCGCGACAAGCTTCACATAAGACATACCATGGTGATCCTTTTACCCCTCCTTCGCCACAACTCCCTTTTAGCTTAGCCGTGTATTTACCCTCAGCGGTGTACCCTTTGATTACGCTAGATTTGCCGCAACCTTTATGAGCGCTTTTCATATGGTAAGTCACAGGCGATGGGAACTTGCCGTTGCATAGTTCGCATATTTCTTCGGTGCCGAAACGTTTGTAGAAGTTGAGCGGTAATTTTGAGACTCCTTTTTTATTATCGTCGGAATCAGCTGAGTTGGAGCTGTAGGTCGATTCTTTTAGCTCTTTTTCGTCGCTCGAACGACTGGTGGTGGGACGAGTGGGATTTTTGGTGAATAGCTGTCGCAAATAAAAAGAAAAATGAAGAATTAATGTGTTATAAAGTTACATTATTGATGTTCCTTGTGAGAAAAAAATAAATAAATAAATAGAGAGAAGAAATAATAATTCAAGGAAAAAAATTTATGATTATATGTGTTTTTTCAACTATAATAAAAAAAAAAATCAAACAAAATAATGTCAATTTTTTTATAATGCTTTTTATATCATTATTATTTTCTCCAACTTCCTCATTAAAAACAAAAACCATTAACTAGTTAATTAATTTCTTTTTCAGTCAACTTTTGTTTATATTAAAAAATAATAAAGAATAAATATCCATTTGAAAAAACTGTTATCGACTTATGGATAACAGCTGTCAGATAAAGAAGTAAGAAGGAAAATCCATCATTATAAAATTACAATATTTTTTTTGACACAATACTAAATATTTGTTTTTTTTTTGGCACCAAAAAAATTGAAGAAAATAACTATAAATTTTTTTATAGTAATTTTCTTGATTTTATCATTATTTTTTTCAGGTTTTTTATTGAAAACAACAACAACAACCAAACAAACAAACAAACTAACTAACTAACAAAGAAATAAAGAAACAAACAAACTAACAAACAAACAAAACAAAAACGCAGAAGTTATTTAGTTACTTATGATCGAAAATATAATCAGTTGTTTTATTATGAATATTTTTCAGAGAAAAAAATTGATAAATAAAGAGAAAGAATGATAATGGAAAAGAAAACTTTTTTTTTGGGTGTTTTTCTTGACATCAAAAAAATTGACGAAGAAAATAATTATCAATTTTTTATATAAATTTTTATTATTACTTTGTTCAACTTCGTTATTGAAAAAAAAAATGGAAAAAACAATAAAAAAATCTTGTTATTCCTTCTTATTCATTTTTTTTTGTAATAAATATTTTTCAAAAAAAAATAATAATAATAATAATAAAAGGAAAAATATAAATTAAAAAAAGTTACCCATATATTTTAAAGAATGAAAATCTACCACTATAAAATAACGATAAATCTGCTTGACGGATATAAAATGAGTATAAGTAGAGAGAACAAATATTAATTATTTAAAAAAATATTACAATAAAACGTTTTATGTTTTTCTCGATGCAAAAAAAAAAAAATGAAAAAAACAAACGTCAATTTTTCATAGTAATTTTTTCACTATTATTAGCTGAGAAAAAGGGTTGCTTAATGAGATATTCTATTGTAAATGAGGAAAAAAGATATAGGAGGAGAAAAAAGAAAAAAAGAGCTGAATTAAAAGGAATGAAGGTAGAGAAACTGTGCCTTTTATTTAATTGGTGGGAGGGGGGAGTGGAGAGTAGGTAATTTTTTTCAATTTTGTTATCAAAAAGCAAAAACACATTGTTTCCAATTTTTTATGATTTTCTCGACATAAAGATAAAATTTATGTTTTAATAATTATAATTTTTTTTCAACTTGGTATTACAAAAAAAAGTTATTTAGTTAATTTAGTTCCTCTTCATGAAAAAAAAATAATACTTTTCAACTCTCGAAATGAACAATTTTTTTTTCTTTCTGCGCCATGTACAGCTTGGTTTAATGAACTTTTGCTATTTTTATCAAAATGAATATATTAATAAATAAATAAATAAATAAATAAATGAAGGAATGTAGCAAAAATTTATATTCATTCTTCAAATCATCGCGTAACTTCGCTTACTTCACCAATAAATGAAAATGTTCTTCTCTACTACTCATAAAGTAAAAAGTGGCAAGCTGGCAAATAAAATTTAAAAAAGGTATGGACTTTAGAGAGTTGAAAATCACATTTTCTAACCCTCTAACCTTCAACAAAAAATTAAAATACTCCATAACAATAATTATCTCGATTACTCAACGAGCCAAATCAATCATAATACTACGTACTTGAAAACAAGTATTCGATATTTCATTCCAAAGCATCACCAAACATTCCAACGCCAAAGGTGAAGAAGAGCTTTCGGTCTTCTCAGAGTTCACAAATTCCGACCCATCTGCCGTGTTAGTGTTCGTTCTATGCGGGGAATCGTTATTATTAGATGGAAGACTCTTCATAGTCGACGGTTTAATTAAATGGTGATCATTTCCGATTAATCCTACTTCCACGGAATATCTTAATGTTGCATCTTTACTCCTACTAATGAAAAATTAAAATTAATTAACGTTAGAATATTTTTAAATCGAATTTTTTCCCCACGAAGTTACACTAACCTGCTATGCCCTCTACGTACAACAGTTCCGAGATCTTTACGAAGTTGCGGTTGAAATTTTAAATAAGAGGCGCACGTCATGGCATCGTGAACTAACCCCTCGTGCCAAAGAAAGGCTGCAAACACAGCTCGAACTGATTCAGCGACCGATGGCCTTATACCAGTTTTGTATTTAATTCTGTTCAAAATCCGAGTATAATTTTTAGCCACAAATACATTAGAAAAAATAAATTTAAAAAGTAATTACTTGGAATCTTTAATGCAATAATATTTCTCCCATTCGCCAGCTTTCATTCCCTCTACCTCTACCTTATTGGTATCACGAGTAAAACTGAAATTATTCGATTCCTTATCGTCACCTTTGGCTTCCTCATTTTGCGACGTCGACGCCACTGGTTCCTTAGCGGTGACTTCGATGCAACATTTAGCATCATTAGTACTAGTAGCTTTATTTCTATCGTACAAAGGTGACTCGATGATACTACCATTTCGTTCATCTTCGCTGCTACCATCATCGATTCCGCTGGGTAAATCGTCATCTGAATCCATACCTTCGTAGGTATAGTCGTCAGATGATCGTGACACTCATCGGTGTCTAAGCGTTTTCTACTTCCTTCCCTACGATCTGATACCTCTACTTCGATGGATTTTCTCGTTTCAGTGTGTAAGTTGACGTTGACGCAGTTGAAGATCGGGGTTTCTTGGGATTTCGTTAGACTCGGTTCCGATTTACCGCTTTGGGTTAGTTTAGGGAAGATTTTCGGTGATGTTTGAGTTCCCGTTTGCGTCAGTACAGGTGAAATTTCCTAAAAATAAATGAATAAAATTTAATTCGTTATCAATTTTTTTTCTCTCAAATTTATTTTATAATTACTTCGAACGAAATTTTCGATTTGAACATATTAGCGCTATCACTGGACGTATCAATGGACGCTTGGTATCCGCCGGAGGATGTACTAACCGCACCACTGCTATCGCTCATCGACGAAATACGAAACACCGATATATCCGTACCTTTGTCCAATTTATCTGCATTAAAAAATTATTTAGCTTCAATACATTCTATTTAAAAATATCTAAATTTGAAAACAAGTTACCAAAAAAATTGCTGAATTGAGGAGTATTAGCTCTACTGCTGGCACTGGATGATGAATCAGCAAGATCTGAAGTACTGGTCATACGAGCTGAAATTTATTTTATTCATATTAAATTACATTAATTCTTATTTAGATAAGGAAACTGAGGCTCCATTATTTAAATAATCACCCAAAGTAGTAGTGGTAGTTTTGGGTACATTTTCTCCCAATCTTTTCTTTTTGGGAGTTGGCGGAACGCTCAAATTAACATTTTGATTGCCAGAACGTTCTTGTGTAGATTCATCTTCATCAGTAACGCAGCGAGTATTTGGTTTAGGAGACACAGATACTGTTCTACCAGTTCTAAAATAACGAAGCAATATAATTATACATTGAGATCATAAAACAGCAATAAAAATCAATGATTTCCATCGATAAAATTTCAATTTACCTGGAGCACCTCTTCTTCTGCGGCGTTGATGCTGGAAAAGTAGCATAGCTTTATGAAATAATGATTATGTACATTAATTTGCCTAATTTCGTTTTTTGAGGAACACCTAATGTTACGTCTTCTTCGTGACTTTAGAAAAAAGGAAAAAGTATGCAACCTAGTATACACTATTGTATAATACTTCCGAGTTTTGAGGTCAAATTTGAAAATCGTCAAGCATTGGGAAAAAACAATAACATGAACCCAAAAGTGTAGTGAAAGAATTTCCACCATCCACATCATTCACCATTGCCATATTGGAGTCAACGTTTGAATTTTTTTTTATTGTTTACCTGGCGTGTTCAACAGCTATTTTTATTTATTTATTTATTTTTTCAATTTCAAAATTTAAATTTGAAAAATATGTAATTTTTCTTATTTATTTGTCACACTTTGTTGTCTACAAGTAGAAAAAAACCTTTTTTTTTTAGAACAAAAAAATTAAACTATGAACAAAATCAACATTTTTTTTTTTTGATTTTGTTATCGAAACACTTCAATGAACATAATTATTTTTGACAATTTTCCAATGTTTTTCTCAGCAAAAAAAAAAAAAAAAAAAATTGAAAGAAATCATCATAGATCTTTTTTACAATACAATTTTTTTATCGTCACATTTTCCCTAATTTTATAATTTATAGAAAATAATATATTTTATTTCGCTATTTTCTATAAAAATATGTCATTATATAATTTTTATTTTTATTTCAATATGTCATTATATAATTTTTATTTTTATTTAGTTATTAGAGTATCGATTCCTTTTTGTTAATTTTTTTTCTCCAACATTGTTATTCAAACAAAGAGGAGTTATTTAGTTCCCTTTTTTAAAAATGTATTTTATTTTTTAATAAATATTCTTTGTAGTTAAATTCCTTTTTGCTGCTCTTGATAAAGGGGAAAAAATTATTACCAAAACAAATATTTTCGTTCATTTCTTCGATTTTGTTATCAAAAATCACTAACATATTTTTTTTAAATTTTTTATGCTTCTGTGGACACAAAAAAAAAAGAAAAAGAAATTAGGCATCGTATTATTTATCTTTTGATAAGAGAATTTTTTCATCAAATTTTTTTTTTTTAATTTTTCAATTTATTTAAAGTAATTTTTTTTATGACTTAATTTTACCTTTTTTGAAATTAATGTTTCAATTAGAAAAAAAAAAGAAATAGGAAATAACGAAAAATACGTCAAATTATTGTGCTATTGCGGGAAAGTGAATCACATATTATCAATTGGAGTAATTGCTTAGTTATATTCATAAAAATCTGAATTTTTTAATTTACTCTTATTGATAAATAAATCAGAACTTCTAAAATTTCCAAAAATTATCTATAGATTATTTATTTATTTTTTTTTTTGTTTCGAGACAACGGAAAATAATCACGGATCTAAAAAATACCGAAATTCCTGAAACTAAAATTATTTGAACTTTTTCTTCAAAAATTTGAAATTTCTTAACATTTTTCTTAGTTTAGTATGGGCATCATTAGGTAACTTTTAATGGTAATCAATAAATAAATAAAAAATCAACGGTTATTTACAGTAAATTTTTTATAAATTTACTGGAAAAATAATTTTGAAATAATTTTTTTGAAATAAAATTTTATGATACTTCTGTGGTTACAAAAATAATGTTCATCTCTCAAAATCAAAAAATGTTGAAAATATACATGATTATTTTCAACGAAGTTTATTTATTCGTTTATTCGAATCAAGCCAAAAAATCATGTTACAGAAATTGGGATATAATATACTCACTGGTGTCCTTAGGTATCTGAGCATAGATTTGCTTCGAATCATCTGAGCTGAAAGGATTATGGTTGTGATCATTATCACTGTCGTCGCTGCTCGTCGATGAACTATCAATGATTTCTGTACCTATCACTTTGCCAGTTATTTCATCCCATTTCAATGCTTTTAAAAACATATCTACGAATAAAAAAATTCATTGAAACGTTAGTCAGTACTCTTCATTTTTTTTTTCAAATACTGATCCATATTCTATAGATAACTAAGCGCAATATGGCGCTCTCTGTTATACCAAACGTAAGTCAAAATTATTTTTCCTTTGTACACACAGCGACACTCGTCGTAACCATTCATAAACTCGAATACATTTCTTTTTCCTCAAGATCGCATCGCAATCACCTGACTTACCCTTATTAATGCTAAAATCGCTCCTCAAGTACACAATTTGAGATTTATCAACGGCCAATGACCAAACGCTGTCGTATTGTTTTAAATCGAATTTCTTCATCGCTTCTTTATCGAGTTTAATCCACATACCTTCTTTATTGTAAATCTACAACAATAAATACATAAGCAGTGATTTCATGATAAAGCTATGATGCTCCTTCATTTTCCAAACGTATTAAGGTTTAAAAAAGAAAACACATACCTGTTCATCAGACGTGACATTCTGATCAGAAAATATCATCCCAACAGTGGGAGCTTTTAGGCTAGGATAAGCGCGAATATTATGGCCAGATACTCCACACTTAACCACTCGATATACCTTTATATCATTGTTTCTGCAAAACAACGCACTAATTATTTAAAAATGTGGGCCTCGTAGTTCATTAATAATACTAAAATATTTTTTTCTTTAATTATTCTTCCTTTCTTTTTTTCCCACTTTGTTTATTTTATGCTTTGTGGTAGGTATACGTACAGTGTTATTTTCTCGGCAACATTACTATTATTTTGATTCACGACCGCGTGCAGTAATTCGAAATCGTAGTGTTTATGGTATTTCAAACACCATGCTTCCGGAAACAGCTGTTTACAGTATTGCTTTATGCATTCGTGCGTTAACTTCACCCATACACCGTCTTCGTTTTCGATCTGCGGAACATTAAGAATTATAAAAGAGGCCGCTGCAGGATGTATTGTTGTGGATTAAAATTCAATAAAGCTTTGAAATTCGCTTTTTTTTTTTTTTAATAAAATTTTTGAATGATCAATAATTGATTTGTTGAAGTTCGTAAAAAATTCAAAATAAGGAGTAAAAGTAGTTCAAATGTTTTAGAACACATTTCACTCGTATTTAGGTTAAAAAGTTCTTTAAATTATAATTGTGATTTTTCAAAGATATTACTAGTTGAAACAAATGTTTGAATCATTTAGAGGTTAGAAAAAATTCTTAAAATAAAAAGATATATGATACGAATATAAATTAAAATTATAAGATGAAATATTTTATTAACATTTTTAATAATCTTCAAAACTCTTAGACGTCATTAGGTATATTTTTGATTTTTTTTTTTTTTTAATTCAAGTACCCACATGATCATAAAAATTATGGAAACCTTAAGCTATAAGTTCTCATTTCTCAACTCATTATAATTTCCTGGGTGCATTAAAATAGTATATTACTATACAGGAGGCGAAAGTGATGTTTTTTTGTCGAGTGCGAATGTTGGCGGAACGAGCCGAAGGTGAGTGAAGCCAATTGCACAAGACAAAAAATATTCACTTCGCCTCCTGTATTGTAAGATATTTTTCTTTATACACACTATGAAACAGTAGAATATAAAATTAAATATCAAACGAGGTATAATCATAACTAATTTTCACTTCATCAATTAAACCTAATCTCACGAACTTGCAGCCAGAATTGGTAACGAGTGAGGTGGTAAGGTATGATAAAGAGGTAGTGTGATGTAAAGAACTAAAGAATCATACTTTTCGTCACACTGTGATGAAAAGTAATAACTTTTCGTCATACTAAGATGAAAAGTAATACTTGTTTGAAATCGTTCATTTTCGTAGGTAGTCGAGCGGGAGTAATATTGCATTTTCGTAGTGTGTATAAAGAAAAAATCAATACATCCGTCCACATCAAAATCATTCACTCACTTCGTCATTATAAGTGACGATTTCATTACACGGTACAAATCCAACAGGTTCTGACTGCAGCGAGGGTTGAGCTCTAATACGTAATCCAGCACTGTACTGCTTTGCGAAACGTAATTTCTTCTCTACATAAACGACAGCGCTAGTTTTACAGTACAAAGATGGCGATTGACCGTGAGGAGTATCTTTTACGTCCACTTTCAAGTCCTAACAAAAATAATAACGAGGTATTAGATACCTATATTTTCGATACGAGTATCACCATAACACGCTAACTTCACCAGCATAACCTGTTCACCAGTTATTTTTTACGACACGTTTTTTGAATAAATTTCGACATTTTTCGCGCGCGATTTATATGCGCCAGTCAACCGGTATTACTTATAAGAACACAACTACAATTTATATGTAATATTAATTTATCTAAAACTCGATAAACCGGTTCGATGGATGTGCGCTTGATATGTTATTACTAGTATGACGATTCGTAGTTTTTTTTCACTCTTTCTTAATCATATAGGAAGCTAATGGGATCCATTGACCGTTTTACTAAATAATAGTAAGTAAAGAAAAAAAGAAAATAATAATAATAATAATAATTTATTTTCATTTTATTTATTTTTTTATTTGGTAAAAAGTAAAAATATTATTTTAAAATTAATTTTAAATTTTAAGTAATTATATGTGCCAATTTTCTTTATTTCTCAAAAAAACAAAAAATTTATATATATATACTTATATGTATTACATTGATTGCAAGTGAGCTAGATATTAAAAAAAAAAAAATAAGCAGCCATGTCGCATTACTGGAGCTGAATTCTTAATAGTACCATATTCAAACTTGCAAGTATTGTTATTAACCCATTTACACTCACACCCAGCACTCAAGACAGAAAACCGCTCCTTCCTCTCCAAAATCATCTGTGAGGGTGAATTCGGATCCGGCATCGAGACCTTACGCAGGGGACTAGGTGAGCTAAGTTCCTTTGAAAAAGCCGAGCCCCAAAAAAAATTCTGTATTCAATACAAAAGTACCTACCAACAAGTAAAATAAGGTGAAAGCCTCGTCTAGGATTTGGTTAGCCACCTGCTCCCTTTTATATGACGAGTTGGCTGATGGCCTTTATAGTAAGCTTCTTGGCTCCAGTATTCACACAATGAAGTTCATATTCATCAAATTTCAGTTATTAGCCGGACCTTAAGCTTTCCCCAAATTTTGATTATCTATCATTACGAATCAATTTTAACTCAAATTCATGAAGTCGTACTGTAATTGTTAGTTCACCTAACATTTAATTAAATAATTTTTAATTAATATATTTAAATCTTATGAATAAAAAGAAAATTATTATTGAACATATACAACGACTCGAAAAAGGTCATACGTAAGTGGTCAAAAATGGTAAATTTACCTCTGAAGGATTTTTGGTCAATACTTAGGTTAGGTAAATAAAGCTTAGGACCCAAATCTTTCTTGAAGGGAGACCATTGGATGAAAAATGAACAAAAATTTTTCTTCCTAGCGCAAACTGATAAATTTAAATAATTTTTTCCTATGTTGCAGATCTATGCGGAGACATTATAAAAAAAACAACCCCCCCTCTCCACCCTATTTCGTGCCAAAATGAAATTTTTCAATTTTGCTATTTCGAGATTATTGCGTGGAAAATTACATTTGCGCCCAAATCCCCCCTCCCCTCCTCCAATGATCTACTCACTAGGTTCTAATTGTGAATCTGACTTCATATTCATGTTTAGAGGATTCGATTTATGCGAAAACAACACTAATATCATCAACCTTCTCAGACTCCCAAATAGAAGGGAGGGCCACTGGGTTCCAAACTAGAGGTCGAAGAGTTTCTGCTTCCTAGCTATGATTTTCCATTGACCCAAAAAACGAATATACAAAATTTGCCAACTGATTCACCAATACTCTTTTTTTTTCAAAAATATATCCATTTGTTCATATTTTAGTTTTTTCAAAATTTTCAATTCGGAGAATTCGGCAAAAATATCCAAAAAAATACGTGCTATCAACAGGTCAAAAATACACCGAAAAAACAGTTTTGTTTGTACAGAACATTATCATGATTAAAAAATTAAAATAAATTATATTTCAGGGAAAAAAAATATATTTAATAATATAATAATAATTTATATATATATATATATATAGATTTATATTTCCGAAAGGTGAGATCCAAAATATACATTTCGTGGAAAGGTGAGCTCCGTTTTGGAAAGGTGAGATCCGAAATCGGATCTCACCTTTCTTAGCGTGTATATCGAGTTTTTTGACATCAGGATACCATCAGGAATGCATTGCCCAATTTTTGCCCGGATCTCATCTTTCCACTTTTTCGGCCAACATATACGAAGTCAGTTCGACGTTTGTTTTGCAGAGAGCGCTCTACCAGAGTATATCTAAGTGTTACGTTTCGAAACAGATGAGATCCGCGCATTCGGCAACAACGCGGATCTCATCTTTCCGTTCCTTATATTCGGTATTGAATCACGAATACGTTATACTTTAGGCAGCAAGACGTTTTGAAATAAAATCAAATTAAGTGTTTGTTATGAAATCAAAAACAGGTCTATTTTGCACTACCTTAAATTACTTAAAGATAACTCTTCCAGTTAGCAACGAGAAAATAATCGTGTGAAACAAGAGTCCGTTTACCAACTGTAAAATACTTTAAAATAAATTTTAAATCATTTTGTAAAAATTATTTATGTTGTTAAGACACTTTGACAAAATAAGCACTTTAAATATAAAAATAAAACAAGATTCGAGAAAAATTTTGAACTTCCAGCTGACTTCATGGAAAAAAAAATCAGAAAGTCTTTAAACTTGAAGGTAATCTTTGAAAAACTAAAAATAAATTGAGATTCGAAAAAAAAAACGCGAACTTTAAGCTGAATCTAAAGGAAAAAGAGAAGCAAAATTCAGGATATTTCAAATTTTGAGGTAATCTCTAAGAAAACTAAAAATAAAATGAGATTCGAGAAAAATGTCAAACCTTGAGGTTAATGCTAAAAATCATCATTTTTCGAAAAAAAAAAAAACAAGAAGAAATTGTAGAAAAATCAAGCTTATGAATAAAAAAATTAGATGCAAAAAAAAAACGAATCTTCTTGAATGGCTAAAATTCACATAAAATTGTTATTTTCAAGAAAAAAAGTTTTTCTTCAGTGTTGTTTTACGTATTTAATTTTAAAAACTTTTGACACAAAAACACTTTATTTTTAAATATCGATACTGTATTATTGCACTGAAAAGGTCTGTTTGCCGAAAACGCGTTATGTATCGATATTTAAAAATAAAGTTTTTTTGTGTCGAAAGCTTTAAAATTAAAAACTGTTATTATTTGCGAGAGCACGTGCTCACTTTGCCGGAAAAAATTAACAACCAGGGAGAAAAACAAGAAAAAAATTAAATATCAAGTTTTAAATACATAAAGCGAATACACATTTATACTGTCCCTTAAGGTAGCACCATATTTCAAGATGTCGAATTTTCATGCTCACTCCCCCTCAAGTTATTCATTTTGGACTCAAAATAAACCTTTAAAAATTTCATAACTTAAGAATAATATTAACACGTGTCGAGCGGAGCTTGAAGTTTTCCCATTTGTATTTATGCTTTTCTAAAGTCTCAAAAATTACTCACTATTAGCTGTTTTTCTTGACATAATTTACGCTATAAATCCTGAAATAAAAGCTGCAATTGTTCTAAAATGCCCATTTATTCCCTGAGGGGAGAGAGGTATTTCCTCAAAATTTGCAAAAATGTATAGAATTATAATTCTGGGAAAACTGCCATGCTATACAAATTTTAAAGAATTTACTTTACGAACAAAGTTTAACTTTTGTGTTTTATTTTTTAATTATTTTATTTTAAAAACTTTACTTTACTTTTTTCCATTAACTTGCCGTATTCTGCAACGAAGGCCAGAGGCGGTGTTTAGATTTTGGATAGGAGGTTGGTAGCTTTAAGGAATTTAAACAGGTTTTCTATTGTTGTTGGGTTGTTTAGGTAGCTGATTTGTTATATTTTTTTCGATAACTTCATATAGAATTCTTTTCAGAAAAATCAAAATTTTATTATATATTTCATTTTGATACACCTACTTGACCAAAAAAAAAAATTGAGGTGTGAATTCCATTTCTATATAACTTCAATATCTGAATCAGAGAACCTCTTCCTACTGTCTTAGATTATTTGAAAATGAAAAAAAAGTGAGCAGCCATGCCGCATCACTGGAGCTCACTTTTTAATCGGGGCTTGATTATATTTGGAGGTAATATTGTCAAGTGAACTTCTCAAACTTATAGCCCATATTCATCACCCCTTATCCGTACTAAAAACACCGAGAAGTTTAATCTGAAATATGTAGAATTTTTTGTCCTCCAAAATTGGAAAAGTTCATACTTTTCAGTTGCTTAAAGCTTCTCAAGCTTGACTCAATTTTGGACATACGCTATTTGGGATCCATTTACAATCGATTTCAACTTAAATTCAAGGGGCTCATATTTTGACACCAATCAAATCTACACACAAGGATTGACCCTTCTAGGTTAATTTGATGAGGAAATATGCGAAATTCATGAAATATCACATTGTGATTTCCCCTCCAAAAGCCGTTTTTTTTCGTTTACTCCCACAAAATGTTGAGGACAACCACCCTCCTCATTCCGCTTCAAAATCACATGTGAAATTAGCATACAGCATACTTCTCATCGTTATTAATCATTCAAATTCATATTTTTCAAATCCTCGTTTTTTGAGACTCCTTAAGCTCTATCATAGATGAAACATACATAGATAGCCCACCGTACGTTAAATTTTTATCACTCAAAAACTGAGTTGGAATCGTTTTTTTGCTAATATCTTAGAAACAATTCAAGATATAGGGCTTGCAAATGACTCATTTTAAAGAGATTGGAATAGAGAATCATTTAATTTTTCTCAAGTTACTCCTGTCCGTTTACTTTTGCAATTAATTTTGAAAAACGATTTTTTTACTTCACTATGAATTATCTCAAAAAGTAAATCAATAACGATTGTTTTTTAATAGTGAAACACATTCAGAATTTTATGCTCTTTCGAATGAGCTATTTGTAAAGTTTCTATCTATATTCTTTCTTGAGATATTTGCAAAAAACCAAGCAATAAGTCTAATTTATTCTTAGTACTGGAGCTCATTCACAGAGAGCGCTCTAAAAAATGAATTAGTTTTATTAAAATAACTCGAGGCTCACATCAATGGCAATAATATTTTAGTATTGAATCATGTATAAAATGTTAAGCTCTTTCGAATAAGCCATTTCCGAACACTCTAACTCAATTTTTTGCCTAGATATTAATAAAAAACTTTCTGGCTCCTTTTTCAACATTTATGAGTGATAAATTCGATATACCGGTGGGCTATCTATGTATGGTTAATCTATGGCTCTATTCAAATTTTGATAATCCGCCATTCTGGATTGATTTTGACCCTAATTCAAAAGGTCATAGTGCCAAACTGACCCCACACACAATATTTGAACTTTTTGGTTGATTTGATGAGGAGATAATATGAGATATTAAAGAAATTTCATAACTCAAAACTTCCTCAAAAAGCTGTTTTTTGCCCTAGATCCCCTCAAAATGTACTTAAGAGGCTGAAATTTGGATATGTTAAAGTCCGCAACTTAATTTTTCGTCTGAAAAAGAAACGAAAATTTTAAGGAATTTGCCCTCTCTCCAGCTCCTCTCAAAATTTGTGAACCATTATTTTGAGGTTATTAAAAAAAATGATATTTGAGAAACTCCATAAAATGGCTCTAACCGTATTTTTAGCAAAATTCATGTAAATCACTTTCTGTGCACTTCTCCACTTTCCTCCCTACGTCTTTCATCAAATCCATGTTTTATACATGTATAGTTTATTCAATTTTACAAAAGTAGGCTGCATCGAAATTCACTTCTCACAATGAACGCATAAAAATTTTTCACATGTTCATCAAAATGCAATAATCGCTCAAAAAATAGAAAAAAAAATAGATATTTAATACGTAAATACTTGCTAGCCTACTGTCCACATGAACATTTGTCTCAAATAAAGTATACTTTATTAGATTTGAATAAAATAAAAAAAATACACGAAATTACCATACAATATTTATGGCAACGTTGCTGGATCTCGACTTATCGAAACGTTATCGTCAAAAATGGTTGTATATGTGTATAAGATCTCAGCTTTCCATACTTTACTTACGGATCTCACCTTGTTCAAAACTTCTCAAATAATTTATTTTAAGAATTTGTTACCCCTCTATGGTGGTTATGTATCAGATGCTATAAATAAGCAATTACCCTTCCTATATATTCCATAATTTGTAAATTTTGAGTCGGATCTCAGGTTGCCCAGTTTTTAATCGGATCTCACCTTGATAGATTTACGTATATATATATATATATAGATTTATATTTCCGAAAGGTGAGATCCAAAATATACATTTCGTGGAAAGGTGAGCTCCGTTTTGGAAAGGTGAGATCCGAAATCGGATCTCACCTTTCTTAGCGTGTATATCGAGTTTTTTGACATCAGGATACCATCAGGAATGCATTGCCCAATTTTTGCCCGGATCTCATCTTTCCACTTTTTCGGCCAACATATACGAAGTCAGTTCGACGTTTGTTTTGCAGAGAGCGCTCTACCAGAGTATATCTAAGTGTTACGTTTCGAAACAGATGAGATCCGCGCATTCGGCAACAACGCGGATCTCATCTTTCCGTTCCTTATATTCGGTATTGAATCACGAATACGTTATACTTTAGGCAGCAAGACGTTTTGAAATAAAATCAAATTAAGTGTTTGTTATGAAATCAAAAACAGGTCTATTTTGCACTACCTTAAATTACTTAAAGATAACTCTTCCAGTTAGCAACGAGAAAATAATCGTGTGAAACAAGAGTCCGTTTACCAACTGTAAAATACTTTAAAATAAATTTTAAATCATTTTGTAAAAATTATTTATGTTGTTAAGACACTTTGACAAAATAAGCACTTTAAATATAAAAATAAAACAAGATTCGAGAAAAATTTTGAACTTCCAGCTGACTTCATGGAAAAAAAAATCAGAAAGTCTTTAAACTTGAAGGTAATCTTTGAAAAACTAAAAATAAATTGAGATTCGAAAAAAAAAACGCGAACTTTAAGCTGAATCTAAAGGAAAAAGAGAAGCAAAATTCAGGATATTTCAAATTTTGAGGTAATCTCTAAGAAAACTAAAAATAAAATGAGATTCGAGAAAAATGTCAAACCTTGAGGTTAATGCTAAAAATCATCATTTTTCGAAAAAAAAAAAACAAGAAGAAATTGTAGAAAAATCAAGCTTATGAATAAAAAAATTAGATGCAAAAAAAAAACGAATCTTCTTGAATGGCTAAAATTCACATAAAATTGTTATTTTCAAGAAAAAAAGTTTTTCTTCAGTGTTGTTTTACGTATTTAATTTTAAAAACTTTTGACACAAAAACACTTTATTTTTAAATATCGATACTGTATTATTGCACTGAAAAGGTCTGTTTGCCGAAAACGCGTTATGTATCGATATTTA
Source organism: Phenacoccus solenopsis (assembly GCA_009761765.1). Classification (NCBI taxonomy): domain Eukaryota; kingdom Metazoa; phylum Arthropoda; class Insecta; order Hemiptera; family Pseudococcidae; genus Phenacoccus; species Phenacoccus solenopsis. The sequence continues at coordinate 3,609,683 of CM019754.1, forward strand.
AAAATAAAGTTTTTTTGTGTCGAAAGCTTTAAAATTAAAAACTGTTATTATTTGCGAGAGCACGTGCTCACTTTGCCGGAAAAAATTAACAACCAGGGAGAAAAACAAGAAAAAAATTAAATATCAAGTTTTAAATACATAAAGCGAATACACATTTATACTGTCCCTTAAGGTAGCACCATATTTCAAGATGTCGAATTTTCATGCTCACTCCCCCTCAAGTTATTCATTTTGGACTCAAAATAAACCTTTAAAAATTTCATAACTTAAGAATAATATTAACACGTGTCGAGCGGAGCTTGAAGTTTTCCCATTTGTATTTATGCTTTTCTAAAGTCTCAAAAATTACTCACTATTAGCTGTTTTTCTTGACATAATTTACGCTATAAATCCTGAAATAAAAGCTGCAATTGTTCTAAAATGCCCATTTATTCCCTGAGGGGAGAGAGGTATTTCCTCAAAATTTGCAAAAATGTATAGAATTATAATTCTGGGAAAACTGCCATGCTATACAAATTTTAAAGAATTTACTTTACGAACAAAGTTTAACTTTTGTGTTTTATTTTTTAATTATTTTATTTTAAAAACTTTACTTTACTTTTTTCCATTAACTTGCCGTATTCTGCAACGAAGGCCAGAGGCGGTGTTTAGATTTTGGATAGGAGGTTGGTAGCTTTAAGGAATTTAAACAGGTTTTCTATTGTTGTTGGGTTGTTTAGGTAGCTGATTTGTTATATTTTTTTCGATAACTTCATATAGAATTCTTTTCAGAAAAATCAAAATTTTATTATATATTTCATTTTGATACACCTACTTGACCAAAAAAAAAAATTGAGGTGTGAATTCCATTTCTATATAACTTCAATATCTGAATCAGAGAACCTCTTCCTACTGTCTTAGATTATTTGAAAATGAAAAAAAAGTGAGCAGCCATGCCGCATCACTGGAGCTCACTTTTTAATCGGGGCTTGATTATATTTGGAGGTAATATTGTCAAGTGAACTTCTCAAACTTATAGCCCATATTCATCACCCCTTATCCGTACTAAAAACACCGAGAAGTTTAATTTGAAATATGTAGAATTTTTTGTCCTCCAAAATGGAATCCATTTACAATCGATTTCAACTTAAATTCAAGGGGCTCATATTTTGACACCAATCAAATCTACACACAAGGATTGACCCTTCTAGGTTAATTTGATGAGGAAATATGCGAGATTCATGAAATATCACATTGTGATTTCCCCTCCAAAAGCCGTTTATTTTCGTTTTTTCGTTTACTCCCACAAAATGTTGAGGACAACCACCCTCCTCATTCCGCTTCAAAATCACATGTGAAATTAGCATACAGCATACTTCTCATCGTTATTAATCATTCAAATTCATATTTTTCAAATCCTCGTTTTTTGAGACTCCTTAAGCTCTATTCAAATTTTGATAATCCGCCATTCTGGATTGATTTTGACCCTAATTCAAAAGGTCATAGTGCCAAACTAACCCCACACACAATATTTGAACTTTTTGGTTGATTTGATGAGGAGATAATATGAGATATTAAAGAAATTTCATAACTCAAAACTTCCTCAAAAAGCTGTTTTTTGCCCTAGATCCCCTCAAAATACTTAAGAGGCTGAAATTTGGATATGTTAAAGTCCGCAACTTACTTTTTCGTCTGAAAAAGAAACGAAAATTTTAAGGAATTTGCCCTCTCTCCAGCTCCTCTCAAAATTTGTGAACCATTATTTTGAGGTTATTAAAAAAAATGATATTTGAGAAACTCCATAAAATGGCTCTAACCGTATTTTTAGCAAAATTCATGTAAATCACTTTCTGTGCACTTCTCCACTTTCCTCCCTACGTCTTTCATCAAATCCATGTTTTATACATGTATAGTTTATTCAATTTTACAAAAGTAGGCTGCATCGAAATTCACTTCTCACAATGAACGCATAAAAATTTTTCACATGTTCATCAAAATGCAATAATCGCTCAAAAAATAGAAAAAAAAAATAGATATTTAATACGTAAATACTTGCTAGCCTACTGTCCACATGAACATTTGTCTCAAATAAAGTATACTTTATTAGATTTGAATAAAATAAAAAAAATACACGAAATTACCATACAATATTTATGGCAACGTTGCTGGATCTCGACTTATCGAAACGTTATCGTCAAAAATGGTTGTATATGTGTATAAGATCTCAGCTTTCCATACTTTACTTACGGATCTCACCTTGTTCAAAACTTCTCAAATAATTTATTTTAAGAATTTGTTACCCCTCTATGGTGGTTATGTATCAGATGCTATAAATAAGCAATTACCCTTCCTATATATTCCATAATTTGTAAATTTTGAGTCGGATCTCAGGTTGCCCAGTTTTTAATCGGATCTCACCTTGATAGATTTACGTATATATATATATATCAATTATGTAAATGCATTATTTTATGTTTTTTTTAATTAATATTAAGTGTACTTTCGTTTTGAAAAATCGTGCAAGGGGACACTGAAATTATACATTTATTTATTTATAATATATAATCCACACATACCAATGAAATTTAAAATTGATAAATTCATACTTATAACAGAAATTTATAATAAATTTTATTTCATTTTTTTATTTAAAGTGGATTTCCTCAAAAACAAGGTAATGTTCCTATTACAGTAACCCATATCCTCCAAGAATGCTCAAAATAAACATTCATAGAAACTTGTACTTTTCCAAACCCGAAATCCAATATATTTTACAAAATGATCCCACTCGTATACTCCACTTGCTGAATTTCCTCCACTCAACCGCCTTATACCCACTCCTGTAACCTTACTTAAACACGCCTCTAGCCCAGTGCTGGACATGGCGTCAATTTATTAAAAAAAAAAAAAAAAAAAAAAAGCGAAGGGGTGGAATTTGGTCAGGAATATTTTCGATAGTATGAAATTACACCCTAAACATCGCTTCGAAACTGCTCCAAGAAAAATTCACAATACTCATCTGCCAATATGGTTCACAACTCAAAACATCCTCAAAAAACTGGTTTGTATTTTCTTAAAGTAAATATCATCTAAAAACGAATGCTTCAATTTCTCTTCCATACACAAGATGAGAAATCACTAAAGCCCGAGAAATTCTCATATTACTCTATTTGTCACGTTTATCGAACCGAAGTCCATAACAGCTGACGCGAACACCTAAAGAAAACAAAACGTAACCGCGGATAATTCAATCGACGTAAATCATTGAACTGAGGCGATGATTTACAAACACTCGAGTGAAAAAGCTCCGCTCCACTAATTAGCCAAGTTTCTGAACGACTCGGATACCGGACTTTGCGCCCGAAAACCTCGTATCAATCATTCTCCGCACACATAATTTGGTGCCTTTGCGCGAACGCTTTTTCACTGCGGATCGTTATTTGTCAATTTAGTATTTCGCTTTTAAACGTTGTTTTCTTTCTTCACTTTTTGTCATAATATAGCTGTTTGTTTTGTTTCTTCTTTTATTTCACCCTTATTGTCTGTTCGCTTTTATCTTCCTTCTTCGTCTATCTAGGCTTTATTCTGATTCTCGTTCTTTTTTTGTACGCGAGTTTTTGTTTCTGAGAACTCGCAAAGCGTCGCTTCCTCCATACTTTTCATCGTCGTCGCCTTTGTATAAGCGTAATTTCGCGTCTTTTAACAATTTACCTTGTCGCAGTGTTTTTGCAAGCTCGCGTTTATCCTTCATCCTTCGTTTACTACCTCATATTTCAACGCGTCAAATCACAACGTATGAGAATTAGCTTCTTTTACCTGTTCGCGAGTTAAAACGGAATATTTAATTACCAGCTTTTTCATCGGGTATCCGTCTACGGTGACGTGAATGGAGTATAAGCCGACGCCAGCCGGCGTCCAATTCGCAGTGTGGATGCCGTTGTGGTTCGACTGCACGACGAGATGTTCGCTTTCTTGGGATACCGTTGGGGTTAGGTAACGAAGCTCTTCGAAACAGTAGTCCGAGTATTCCTGCGAAATGGTTGAAAAGTTTCATTATTTGATCAAAAATTCAACGAGAGGGTACAACGGTGATGGGTCTTACTTTCATGAATGTCATAGCTGAGTATCGAACTTTGTTCACTATGGTCGGCTTGTATGGTACTGTGAATGTTGGTTTGCCATCGTTACGATCTTCTTTGGATTTTTGATCGGTTACAGTGACCACTTCTTTTTGTTGCGGAATGCATACTACTTTTACCTAGAAGATGAAAACAACCTCGTTTAGATTCTATCTTCAAAAAAATCATGTTTTAATAGTATGTGAGTAATGACAATAAAATACTTAACAACGAACATAGCTATAAGAAATTTTGAAGAATGACAAAATTTTGAAACAAATATTAAGAATGAAAATGAATTCAAAAATACAAACATGATGAAAATACTTCTCAAATAGAAGAACACTGTCAAAAAAATTACAAACACATAAAATAGTACCCAAAAATAAAAAATGAAATTAAAAATCGTCGAAAAATGAATAAATTTCCTAAAACGAATAAAATAAGATGAATAAAAAATAAACGAGTATAAATTAAAAACTTTTTTAAATCAAAAAACTGTTTAAAAATAAAAGAATAACTAAAAACGAATTAAAAAAAAAAAATAAAAAATAGAATATGATCCGCTAAATACACTCAATCCTTAGTTTCTCACTTTCCTCAAAACAAGGAGTCTTTTCTCCATCATATAACTGTTTCCATGCACTGGTATGATAATCATGGCAGTCAGAGACAGCTAGAGGGGGGAGGGGTGTAAAGGATGAATTTGTACCGGACTCGGATTTTTTTTGAGAGCCCGCATAATTTCGACGGGGCTAGATTTTTTAATAGGCTATACTGAAAAATGTGTGAGAATAGAAAAAAAAAAAAACAATTGAAGAGTTCAAAAAACTTGCATATTATTATTTTCTGAAGTGATAAAAATGAATTATAAAATATAGCTACAATTTGTTATTTTTGTAATATGAAATGAGGTGTAAAAAAATGCACCGGAAAAAGGATCCGAGAAATTTTCGTACTAGGGCTCGATTTGGGTCTTGTCGTTTCCGACAACACAGTTGATGTAAATCACTTAAATAAAAAAAAAAAAAAAAAAAAAATTAAAACATTTCAGAAAATTAAAAAAAGTTTAGAAATAAGTATCAAAATGAAAAATCCCAAAAACGAATAAAACTATCATAAATTGAGACAAAAAAAGAAATAAAAGCCTAACCTAACCTAACCTACTCTTATTTACTGTGCCGTATCATGAAGTTGTATGGCCATAAGCACGGACCTAATGTCTGGACTTTTGAGGGGGAAAAAACCATGTATATAAATTTAAATTTAAAAAAAAAATTTTTTAAATTTCAATTTATTTTTAATTTAAATTAATTTAAATTTAAATGAATATAAATATAAATTAAAAGAATAGATGAATTTTAAATAATATTCAAAAATTACTAAAAAATTTCAAAAAGGCCAAAGAATGTATAAAAGGAAAACATGAAAAAAAAACATATTCACATCCAAAAAAATATATATATGCATAAAAAATGAGATGAACGTCAAAAGAATCGAAATTCCCTAAATCATTTCCAGACATTTTTTTATTTTTTGAATTTTTTTATTCATTTTTTTTTGACCAACATTTTATTTACTGAAAAAAGTAAAGTAAGTAAAATGTTATTTAAAAAAAATGAATAAAAAATCCAAAAATAAAAAAATGTCCGGAAATGAAAGAAATATTTTTTTAATACCAAAAGAAAAAAAATATATATATATATATAAATAAAAACTCAATAATGAACAAAACGACAAAAATTGTTGAAAAGGCAAACAATGTTTAAAATAGAAAGTTATTCTTTTTTCAAATTCAAAATTTGTGCATTTAAAAAAGAAAATATTACCCAGAGTGAAAAATTTTTCAACACTGAAAGAAGAAATGAAAAAAAGATTGAGACTACCAAAGATTAAAATATTACCAAATAATTTAAAAAAAAAATAATAATAATAATAATAGTAATATAAAATAAACTATAAACTGATAAAAAAAATCTCCAAAATTTAAATTTCAAAAAATAGAACAAGAATATAAACTACTGTAACACAGTCATTCGTTTAGTTGCTTGTAATATTAATCGTAGAGATGGCCACGATGCCGAGTGACACTAAATAAACGATTTAAAAAAAAAGCATAAAAAAAATGAAATACGAAAAATGCCAAATAATTAATGTTCTTAGAAAATGATGTCAAATTAAAAAGAAATTCTACCTAATTACAAAAAACGACAAATTTTTTTTAATGCCATAAAAAGAAAGGATTATCAAAAATTAAGCAAAAACAAAATATTTAAAAAATGTTAAAAAAATTTAAAAATCAAATTTAGATCACTTAAAAAATTAAACAAGAAAAAATAGAACCAAAAATGACATAAATGTCAATAGTTGGAAAAATTTCAAAAAATGAGACCATGTGTTTTTTTTCAAAAAATACGAAAAGGAAAACAAGTCCAAAAATGAGATAAACATTTGTTTAATGATAATAACTTTAACCATAAAGAAAGAAAATTCTAAAAAAAATAAAATAAAAAATACAAAGGAATAATATTTTTTAAATTGAAAAACTGCAAAAACTGCCTAAGAATGAAAAATTTTACAAAAAAGAAAAAAATCATAAAAATTGGAAAAAATATACACAAATAGAAAAATGTTTATAATAATGCTAATTATTATATAAAAAAACAAAAAACAAAAACAAATTCAAAACTAAGAAAAAAAACGTAAAAATTTTTAAACATGAAAACAGTTTTCAAAAGTTTTCAAAATTTTCAAATGAAATGAAATGCTTAAAAAATTTTTTTTAATGAATAAACAATACAAAGAACCAATTTCCACGAAAAAAATTATTAAGATCGAAAAAAATAAAAAATCAAAAAATTATTAATAGATGCTAAAAATGTCAAAAATATAATCATAAATTAGAAAACGTATTTGAATAAAAAAAAATCCAAAAATGTAAAATAATATGTAGATTATCTTAAAAGAGAAGAAATAAATCAAATGATTTTCTATAAACATTATAAACATCAATCATTTTAATCAAAACTTAAAGAGTTCTTTAAACGTGCCTATCTCCAATTGATAATTTGCATTATTTTATTAAATACAAATAAACCATTCAGTTCTAGCTGAATTTGTACATTCAACTTGATCTTTGATCCTCTAAGTACACGATTTTAAAAACAATTTCTTGGTAAGATAATAGAATCAGCCACAAATGAACTTTGATCGAATCCATCTGACTTCGATTTATAATTAATCGTGAGATAATTATCAATACATAAATTTATTTTTATGGTTGAATTTTAAATTCAAAAAATATTTGTTCTGCCATATTAATTAATATTTATTTATATTTAAAATAATTAAATTTTCATTAATAGTACGATTCAAGTTAAGAGAATTTATTAATTATTCAATATTAAAAAATTTTAATTTAAAGATCAACTTTGAGAGGTTTGACTCTGACTTGATGAGTAACTTCAACTACTTACTCTTCGAGCTTCGTTAAAACTTTCCTTTAGTACTCTTTTTTTGAAAATTTCAAGGTCAATTACTTTGGCTCTTAGTGTACGTAAATTCTTATTTTTTATCAGACGTGCGATACGTTGAATAGGAGTGAGATAAAACAATGACTGAATATAATATCTTATGAGCAAAATAGGAAGGACTTCAGACTTCAGATACCACTGACTGAAGAGTAAAGATACAGAGAAGTATAGATAGTTAGATACAGCAAAATAAAGACGCACTACTACAGGTGTGTGTGGTAGACTGTGTATAGCACAAAAGTAGGTTAAGAAATTAATGATTTTCAAGGGCTCGTCTATAAGAGGAATTTGTTTCCCCTAACAACAATTCAGTATTCTCCATCAAAGAATTATGCCACTAGAAACTACTTCATCGGAATATCTCGAAGCAATTTCGAACTTCTATTTTATCTTATAACTCAAATACAAGTCCTTGATACACAACTCGTACTCACGTTAATCCTCGCTATACGCAATCGAAGTAAATAACTTGCTCCCATAAGCCACGCCGCATTCTTTTTTTACTTTTCTCACGAAAATGACAAGGTCAAAAGAAAACGCCGCCGCGTACACGGCCTCACGTCTAAACTCCTGTAAACTCCCTTCTTCGGTTCATTAAAACCGAATTGGCACGCTTGTTAGTAGCGGCGTATTTGTCGACGAAACGCACGTGATCGGAAAAGCAGGAAATTTCGTGACGTTGACGTGGTCGTCGCGTTTCATTGTCGAACGCATATTTGCGATTGAACGGATTGCATGGCGTGACGTTAACGTCGTCGGTTTGAAATTCTTTTCGAATCGATGTTTTGCGTTCTTATATGTTTTACCATGTTCAACGAAATTCTTCCACATGAAAAATCGTTCGAATGTGACTCATTAAAATTGCACCTGCTTTGTTATATACACAAGTGCGTATTATACCTGAATAAGAATTACCTTCGCAACTCGTACAGAAAGCCTCGTGGAAATTTTTAGAATTAGAACAGACCTTAGATAAACCTAACAGACTCACACTTCCTGTAACAGATTTCATCAAGGATCTAATTGACCTCACCTTTAAATCAGGTACTTCAACTATATCCCCATATTGATCCCTGGTCACTACCGCCAATGACGTAGGCCATCCGCATTTTATCTTCGTCCTGGGAAAAATCACCTCACATTTATTAACATCAGCGAAACTATCCGGCTGCAACCACCTCGCCAGTCTGCCTCCACTTGTCTCGTTCTTATAATAAACAAAATCCATTAGAAACGAATGCTCGTTCGAATCGGCGCTGAAACAAAACCGCAAACGCATAATTAAAACAAACATCGAAAACAAAAAAATAACCTCCGGTAAACTTTAGTAATAACTCATCGCGGCCAAATTCGATTAAAACTTTCCCAGCCGCAACTTTCGATTCGATACAAATCTCGTCGATAAACCTTATCCCAATTTACTTTGCTTCCAATCAGTTTCCACATACGGTCATCGTTTTTCAACTTCGATAAGGCGAACTTTCAAATCCGAGTCATTTTTATGACACACACCTACATCCCAACTATCTCTATATCCAACCGTATTCCGATACGTTTCTATATAAAAGTATATACCATTTCATTATTTCCATCTAAGCGCGTAGTACGTAATCGTATTTTTGAATGAGTTTTTAATAAGAACGAGAGCTATTACAACCTACATGATTTGTAAATAAGAGGGAGGGGAGGCATTCTTCATATTTTCGCATATCAGATCATTTATAATCATATGACAGTGCAACTTTCTAGTATACATCATAGAGACATGTTTTTGTAAATATAATTCTATTTCTGGAAATCACACGTTATGAGACCCAAAACGCATAAGGAAACGTTTGCAAGTATTTATTGATTTCCATTTAGTCCGCTTTACCACTAATGCGAACGTCAATTTTTACAGGAATTTTGGAACCTTTTTAGTGTACCAACAAATATACAAATTTAGTTCTTCCCAAACGATGCTAGACCCGGTATATATATATATACTCTCCTTCCGAGACCCATTTTGGTTCTCTAATTGATGGTGATGTTTTTGAAATATGTCTCACATCGTTGCTGCTTGCTTTGGTAGTGTAATTGAATGTCGGGTATTTTTAACCCCTCTTTGGGTTCCTAAACATTGATAAGTGATTCCAAAAAATATCACGAACAAATTCCTAATAATTTAAATAATATTATTATCGTGAACCCTGGGTCTCGGATTGATAGCAACAATAGATAATGCATATACTTTGCGACCGACTGAATCCATACCAGTAAACTGCCAAATTCCCTTCACTAAAAAATAGAGCACATAAAATATAACTTTTTTTGCACCTGAATCTTTAAAGCGAAAAAAAAAAAAATTAAAAAAGAGCAGTGATGCCAAAAGGTTGAAAGATTTTTTTTTTGTGCCGTGTGCTGCCGCTAAGGCCAGAGGCACGTTTGCGGGTATGGAGTGTTTAGATTCTGTGGTAAAGGTTTGACTGTTTCAGGAAGGTGAATAGGAGGTTGGTCTGGTGGCTATTGAGGATATCGGGTAGGGTAGATGGGAGTTGGAGTCTAGAACGGATGTTTGAGTAGGTGGGGCATATTTTTAGGATGTGTGAGACTGAGAGCTGGGTTTGGCATTGCGCGCATATGGGCGGAGGTTGTCTATCCAGGAGGTAGGAGTCTGAAAATTAAAATGAATTAAGAAAAAAAAAATTTTAAATCACAGTCCTGTAGCTCATAAAAAATTTCACATCGCCAAATGGAATTTAGCGCTTCATCTATATGGAGTTCAATCGGTTTTACGATATATATGCACGGTGTTCCGTTTCAGCCGCACCACCCGCAAATGGCGGATAAGTCAACTTAAGTTACATACATGTATCATGGTTTGCCTGCCTAAAAATTGGAAGGGGCCGAGATAGGCCAGCTTGAAAAAATAATTTGCTCACAGTGATCATGAAGCAGATAACTTTATATCTCACGAACTATAAATGAAAACTTTGAGGCTTGCTTTGGTATATGAGGTATACAATGAAGTTCCTCTAGTGTAAAAATGGTGGGGGTAGGGGAGCTAGATGAGGAGATATGAGGAAATTAATACCAAAAAACATGCGAAAAAAAGGTCGAATTTTTTAATTTTTCGTGAATAACTTTTGGAATTGTCCCATCAAGACCCCTTTTTAAAAATTTTATATTGATAAGAAATGTATCCCCTACAAAATGTGTTTGGTGAGAACCCCCTACATAGTTTTGACCATGAGAAAAAAAATCCAAAAAAATTTAATCTTTTTCAATCTTTTTTTCTCGAAAAATTCATTTTGAAAATTTTTATTTCACGAATAACAACTTTTTGTATGGTTTCGGAAGGGATAGCTGGCAATTTTTAATCTCGTTCCGGACAAGTTTTCATAAAGAACTCACCTTCAGTAATGTGACATGGATGCTTACGTTTATCTTTTTTCGTGAAACTGGCGCCTTTCGTTTCCAGCGCGGGCAACCTTATTCTTTGAAATAATCATGAGAATGAATTTCATGTAGGTGGTTCGAAAAAGCGCTTATTTTCTCGGAAAAACACAAACTGAGTTTTTTATCTATTGTCGAGACTTTTGAAGGATGTCAAGAGTAGACGACTCGACGAAATGAAGCGAAATAAGCTATTCTAATTTGTCATTCGTCGTTGTCGTGTGAGCTGAGAGGTAAGTACCTATATGATACCGTAAAGGTCGGTAATTCTATCCGTAGCGATGTATACGATGGAAAAGCTACGGTTTCTTTCCAACGATTGTTGATGATTAGATGAAATGAAGAAAATAGAAATATTACAGGTATTTAATTTACGAATTGTTATCATCGTGTGGGCTGAAAGGTAAGTGTGAAGTGCTTCAAAGGTTGTTCATGCCGTGTGAAACGGTGTAAGTATGATGGAAAAGCGATGGTTTTTTTAAAACCATTCTTTTTTATTTTATCCTTATCCTTCTTGTTTACGATGGCTTATACGAACTCTGGTGTCCAATTTTACCTTTATTATTAAATCCACGAGCGAATTCAGCATTGTTGATAGACTTATAGTATCTCTCAGTCGCTAAGTAACTACATAGTTCACGAACCTCCAGTTATTGCGTCTTCAGTCTATAATGAGCCAATTTTATACCTTTCGAGGATTCTTTGAATATGTTCAACGTGAAACTCATTGACATTAGCCGAGACAGTGGCATTATAGAGTTCAAAAGTACCTTGAAAGATGAAAATTAAATTGAGCTTGTCTATCAACTTTTTTATTTCAATATGATCAGCATTGCAAGATAATTTTGTTAGAGCTTCTTGAGAAATATTTTTAGCAGCAAACACCCTCAATTTTTTTTTAATTTATTAAAAAAGTATTTTGAACAATTTCTTGGGTATTTATAAATTTTTTTCATTGTTAGACACTTTTCAAATTAAAAATTTTTTTTTCAGCCATTGAAAATTTTTTAATGAGTACCTATGTAATTTTTCTTCTCGCAATAACTTCATTTTTGAATATCCTTCATTTTAATTCGTTTCCCAACTGTTGGGAATTTTTTAAAATTTACAACATCTGTGAAAATGAGAATTTTCTAGCTTTTTAAAATAACCAGATCTGCAGCAACTTGCCCTCTTATCCCCTTTCGACAGCATTACACAGTACATACACGCTGCTAGAATTCTCCCTATTGCTTCACATTTATACGAATTATAACCTTCACAAACCCAATGTGATTTTACAAGGGATACAGTTCACCCAGCATTCCCAGATACGAAAAAGAGCCGCCTAATTCTGCACCGCAAACTTCCAGCCCGACCTTATGAACAAAGCCGAACAAGTTTCAACACTTCCGAACAAGTCTTAGGGGCCGGATGTGGCGACAATACCGCAACCTAAAAAGGGCTGCAATAAGATACAAACATCAAGGGTACTCTTTAAGTATATAATTTCTTGGAAGTTCGAACGATTTAAAATTTCATAATAAATTCGTATCTTCAAGGTTGAAATAA